>CAWUOW010000386.1:0-333000 GCA_963924055.1 Drosophila limbata
AAATTGGTGCACAGCCTCCTGGCGAGCACTGCTTAGCATGACCTCCTTTAATTCCAGTAGCTCATTTTTCGCTCCTACGAAGTTAGTGGCGTTGTCTGACCAAATTTGACTTGGCCTTCCACGAGTCGCTATGAATCTTTTTAGAGCGGCGATGAATGATGGCGTGGATAAGTCCTTCACGATCTCCATGTGTATCGCTTTCGTCGTGAAGCACACTAACACGCTGATATAGCATTTGACGGGCGCTCTAGTGCGAACTTCAGGCTTATAATAAAAGGGCCCACAATAATCGACTCCTGTAACTTCAAACGGTCTTGAGGCTTGCAAACGCTCCTTAGGTAAATCTGCCATTATGTGCTCCAGCAAGCGCGGCTTAGCTCGGAAACATCGAATGCATTTATTCACCACCTTGGCAACTGTCTTCAGCCCTCCAATGGGCCAGTATTGTAAACGCACATTGGCTAGAAGCGCACGAGGTCCACTGTGCAAGTTGCGTGCATGATGATATGCAATAAGCGACGAGGTTATGGGATGATCCTTGGATAGGATGATAGAATGCTGCGATTCATAACTTAGGCTTGAATTGGCAAGACGCCCACCAACGCGAAGCAAACCAGACTCGTCCAGAAAGGGGTGCAGAGAGGCGATCGAACTGGAACCCTTGAAGATCTTCTTTGACTGCAGGCATTTTATCTCCTCCCACAGATGAGTCCGCTGCGCAATGCGCAGCAGCGTGTGCGTACCGTGGTGAATATCAGTCACCGTCAGACCAGGATGCCGAAGACGCCGCGTGAACTTATGTACGTAGGCAAAAATACGCTGCATGAAAGTAAATGAGTTAGTATATTTGCATTTGACGGTGATGTCTTCGTATGGAGCCTTAACGTGGAGTACAGTTTTTCGAAGTTCTAACGAGGGTGCCGAAACCGAGCATGAGGCAGGCCAGTCATCCTTTCTGCAGGCCAGGAACTGTGGACCATTGAACCACAGATCCGATTGTATTAGCTGGGCAGGCAAGGAGCCTCTCGATAGGATATCAGCCGGATTGCAGTTTGTTGGCACATGCCGCCATTCCATGCCTCTAGTTAGTTCTTGAATAGCTGCTACACGGTTCGAAACAAAGACGTTGAACTTGCTAGGCTCACTTCGAATCCACGATAATGCCACAGTTGAATCCGACCAGCAATAGTAGTGGCTTCCAAATAGGGTCATCTTCTCTATCTCATGCATTAGCTGTGCTAGCAGCATGGCTCCAGATAGCTCAAGTTTTGGCACTGTGAGTGTTTTCAAGGGCGCTACGCGAGATTTCGAGCATAAGAGCCGACTAAACGGTTGTTCAGTTCTGGATACGATGTAGACGCAAGCGCCATAAGCGTCGATGCTTGCGTCGCAAAATCCATGGACTTCTACAGCAGCTTGAGAGTCCAACACAAGTCTTGGAAAGGAGAATCGACTGATACTGGAGAAACTATCTATAATTTCCATCCAGGCCGTCATTAAAGATGCAGGCAAGCTCTCATCCCAGCCTACTTTGGTCTTCCACAGGTGCTGAAGAAATATTTTAGATTTAGCGATAGTTGGACCAATTAGACCAAGAGGGTCATAAAAACGAGCAATAGTAGATAAGATGGATCGCTTGGTGGGTTTGCCTGATGACTGCAAGGGCGATAAGGTGAACAACAAATTGTCGCATGATGGATTCCAAGCAAGGCCGAGTGTTTTTGTTATGTCGCTGCCATCATTAAATTTCAGAAATTTCGTTTTATCCTCCTCTGCGACGTCTGCGAAAACTTCTAGTCTATTGGAACACCATTTTCTGAGATTGAAGTTTCCACGTGACAAAATCTGTCCTGTCTGGTGCATCTTGCTTATGGCTTCCGAAACTGAAGCGCCACCGGACATAAAATCATCGACATAAAAATCCTGCAATACAGCAGAAGCACCGATAGGCAACGATTCTTTTTCATCTATAGCCAACTGATGCATTGCGCGAACTGATAGAAAAGAGGCGGGCTTCGTGCCATATGTTACGGTATCCAGCTTAAATATTTGAATGTCCTCTTGCCGGGAGTTCCTCCATATGATGCATTGAAAGTAATTGTCAGGCTCAGTTACCCTGACACAACGATACATTTTGCATATGTCTCCTGTAAGCGCCACAGCATATGTACGAAATTTAATCAAAATGTTAAACAGCTTGGGCTGAATGACCGGTCCAGCCAAAAGCACATCGTTCAGCGACTGGCCAGAGGAGGCTGCTGCAGAGCCATCAAACACCACACGAAGCTTTGTGGTTGTACTATCTTCCTTGAAAACACAATGGTGTGGAAGAAAGTATCGACAGTTACCGACTTGGCTAGGTTGAACGAGCGACATGTGTTTCAGTTCTAAATATTCTTGAATGAATGCTGAATATTGCTGCTTAAGAGTCGAGCTACGATCGAGTTTACGTTCGAGGTTTCAAAATCGACGATATGCTTGATTGAAGGAATCCCCGAGGTTATCTGCATTGGCTTTGAAAGGCAAACGGACTGAGTATTCACCTGACGACAAACGCGTGAAGTTCCGTACAAAGTGCTCTTCACAATCCAGCTCCTCTTTTGTGCCCTTGGGGCTTGCCTCTTCAACGCCTTCAAGTTCCCAGAACCTCTGAACCAGCACGTCATAGTTGCAGCCACTTGTGGCTCAGATTTAGCAGCCAATAATGAAGTGCCACGCTGTCCTTGCCCACCACCGGAAACGACCCAGCCAAATAGAGTTTTTTGCAACAGTGGTAAACCAGGCACCAATTTGATTTGTCCGATACACATCAGGTCGTAGAACATGCCCGCACCTATTAACGAATCCACTCGCTGAGGCCTGTAGAACTCTGGGTCTGCAAGACAAATGTTTTTAGGTATATTCCATTCCTTAGTGTCGATGGCAATACTAGGCTGGCTATCCGTTATAGTATGGGTAACTAAAGCTGTAAATGCTGTATTATAATCAGAATTTCGAGACTGCAGGCAAATTTGAACAGTAGCGCCCTCAGTGCGAACGCTGGTGTCACCAAGACCGGCTACAGCAGTGGATGATCGAGTTTTCTTTAGCTGCAGCTGATGGGCTAAACGAGATGTGACGATATGCAATTGTGAGCCCGAATCCAAAAGGGCCCGACATGGCACCCATGAGCCTGAGCTGCTTTTAACGAGTACGAGGGCGGTGGCCAGAAGCACAACATCAGCTTGGAGACTTGGGGCAACAAGAGAGGTAGACGATACTGACAAAACGGTTCTGCAATTTACTGATAGAGATGGCGAAGCTAATGCTGCAACGTCAGGACTTCTATTGCTGACTGATGAAGAACTGTCAAAATGCAACAATGTATGATGCTTCGAGTTACACATACGACATTTGCTACTGGTGCATGACTGGCTCTGATGGCCTTTTCTAAGGCAATTTAAACAAAGGGCTAGACGCTTTGCTTCCTTATAACGAAGCATGGCAGTCAGTTCTCCGAATTTACTGCACGTGTATATAGAATGCTCAACAGAATTGCAAAACGCACATAATTGATTGTTAGTTTGTGCAGCCACTAAGGCTCTTCTACTGGTGTTAGAATTTAGATTCTGTTTTCCCACCTGTGAATTAGGCACGTGAGATGCCATTGCATGTTGAACAGTCTCAAGCTTTTGGCATCGCTTTTCCAGAAACGTAAAAAAATCCACAGCAGTAGGTATCTTGTCCATCGATGCATTTTCCTCCCATTTGGTTTGAGTTTTAGTGTCCAGCTTCTGGAGCAAAATTTGTATTATCATGCAGTCAGCAACTTCAGTAGCTTCTCCAATAGATTCGAAAGCGCGCATGTGACCATTTATTTTGTCCGAAAATTCTCGAAGCCTGGTTGCCGATTCCGTGTCTACTCTCTTGAGCCCTAGAATCTCCACGATGTGTGCCTGAAAAACAAGACGCCTATTATTAAAACGTTTGCTCAAAATATCTAACGCCACACGATAATTAGCGTCAGAAATTTCCAACGATTGAACCGCTTCCAGAGCCAAACCAGATAGACACGAACGTAGATGCTATAACTTCTCAATGTTGCTTAACTCCGAATCCTTGTCGATGATCGACTCAAACATAGATATAAAATTAGCGTACTCGGTATATCCACCTTGAAATGTTGGCAACTTTAATACCGGCAAACGGGAACGATGCAAACGGCCAGCGTAGATTGCAGCTTGATGCTCCAACAGCTCCTCGTTGTTATGCATAGTAGAGGTCAGAGGTCCTTGTGAGCATTTCAGCTCGATTTGTTTCTTAATTCGAAACAGGAGAGCCACTAGGAGGTGGTCAAAATCTTCACGCAAAGAACTTCCGATTTCATCAGGGTTAATTTCCTCTAAGCTGTTATGCGCCATATTAAATGAATATTTGCATTCATTAATCAAATCCAGGCATACATTCAGCTCCGCGACACAAAATTCACTTATTGTTTGGAACGGCCAGTTCATGCTCAGCCGTTGCAATGACTTGTACGCGGAATCTGCTTTGCGTTTGTACAAAACGACCTTTGGTGCAGATGGCACATTATTTTCGCTCTCCACTGTATTTTCACCAGGCGTCATGTTTGTACTGACGTCGCGGCGACAAACGTTTTAAACCAAAGTAACAAAGAGAGGAGAAGTAACGGTGCTTATGTATGGCCAAACTCTCCAAAGCAACAGCAGCTATATATGTACAAACGCTTGGTGCAGTGATCCCAAGCAACGAAGTAACGTACGAAGAACAGTGCGAAGAGCCAGATGAAGCAACGGGCGAAGCAATGATTTGAAGAATAACTGAGCGATGATACAGTTACAGCGATTGTGCATTTATACGTACATGTGTACATGCAATTATACATATACATAGGTATGAAAATGCCGACAAAACGAATTTGTGATTCAATCACGTCGGGGTCACCAAAAATGTTGAGGCGCCAAGCCTTTTTGGCAGCTGTTTTTGTTTCAGTCAATTTAGCAAAAAAAAGGTTTGTTCCACGCAGAAACTTTATAAAGTTTATTAATATTGAATATAAATTACAATTGGCGCGACGATACGCGTAAGATCCGAATGATCCAAAATTACAATTTATTTTTGACAATTAGCAACTGATCCGATTGATTTCTAATTGCAAACTAAAAACTGCAAGCGCCGGTAAGTGAGCACAAACTCAAGAGAGAATGAGAGAGCGAGAGAACGCCTAACGCTCACGGCTGCCTCTGCATACATAAATTGGTTATGTTAATGCTCTGTTAATGTTGTGTATTTGATGCTGCGCCGAACAGACTATTCAATTTTGTAGGTTCAACACAAAAATATCTTTTTGGCACTTTAGACGACAGACAACAAATTAATACACTAGCTCAAAATACCATACATATCTGCAATCTAAATCATATCATTGACAGTCTCAATGCCGGCATAAAAATGATCAATAACCAAACTAACGATACACGAACAGAGCAAAAAATTAACCTTTTAATATTTAACATTAAACATTTCACTATATATTCAGTAGAAGACATCGAAATGGGTTCACAACTCACACGACTGGGAATTTTCAACCCTAAGTTACTTAAACATGACCAACTTGGCAACATTCATTATAAAAATCTCATGGACACAAAAAACTCTGCCTGGTATAACACAGTCACTAATGAGATATTCTTAATGTCTCATATTCCCACTAACACAATTGAAAAATCGTCTTTCTTAATCACACCATACCCTGACAATAATGGACAAATTATCAGTGAAAATACTGCAGGCAAATTTTATTTACACAATAATTATGTTATAAACACTCTTACGAAAAATATTATTAAAGACCATTGTATTGTCAATATTATAAAACATGAGACACCAACTTGCACTTTCCAAAAATATCGTAAGGAATATTACATTCAATATATCAAACCAAACATACTAATTACATGGAATCTGACACGAGAAAAGCTTGATCAAAACTGTAATAGCCAAGAAATTTACATTGAAAATAATAAAAGTATTTAATTGCTCTGCAGAACTTAAACAAGTTTCAAAATCAAATAATCTTCAACAATACACAAATTTAATATTCACTGAACAGAATGTATCTAAAATTGAGCCAATGTCACATATAGAAATTAAGGAAATGATTTTGTTTAGAAATAAGAACAACACAATTTATAAAGTTCTATTGATAATCATTTTATTCACATTAGCCATAAGTTGCAAATCACTGCGGACGGCAGTCCGCGCTAGTGACGTAAGCAGCACGAAGGGTGCGAAGGCGACTAGCATATATACACAGGAAGAATGGAAAATTTGCTATGACTGTCCGATCGGGTCGAATTATATACCGATCGAAAGGTATCAATCTAATTTACAAATGTGCATACTAAGACTTTTGAAAACTTACATGTTTCGTGAGATAAACAGGTGTAAGTGGGAATGACAAAATTTAAATGATTGGAGCAAATGGGGCCGTTGGAGCCTTTTAGATTTTTTTTATAATTTTTCACTATACTTATCAAAAATACGCGTCGAATGACACCTTGATCATCAAAATCCGACCACTGGTTCAGAAGATAATTAATTTCGAAATTTTTGGTGCCCTTTTCAAAACGAGATGAAAAGTCAGTCTGTTTGTTTGTTTGTATAGATCAAAGCGTTGATTTAGCTTAAAAGTTTGAATGAGGACTTGTTCCCACTTAAAAATCTAGAAACGGTTGTTCTACGACTTTTTCAAAAAATCGCTAGTTTAGCGGGAAATCGCTAAAAACCGCTATAATTGAAACCCCCATATCATCCAAACGATAGAAGCTACAAATGTGATATAAGTATATATCGTTGAAAAGGTATTTCAAAAGGCTCTGAGGCATACCTTTAACGTTTTTTTTTAAGTAAAAAGGTGAACAGCTACAGGTGAAACAAGGTATTTTTTCCCACATTTGGGCGATTTTTGAGAACACGATAGTAATGATTTTTTCTAATTTTCAATATATTGTAGTTTGTAAAATTTCGATGTGTTTGGAAGATATTACCTGTTAACAGAATATATACGTTTTGCTTAGAATTGGAATAGGACAGCAGCAACAACGTGTCGTAGCAGCCAGAGCTTGAGAGTTCTGTTAGATTTTGACAAAATTGTACCGTCAAAATATATTGAAATTTTCAAAACTTTTGATATCTTACTCCAAAATTTCTGATATCTTATAAAAAAAACCTCTTTACGAGGTAAAAGTCTAGTGACGAAAACATTTTAATGCACCAAAATTTCTGATATCCAATTTTGTGACGAATAATATTAAGTTTTACTTAAAAATTACTACAAAAAAATTTTTTTGTCACTCGGCACATTGCGCTAATTTCTTCATACCTAATAAATAAATATTTTTTGCGCAGTGCCGAGTGACAAAAAAATTTTTTTGTAGTAATTTTTAAGTAAAACTTAATATTATTCGTCACAAAATTGGATATCAGAAATTTTGGTGCATTAAAATGTTTTCGTCACTAGACTTTTACCTCGTAAAGAGGTTTTTTTTATAAGATTTTATATCTACAAGAGATTCAAACAACACCAAACAACATTATAATTAAATACTTGAGACCAAAAACAACCAAAATAAGCCAAACAATTGACAAAGAAATAGAAAAAGAAACCAATTTAGAAACAGTTGCAGAAGTAATCACCATTGAAACCCCAACACCACAATTATATCCAAACATAAACGGACAAGCTTAAATCTAAGGGGTGGGAGAATGACATATCTGCCATAGGAATATAACAAAGCTTCACTTTCCAAAAGCTTATCGAAAACACATCTCTTTTCAAAGCTTATCAACGACGCACGCAAAGTTATGTAGAACTCAAACGTAAACTTTAAAAACCCAAATGTAAACTAACAGAATCCAATAAGTAAACAAATTCCAATAAGTAAACAAACGTAAACAGACAGCCAGCAGAGCTTTGAAGGCTTGCTGTGACCAGACCACAAATCTTGTAATTAGTTTTAAGTTGACTTTTAACAAATGAAGTACACTAATAAAAAATAAAAATAAAATATAATTTAGAAATAAGTTTTAGCTAACTTGAGGTCCAGTAATGTCTATAAGACACCAACAAACAACAACACACAAAACACAACAGGCAAAATAAACAAACTGAACGAAAAACGACAAGATTATGAGATTGATACAGAATTCAGTCAAGCACCTTTGACACGTTCAAAATCCAAAAATCCTTTTCGAAAAACTGGCAGAATAGAACAACTAGATGTCAAACACTATAATGAAAATAATAGAGGACAGAGGTAAATTCAAAAAGAAAAAGAAAACTAATGACAGTAAATATTTACAGGCAACAGATACTTCCCACTCATCGGACTCACAATAATCATGATGACAACTATGACTACATTGACAACAGCAGGAATGATAGAAATTAACCCAATCGAATATAACCAAGAATTTATTTTGTTCGAATCAGGAACAATACAGATCCCCATAACATTTATAAACCATTGTCTCACAACTAATATTACACAAATCGAGGAAACATTTAATAACCTGTTAAAAGAAAGTTCACAATTCAAAAATGTCCCACAAATTAATTATTTAATTCAAAAACTAAACGGAGAAATGAACGGCATTCGATTGACAAAACGAAACCATCGAGGACTATTCAATTTTGTAGGTTCAACACACAAATATCTGTTTGGCACTTTAGACGAAGACGACAGACAACAAATTGAACAACAAATTAATACACTAGCTCAAAATACCATACAAGTCAGCAATCTAAATCATATCATTTACAGTCTCAATGACGGCATAAAAATTACCAATAACCAAACTAAAGCTATACGAACAGAGCAAAAAATTAACCTTTTAATATTTATTTCACTATATATTCAGAAGAAGACATCGAAATGGGTTCACAACTCACACGACTGGGAATTTTCAACCCTAAGTTACTTAAACATGACCAACTTGGCAACATTCATTATAAAAATCTCATGGACACAAACACCTCTGCCTGGTATAGCACAGCCACTAATGAGATATTCTTAATGTCTTATATTCCCACTAACACAATTGAAAAATCGACTTTCTTAATCACACCATACCCTGACAATAATGGACAAATTATCAGTGAAAATACTGCATGCAAATTTTATTTACACAATAATTATGTTATAAACACTATATACAATATTATAAAACATGAGCCACCAACTTGCACTTTCCAAAAATATCGTAAGGAATATTACATTCAATATATCAAACTAAACATACTAATTACATGGAATCTGACACGAGAAAAGCTTGATCAAAACTGTAATAGCCAAGAAATTTTTACATTGAAAATAATAAAAGTATTTAATTGCTCTGCAGAACTTAAACAAGTTTCAAAATCAAATAATCTTCAACAATACACAAATTTAATATTCACTGAACACAATGTATCTAAAATTGAGCCAATGTCACATATAGAAATTAATGAAATGATTTTGTTTAGTAAGAAGAACAACACAATTTATAAAGTTCTATTGATAATCATTTTATTCACATTAGCCATAAGTTGCAAATTTTATATCTACAAGAGATTCAAAACAACACCAAACAACATTATAATTAAATACTTGAGACCAAAAACAACCAAAATAAGCCAAACAATTGACAAAGAAATAGAAAAAGAAACCAATTTAGAAACAGTTGCAGAAGTAATCACCATTGAAACCCCAACACCACAATTATATCCAAACATAAACGGACAAGCTTAAATCTAAGGGGTGGGAGAATGACATATCTGCCATAGGAATATAACAAATCCGTCATAAACACAAACGATCTTTTGCAAAGCTTCACTTTCCAAAAGCTTATCGAAGACACATCACTTTTCAAAGCTTATCAAAGACACACCCAAAGTTATGTAGAACTCAAACGTAAACTTTTAAAACCCAAATGTAAACTAACAGAATCCAAATAGTAAACAAATTCCAATAAGTAAACAAATGTAAACAGACAGCCAGCAGAGCTTTGAAGGTTTGCTGTGACCAGATCACAAATCTTGTAATTAGTTTTAAGTTGACTTTTAACAACTAATAAAAAATAAAATATAATTTTTTATTTGATATGTAATTGTTGAACAGTTAATTATATATAGATAGTATTTTTGTTGAAAATAATCTTTGATTCAATTTTAATACGCTTAGACATCTATGAAAAGTTTGTCATTGGCTTTTCGTTTGGTCGTCATTCAAGTCATAAATATTATAAATAATTCGACCAAGGTGAATTTATATATGGTGATGTATTCGCTCCCTCTCGGGGCAAAGCTGTCAAAAAGATTCTGACGTGAGAGAGACGACAGAGATAGATATATAGAAAATTTGTTTTGTTTTGTTTTCTATACTCTTCGCTCATTTTCGTTTTCGTTCTGTGCAATATATAAAATGAAAATAAAATGCAATGACATGCTTGTCTTGTTGTTCCTGTAATGACCCGTAGGTAACCAATTAATTAATTGTGATTATGGAGATCTGTTAAGCTCCTGTTAGCCGTCAGCATCGACACTGTTATCCCTGTTGCTCACTTTGTGGAAGCTGCTCACCGGTGCATGCTCCCACAGTTCCTGTTGCATTTATTTGTCTCCTTTTCATATCTCTGGAAACACAAACCAAACGACTTGCGTTCGAGCGGAATATGTATTTTTCACACACGGGGCATTTTTCAGAGAATTTAATACAACCGGTCACTACGATGTTTGCTTTCATAATGACGTTTGTGCCCCGAAAAAGAGAGCACGTCAAACGAATACATCACCATATATAAATCCACCTTGAATTCGACTAGGCTTTGAATAAAATCGTCAATATTCCAATAGTTTTAAATATAATATATATAATAGAGGTCTGCATGAATGAGCTAAAACAAAGTTCGAAGCATTCATGATCGAAAGGAATTGAAAGAAGTCAAATGAGAAGTCGAACGATTTTGATTGAGATTGAAGCTTCGTGTCAGACTCAGTCGCACAGCACTCAAAAATGTGACATGAAGTGAATGAGTGAGAAATCTACTTTGTTTTGAGATAATTCGAGTTTATTTCGAATTTTGATTTACTTTTAATATTTTATTTTTTGCATGCGTATTTTTTGATGTTGTTTTTATGTGCGTAATATATAAATAAATAAAATTTATAAAATCGAAATCTTATTCTTATTATTAATAAGAAGTTTATAATATAAGTTTGAATCCAAAGACATAATTTTATTGACATTGTCTGTGTTTGGTGGCAATAAAACAAAGCTTTTCCGTTATAATGTTTCTTGCATCTGAATTCACTCGACCAGGAGCAGCGCTGCTAGCTGGAACATAGAATATTTATATTCAGCTTGTTTTGTGCAATAAGGGAAAATACTTTTCTGTTTATTCCTCCAGCCCAGACAATCAAAGTCATTATTCCAAAGTAAAAAAGGCAGTCATTAGACAATTAATATTACGAATTATTCGATTGAATCCGGCCATTTCAAATTCTTTTTATTCACATAGCACATTAATTCATTTGCCCTCATTTCGATAAGAAGCTGTCATTTTAGAACTCAATGTCACTCACACTCAAACGAATTCAATTCAAAGAGTGCCTTGCACTCACTCAATTCGACATCGTTCTAATTAATTTATTTGAACTCAAATTTTGAGTCAATATAACAATATCTAATATATAATCTAATATATAATATATAATATGTAATATATAATATGTAATATGTAATATATAATATATAATATATAATATATAATATATAATATATAATATATAATATATAATATATAATATATAATATATAATATATAATATATAATATATAATATATAATATATAATATATAATATATAATATATAATATATAATATATAATATATAATATGTAATATATAATATATAATGAAACCAAATTGACCTGCGTGGGGTTTATAGAATCTGTGTGCCAAATTTGGTTGCTCTAGCTCTTATAGTCTCTGAGATCTAGGCTCTCACACAGACGGACAGACGGACAGTCGGTCATGGCTATATCGACTCGGCTGATGATGCTGATCAAGAATATATATTCTTTATAGGGTCAGAGATGCTTCCTTCTCCCTGTTACATACATTGCAACGAATACAATATCCCCTTTTACTTATTTTTAATAAGTAACGGGTATAAAAATATAACTTTACTAGGGGGCTACACCCCCTGCTCGCTTCGCTCGCCAACCCCCAGATCGCTTCGCTCGCAACAATGTCTTTAGTTGTCCGGTTTAACAAATTCACATAATATTCGCCCCCTGGTCATCCGACTTTGACCAAATTTGGTCAGAATGTAAGAGACAGCCCCAATCATACAATCTGTGAGTTTGGTTGAGATATCTTAAGAAACAAAAAAGTTTTTCATACTAAGCAATTCCGTGACCTTTGACCTTGATTTTGACCCTCTTACAGGTGGAATTTCGCAAAACGCCGTCTTATTGCACGATGAAATTATCTCATCTATGTTGTGTGCAAGTTTCAGCTCTCTATCTTTTACCGTTTGGGCTGCACGTTGATTCTCAGTGAGTCAGTCAGTCAGTCAGTGAGTCAGGACAAAGAGTTTTATATATACATAGATAACATTTTTTCCTTGCAATTGAACTTTGGCTAAAAAGTCGGATTTGGTGATTTGGCGGGAAAAAGCTAAATTTGGCGGGAAAAAGCTAAATTTGGCGGGAAAAAGCTAAATTAAGCGAATTAGTCAAAATTTGCAAGAAGAGTTAATCTAAAAGTTTTGTTAGGATATCTCCGATTGCATCCGATTGTTCCTATGGCAGCTATATGATATAGTCATCCGACTTTGACCAAATTTGGTCAGAATGTAAGAGACAGCCCCAATCATACAATCTGTGAGTTTGGTTGAGATATCTTAAGAAACAAATAAGTTTTTCATACTAAAGGTGTTTTTCATCGGAGTGTTCCTATGGCAGCTATAAGATATAGTCATTCCACTTTGACCAAATTTGGTCAGAATGTAAGAGACAGTACCAAACATGTAATCTGTGAGTTTGGTTGAGATATCGTAAAACACAAAAAAGTTTTTCATACTAAAAGTGTTTTTCATCGGATTGTTCCTATGGCAGCTATAAGATATAGTCATTCCACTTTGACCAAATTTGGTCAGAATGTAAGAGACAGTACCAAACATAAAATCTGTGAGTTTGGTTGAGATATCTTAAAAAGTTAACAATTATTTTGCGTGGTATGCTTTTATACTTATAGCTAAAATATAGTACTAATATGATTACAATAATTATAAGAGTTGTTAAAGTAATAATTTGAAATGTATTGTTATGTTTTGTTTGTTGATTTACAATTTCTTTTGGCTGTAATACAGCCGCTGTATATAAGAGAGAGGTTCTAGTTTAGTTACATTATTGTTTACATAAATAGTTTGTGTGTAATCTAACATAGTACTTGTGATCAATATTTCTTCTAATTGAATTGAGCAATTAAATGCTTTTATAATATTATTACTTTCTATTGTTATGTCTCTGTTTATACAATTTTGATTTAGAATTGCTTTAGGTAAGTTCCAAGTTAACATTATATTTGGCTCTACATATTTGGTTTCAAAGGATTTATGTGGTTTTACATATCTACATTCGGTTTTGTCTTGATTTAAAATTCCTGTTATACATTTGTTCATTACTAGATCTTTAGTCTTTTCGGTATATGCTTTATTATTTTGTATGAAATATTTGTCATGTATAATTTCAGATAAAATGTTTCTGTTTTTATCTGGGTATGGAAAAATTTCAAAAATTGGTGTATTGATGATTTCGCGAGGAATATGGGAAATTATCAAAATTTCGTTTGTAGTTGTTTTCAACCATGTAGAAGTCTTAATATTTAAAATTTTTTCATTTACGGTTAAATATACCTAATCTTGTTAACTGCATTCCTAGCTCTATGTCTTCGATATATTCTGTAAATTCTTGTAGATTAAATATAATTTTTGCTAATTTTTTGTCTCTTTCGTTAATAAATGTTAAAGTATTTGTAACTTCTATTCCTCTATTCACTGCATCTATTACTTGATTTAGTTCGTTTGCTTGAACGCTATTTTCAGATAAGTTATTTATTTTTTATTCCAGTTCTGCTTTATCTTCCTGATCTAATGTACCACATAAGTATTTATAAAATGTTCCCATAAAATTAATAAGGCCTCTTTTGTTGCGTTTTGCTGTTCTTATGCCGTTCATTTCTCTTTCCAATTTTCCTGTTAAATATTGAATTTGGGATAATGTTTCGAATTCTTCAGCTTGTTTCATTAAATTATTGAATGTATTTTCGATTATTGTAAGATTAACAGTTAAATAGTGGTTTTCGTAATTCATTGGAAATTAATAGTTCCTGTTTTAAATATAAGATCACTGTCGCCGCACTTCGGCGTATTTTTTATATTTTTTTATTTATTTTTATACTTTTCCTAGTTTAAGTTAGTTGTCGAAGTATAATTATAACGTACGCACAATCGCATAATAATATTAAATAAATTGTTCATAAAAACTCTTATGATTTTTTATGGCGCCCCCGGGTGGATTTTTTTAAAGTGTATGGTTTTTCGAGTGACAATAAAAGTTCGAAGTGTTTTATTTTTTCGAACAGTGCAAACAAAATATATATACATATTCTTTGCTTTTGTGGTCCGCGACGCGAAACAATTGATAATTTTAATTATTAATTTAAAATTAATCGCGCCGGTCGTGCAAATATAGTTGCTGCAACTTTACAATCTGGACATCGCCCTTTTTTTGTGCTTGGATTCCCTTAACTTTGTGTTGGAAGACGATTTTTGGAGCTGAAAATGCCAAGGAAAGTTGCATCGGCAATCAGAAGTCCGGAACAGCAGGTACTGTGCTAAAAATTGAAAGCCAAACAACCACAAATTGCATTGCTTGTGCTAATAAAGCCAACGCTTTCAATTCTTGGCACATATGTAAATAAGTTGAGCATCTTATAATTTGTATATTTATATTGCATGCACTAAGTAACCGCTTTGGAGACTGTTTGTTGTCATTTTTGTCAATAATTATTATTGTGCGATTAGTACTCTGAGCTTCTGTTAAAATATAAGCATTATTAATTGCTTATTAATTTCACTTCGCTCAGTCGTTCGTTCCCCCCTCTCTAGCCTACACTTGCAGTCACTGGAAGTTGACCAGTTGACTGACACCAGCTGTAACGAATAACGAGAATCTTTGAGGAAGCTGCTGGGCATCTGATTTTTGATCGGGTACGCGAGCGCTCTGCGGCCGCATTCTGGTCGGAAAATGGGTGTGGGCTTTTGGGGGTACCGAAAAATCAGTTTGCTTCCGTTTGTTATTATTAAATAATTACTTATCTCGCGTACATTTTTAAATAAAGGGGGATACATTGAAATAGAGGAAGGGACCGGGACAGATGCTGTATAAATTAGGAAGAAGAAGAAAACAAAAGAGAGGTGAAACAAATAACCGCACTACTTTCTTTGTTTGCACACTTTAGGTGCGAAACGCCCTCCCTACCAAGATCCCACATGGCCAACGATATTAATTGGGGATCCCTAAAAGTAGGCCTCTTTCTGTTCAAACGCTGCATGGTTCCAAACAATTTCAACACTTAGCACATATTAATATTATCGGACATAGTTTATTTATAACAAGTGACTATAACACATCTCTCGAGATTCACAAGTTGCGGGTGTGAATAAATATATATGTAAATCAAAGTTTAAAGATTATATATAATTTTAAAATATATACATCCAAGTACAGCTATCGCTTGGTATTCCACTTAGTCTAAATATGCGATATTTGATAAATATAGAGCAGGATAGCCCAAGGTGAATATAAAGAATAAATGAATTAACATGGCATAAGTAATTTTGGGTTTAGGTTTCTCTTTCTGATTAAGGCATACTTTTACGCGGGCTTAAGCCGGCATGCAAAGCTAAGCTTGGCCAAAGCTCAAGATCGGAAAAAGCTCTTCGCAAAAATTACCGCTTGCAAATAAAAGTTGTAGCATCACTTACATGTCATTCCCACGTCGAAAGATCTTTCGTTGTGCAGAGTGTGTGTGTGTGCAATAAGTAAGCTGTTAGGAAAAAAATGTATTATTGCAAGTTTTGCCTGCATGCATGCATAATTATGCCCTTTGCGAAAATTATTAATTTTTAAATGGTAACGTTAATTTCATTATTCTTATGTGCGGTCAGCTTGATTAACTTTACTTTAGTTTAATATTATATATTTGACTCGCACTTGCAAACAATTTACGACAAATAGACTTAAACTCCAAACGGCAGAGGGCCAATTTAAACATAGAAATTTAACATTCAAATACAACACAAAAACATTCACAAAACATATAACTCGAAGAGACACACTCCAACGACGCAACGAGATCTCGAAAATTAACCAGCTGAGGCTGCGTTATCGTAGCCTAGTGCAGCTTAGTTGTTGCTGGACATAGCGGCACTTGGAGCTACGTCATCCGAGCAAAACTTAAAGCTCCTGCTGCCGAGGTCGTTGCTCCTTCCAAAAAAGCGCACTTTATATAGCCTATATGGTAGGCAGCTGGCTAAATTCTCGGGTGGCGGATTTAGATTACCAAATTAGCACATAGTGCCAAATCTTTTTCTATTTAAAAAAGGAAAAAAATTTGTTTGCTAACTAATATCTCAAATAAACTGCATATACCATAATCACCTATTGTTGATTTGGCACGGATCGAGGGTTTCTGCATTTGACTCTCCTGGAGTATCCACAATTTTGGCAGCGCCACTAAGTATGGAAAGAATTTCACTTTCTATCTAACTGCCATGTAAAAGTTATACTCACAGGTATTTTTAATCAGACCACCGAGGTGGAGCGTTATTTATTCAAAAATATATTTTTCACTGCACTTGACTTTTTGGATTGTTTTGCGTTTTGGAAAAATTTTTACATTAATTTTTAGCTTTCAAGCCACTTGACTTGTGGCTGCCACGCGGTGCAAAAATAAAATGATCTTGCTTTTTTTTCCGGGAACAGGCTCCTATTCTCGTTCTCCTTTTCCTTTTCCTCTCCTGACAAGTTGCCAAAATCAGCTGGTCGGATTGTGTTTTTTTAGGTCATTTTATTTTTAGGGGGCCTAACCTCTAACGACCGATAGATGGCGCTAATAATATTTTGTTGGCGGTGTCACATTAACACGACAATAAATAGATACAACACACTACAAACTTGGAACATTCATACAAAAATTAAATAACATTGAAATATAACAATAAATAGAGAATTTAACAAACTAATTCGGATAAATAGCACATGGCAAAGCTTTCGGCCAGTAGCAATACCATTGCATACCCTATGTTGACGCAGATCGCGTTATTTTTAATTTTGAAATTTTATTAGTTAAGTTAGTTGAAATGTAGAAGTAAATTCATGAAGTCTAGTGTAAGTTAGATTTAGGGCGAAGCGGGAGCGCAATAAAGCTCTCTTTTCGTTGCATTTGTCGAATTCGCCCCGTTTCGCCACACTAGCTTAAGATAGGATAGAGAGAGAATTATGAATTATTAAAGTTAGTTGTCGCATACCATCGAACTGTTCGCATCATTTATTATCGTTGTCGAGTTGGTCAAAATAAATTGTTAAATATACATTTAAACGCGTCTCAATTACTTTTCGTTGTTCACAAAAACTCTTGTGATTTTTCATGGCGCCCGAGCAGGGACAAGTTTAAATTGTTTAATAATTAAACCAACAAGTGAACATTGGTACAAACAAACAGTGTTGTGACATACAGTGACATATAAAATTGATTAAATTAAAATCAATTTTTATAAACAAAAACAAAACAACAACACTAATAAACAAGTGTTAAAAGCAATTGGCCCGCGACGGTTTAATAACTAAATAACACAACAACATAAGCATTCGCGCCGGTCGTGTTATGTCAAACCGCCAGCAGAAGCCTTGTGATTGCTTAAATTGCAAAAGGAAAGTGGCTGCTGGACTTATGAGCCCAAACTACATCCCACAGGTATTGTGCTAAAAATTGAAAGGTCAAAGAATAACAAGTTAATTTATCTTTGATTCGGTGCTGTCAGTTGAGCACGACCCTTTCAATTCTTGGCACTGTAATACAAATAGTAGAGCTTGGCATAATTACTAACAAATTGCATGGCTATTGGCTAACATTTAATAATATATTAATACCAGCTTGGATGCAAAACTGTTTGTTAGAAATTCGCTATTCTGTCGCCCTTTCCCCTCTCGCAACACATACATACATACATATATATGCGCAAGCTACTGCAGTTTGTGCATCTCTTCGTTTTCGTTTTCGCTTTCGCTCAACGGCTCACATACATACATACATATATGTACATGCGCTAGCAACTGCAGTCGGTGCATCTCTTTTCGTTCTCGCTTTCGGTCAACGGCACCTTGCTGTTGCTAACGCTTAGGAATTGGCGCGCGCCTGTGCAGCTGTTTACCAAGTGACGCGCGCTCCCCTACAATTGGTGAGGCATATTTGTTTTTTGAAATCGTTTGCCACTTATTGTTTTTTGCAGTACAAATACTGTATTGATTTAGTGTGAGCTATAAATATACTCATACTAGATCCCCTACACGTGGTTGAGCATATCAGTTTCCAGAAGAGGAAAAAATTATCTTTTTTTTTAATTTTATTTTTTTTAAATAAAATATTTTATTATTGCTAAATATGGGAACTGAAGATAAAAAGAAAATAATGGCGACTCTCGAGGATTTAAAAACAAAGCTCAAGGGTCCAACAAAAAACATTCAGAGAATTAAACATCAACTGGATATAGGAAGCGTGGCGCTTCAATTAACAGAACTGGAGTGCAGATTAGAATCCCTAAATAAACATATAGAAAAGGCAAATCATCTACAGTCAAAAATTGATGAACTTGATGTCGAAGACGATGATGATGGTGAATTAGAAGAACTATGCATTTTGACAAAGTCTGGACTTTTATCGTTAATTAATGCCCTCAAAGCGGATAGTAGTCATAATGCAACGGTAGTATCTGCATCTGCTACTGGACAATCGCGCTCTCATCTTCCGAAATTATCGTTGCCAAAGTTTAGTGGAAAATATTCGGAGTATAAAAACTTTATCAGCCTTTTCGATACTTTGGTTCATAACGATGATTCGATTCCAACAATAGAAAAGTTTACTCACTTGATCTCTTGTCTATCAGGTGAAGCTCTAGGGACTGTCAGAGCATTTCAAATCACCGAAGACAATTACAAAAAAGCAAAGGCTAGCTTAAAAAATGTTTATGACAACGACTGCCTTATATTCAAGGATCATATTTCAGCGTTGTTTGGTTTGCCGAAAATTTCATCTCCTTCAGCATCAGCATTAAGAAATCTAATCGACACAGTGTCGGCTATATACGGATCATTGTTGTCGATTGGCGACGACAAAAAGATTTCGAATGCTATGCTAATTCATCTCGTTATGAACAAAGTTGATCCAGTGACCAAAAGAAAATGGGAAGAACAGCTTGAATATGACAAGCTCTCTTTGTGGAAAGATTGTGAGACGGTTTTAAATCGCAGATACCAGCATATGTCCGCTGAAGAGTCTGCTAAACCGACACCAGAAACCAAGCCAAGTCAAACTAAACACAATCGTACCTCGTTTTCATGTTCTGTCGCTCAAGCCTCAAATCTAGTAAAGAAATGTGTTTACTGCAATTCAGAAGGACATTCAATTGGGAATTGTTCTGCGTTTTCTTCATTGTCAGTTACACAGAGGTTTGAGTTCGCAAAGTCGGCTCCCTTATGTATAAACTGTCTACAAAGGGGTCATACTGTTGCAAGATGCAAGGCAGCAAAGTGTCGAGTTTGTAGCCGTTCCCATCATACGCTCCTCCACAGATATGCAGCCGTTGGTGACAGTTTAGCGTTACCACCACCACCACAAGCTTCCAATTCAAATAGTCCTTCCACGACACATGCTATGCATGCGACGGCATTAGAGAAGGTGATTTTAGCTACGTCCGTCGTTAGTGTTCGAACTAAAAGCGGGGAACACATCTTAGCTCGAGCTCTGCTTGACTCAGGTTCACAAACGAACTTTGTGACCGAAGAGTTGGCACAACGATTGCAGATACGTAGGGAAGATGCATGTATTAGCTTGCTAGGAATTGGCGAAGCCAATTCTCAAGTCAAGAAAAAGATACATACGGTGGTGAAGTCGCGAGTTAATAGCAGTGAGTTTTCAGCCGATTTTTGGATTTTGAAATCGATTTCGAGTTATCAGCCTGACCACACAGTAAGCGTGAGCGGCTGGAAGATTCCGGAAAACCTGCAATTAGCGGATCCCTACTTTTACAAGCCACAAAAGGTAGACATGTTGATAGGAGCTGAAACATTCTTTGAATT
The DNA here is from genome assembly GCA_963924055.1 of Drosophila limbata. Lineage (NCBI taxonomy): Eukaryota > Metazoa > Arthropoda > Insecta > Diptera > Drosophilidae > Drosophila > Drosophila limbata. Next base: position 20,469 of record CAWUOW010000386.1, read on the forward strand.
ATTAGCTGTCGGACAAATTAAACAAGGTCCAAATTGTCCGATATTACAGAAAACTCTGCTTGGTTGGATCGTTTCTGGACGATATACGTTGGACTCATCAAGAGGCCAAGAGAAAGTGGTCAATCTTAGTTGTATAGAGGACTCGATAGCATCTATAGATAGCACACTGCAAAAATTTTGGTCGCTGGAAAATCTTCCCTCGACAATCAAGGTCATGTCGCCAGAACAACAATTGTGTGAGAAACATTTTGTCAACAATTTGCAAGTTTTACCGTCAGGACGTTTCGAAGTTAGGCTACCATTTAAGACCGACCCTAAGATTTTGGGAAACTCATTTGAAGTTACGAAACGACGGTTCTTGTCGCTCGAAAGAAGGCTGTCCCGAGATGACCAATTAAGGAGAATGTACATGGACTTCATGGAAGAATACATGTCATTGGGACATATGATAGAAGTCGAAAACAAAATTCCTGACACACCTCACTATTTCATTCCGCATCAGTGCGTTTTGCCACCTGAAAGTACTTCGACGAAGTTACGTGTAGTATTTGACGCGTCATGCAAGACTTCTACTCAGATTGCGTTGAATGACATCCTGATGGTCGGCCCTACGATCCAGGAGGAGCTATATTCTACTCTACTCCGCTTTAGGTTAAATAAATATGTGCTGACTGCGGATATTAAAAAGATGTATCGCCAAGTAATGGTGAATGAAGCGGATAGACAATTTCAGCTCATAGTTTGGAGAAGAGATCCGTCTGAGCCTCTGAGAATTTTTGCATTAAACACCGTGACATATGGCACTGCTCCAGCGCCCTTTCTTGCTATCCGGTGTTTAAAAAGGTTGAGTGAGACTGCCCAAGTCTCTCACCCCAAAGCAGCAAACGTTATTCGGTCCGATTTTTATGTAGATGATTTGTTGACTGGTGCTGCATGCGTCGAGGAACTACAGACAATTAAGTCTGAAGTGTCTCAGGTGTTGCAAAAGGCAGGGTTCGAATTAGCCAAATGGTTTTCGAATTCCCCTGAGATTTCCGCATCCGAGAGCACGGTCAAACCGATAACGATCTCAGACTCGACAGACTCAACAAAAACGTTAGGAATTTTATGGTTACCTCATAAAGACATCTTCAAATTCAAGATAGACGAATCGTTCATGAGTGTAAAAGCGACAAAACGAAATATTTTGTCGGTGACGTCGAAATTATTTGACCCTCTCGGTTTGCTCAGTCCCCTTATAATAAAAGGAAAGATCTTACTGCAAGAACTTTGGTTACTGAAACTGGACTGGGATGAGTCGATTCCAATGAAAATAGAAACCGAGTGGGAAGCTCTAAAACAAACCTTGTCGGATATACAGAAGATAACTGTGCCACGGTTTGTACACATTGAGCCCACGTCACCAGTTCAGATTCATGCCTTTGCCGATGCTTCTATGAGAGCATACGGTGCATGTGTATACGTCCGTTGTTTGACTGCAGAAGGTTTTAAAGTGTCATTGTTGACCTCTAAATCAAAAGTAGGGCCGCTCAAGACCAAAACGCTTCCTAGGCTTGAGTTATGTGCCGCTCACCTTTTAGCAGAACTCTGTCATCGAGTCAAGGCATGGATCAAGGCTCCGATCGAACGCGTTGTGTTCTGGTCAGACTCGGAAATAACTCTCCACTGGATTCGGTCACATCCCTCGTCGTTGTCTACTTTCGTTTCAAACAGAGTGGCCGAAATTCAAGAGTGGACAGAGAATGCAACGTGGAGGCATGTACCAACAAAGCAGAACCCAGCAGATATTGTATCTAGAGGTTGTGACGTTGACGAGTTGATGGAGTCAATATGGATGACTGGTCCAGCGTTCCTACTGGATCCAGAAGAAGAGTGGCCTGTGAACCCACATTTTTCATTGTCGAAAGAGGTTCTTGAGATGGAAATTCGGAAATCGGCTGTCGGACTGACAGTTGCAAGACCAAGTTTAGGATTATTGGAGATCATCGAGGAATATTCGTCACACCTAAAACTGCTGAGAGTCTTTGCTTATGCGTTCCGTTTCATTCAAAAATGCAAAGACAAAACGACCCAATTTGAAAATACACCTTCTGTTTTAGAGCTCAAAGAGGCATTTGAGAAAATAATCGAAATTATCCAAAAGCAAGAATTTAAAGATGATATCGAAAGGGTTAGAAAGAGCGCGCGTGTAGGCCCGAGTCTTCAGCGGTTAAATCCCTTTATCCATGAGTATCGTGGAACTTGGTGTGCTTTTTCGTTGTTGCGAGTTGGGGGGCGACTAGTAAATGCTCCTATTTTGTATGATGCTAAGTTTCCACTTCTGTTGACGAAGCGTTCTCAATTTGTGCAGAGCTATGTCCGTCATCTTCACCAGACCAACTGCCACTCAGGTCCTCGAGCACTTGTAAGCCAACTTAGAGAGCGTCTGTGGCTAGTTAACGCTCAAGAGATCTGTCGCCAGACAGTGCGTTCATGTATCCGCTGCTTTAAGTGCAAACCTAAGCTTCTGACGCAAATTATGGGAAATTTGCCAGCAGATCGGCTTCGTGCTCTCCGCCCATTTTCTACATGTGGCGTTGATTTTTGTGGACCAATTGATACGTCATTAAAGATTCGTGGAAAGCCTCCATATAAATCTTATATTGCCCTTTTTGTGTGTTTTGCATCCAAGGCGGTACATTTAGAGCTAGTATCTGATTTATCAACTGATTCTTTTTTATTGGCTTTTCAAAGGTTTGTTGGTCGCCGCGGCGTTCCCCAAGTCGTCCATTGCGACAATGCGACGAACTTCGTCGGCGCGAGTCGCCACTTCGAGGAGCTGCGACGGAAGATCGAGGCAGAGGAGAGCGCAATACGGGCATTCGCGTCAAAGAGCGGATGCACGTTTGCGTTCATACCACCAAGGGCACCTCACTTCGGCGGTCTATGGGAGGCAGGTGTCAAAACTGCCAAGAACCTACTCCAACGGGTAGTAGGCAGCGCGCTCCTAAGCGCAGAGGAGCTCCAGACGGTGCTGGTAGGAGTCGAGGCCGTGATGAACTCGCGACCTCTGGGACCGCTCAGCCAAGACCCAAGCGATGGAGAGGCTCTCACCCTAGCCCATCTGTTGATAGGCGGGTCGCTGATCGCTCCACCAGCAGTCGGGACCCCGGACCAGCAGGGCCTCAGTTGCTTGAAGCGATGGCGACTTGTCTCGTCTCTCAAGCGCATGTTTTGGCAGCGTTGGTCCCGGGAATACGTGCTGGGATTGCAGACCCAGGCCAAGTGGCACCAGCAGCAGCCGAATCTCGTCGTGGGAGATCTCGTCGTCGTCGCAGAGGACAACATGCCTCCCCAGCAGTGGCTCATGGGCAGAGTCAAGGAGGTACACGTCGGGCAGGACGGCATGGTCAGGGTCGTCGACATTAAGACGGCCAAAGGAGGGACATACAAGAGGCCAATCCACAAGCTGGCCCCACTTCCTGGTTGTTGTTGAAGCCTTCCAGCCGTTCAAAGGGGGCGGTGTTGACGCAGATCGCGTTATTTTTAATTTTGAAATTTTATTAGTTAAGTTAGTTGAAATGTAGAAGTAAATTCATGAAGTCTAGTGTAAGTTAGATTTAGGGCGAAGCGGGAGCGCAATAAAGCTCTCTTTTCGTTGCATTTGTCGAATTCGCCCCGTTTCGCCACACTAGCTTAAGATAGGATAGAGAGAGAATTATGAATTATTAAAGTTAGTTGTCGCATACCATCGAACTGTTCGCATCATTTATTATCGTTGTCGAGTTGGTCAAAATAAATTGTTAAATATACATTTAAACGCGTCTCAATTACTTTTCGTTGTTCACAAAAACTCTTGTGATTTTTCACCCTATGTTAATAGATGTTGCTTACTTTGGGGCTGAACGCAAAATTACCTAATTTAAACCGAAAAAAAATACATACTAACAAAAAGAGAAAAGAAAATTAATAAATAACGTATACGACAAGCGGCCCGTTACACTCCCCCTGCCAAAATCACACTTTGGGTGTTTAGAACACAAAGGGTGATCCCCGTTTGGAGGTGCTTCGTTCTACAAAAAAAATTAGATTCAATTATTGTTTTATGTCCTTTGCATGGAATTTGCCAACGAATTTTCCCAGCGAATCTTCAAGTTCATAGTAACTATTTCCAAGCTTGCGTCTTATTCTTGCTTTCACAAACGCTGGAGCTAACTTTGCGCTAAACCCTTTAACAAAATTACTTTGCTGAAAGTTTCGCCGATATACTTCTTGACCAGGCTTAAAGTCAACATCGCGACTACGCAGATTATAAATCTTTTCGTTGCGTTGATGCTGCTGCTGTATCGTCTTCTGGGCCGTTTTTCTAATAAGGTCGAAAGAATCTTCTCTGTTAAAATTCACAGTTCGGTCTTCCAACTGCTGTAATTTCCTCAACAACGTATATGTGTTTCCGTCTGTGATCATATGTTGACCAAAAGCGACGCGATACGGGCTGTCATTTATGGCCGCATGCATGCTTGATCTTAGGGCACAACATATGTGGCTGAGATGCGCATCCCAGTTAGACTGATCCGGCTTTATGTAGGCCTTGATTGCAGCGATCACAGACCGGTTGACGCGTTCAGAAGCATTAGCTTGTGGTGCATATACTGCAGTGTAAGCGTGTTGCACATGATACTTTTGCAACAAAGCATTAAACTGATGCGATTTGAACTGCACACCATTGTCTGATATGACCACTTCAGGCACACCGAAACTATGAAAAATATCCTGTTCTAAGAACCCGATGATAGCGTCAGTTGTGAATTTCTTTACTGGCTTTAAGAAAGGATACTTTGAAAGGTGGTCTAAAACGATGAAAATGCCTATGTTTCCTGATTTACTTCGCGGATACGGGCCTAAGAAATCAACATACAGTTTCTGAAAGACTCGGCTGGTTTCTGTGGATGCGCTTAACGGTGGTCGAAGGACACGATTTGGGTGCTTGCTACATTTACAAATGGCGCAACTATTTATAAAGGCTTTGACGTCGCTAGCCAAATTCGACCAGTAATAGTATCGACGGATCTTCTCTAGCGTCTTGTTAATTCCACTATGTGAGGCCAAAGGATCTTCGTGGGACAGTTTTAAAATTTCTGGGACGAGATCTTTTGGTACCCATAGTTTCCAGCATACGTCATCTGCAAGTTGTTCTCCTGCAGCATGCTCAGCGCGACGATAAATGAAATTGTCGATTACTTTCAAGTCGGGAGTCTGCGTTTGACTGGCAATAATCGTGTCTTTAAGTTTTTCATATTCACTGGACTTGAAATGAGCAGAATTTAGGTCAATTAAAATATTCTTGCTGAGTTCTGACAAATCTTCAGCATGCACACGAGACAAAGCATCGGGAACGACATTTTGACTCCCTTTTCGATGAAATATTTTAAATGAAAATCCCTGCAGTTTTAGGGTCCATCTGGCCAATCTGGAACTCAAGTCAGTTTGCGACATTAACCATTTTAAAGAGGCATGGTCTGTGTGAATAGAAAACTCATACGCTCTGAACTTTTTAACGCACATTATGGCCGCCAAGCATTCCTTCTCTGTAACTGAATAGTTTCTTTGGCAACTATTTAGCTTTCGAGACATAAATGCTATGGGCACATCATTACCTTCGCTGTCCGTTTGCATAAGCACGCCCCCTACATCGGTATGGCTTGCATCGCAATGAATGGCGAAAGGAATTGAAAAGTTAGGGCTGTGTAGCACAGGAGCATTTCATAACTGATCCTTTAGATTTTCAAAGGACTTTTGCGCTTCTTCTGTCCACACGAATTTTTTTCGATTCTTCAGCGTGTTAGATATAGCTGCAGCAATGCCAGCATAGTTTTTAATGAATTTGTGGTACCAGCCTGTAGTCCTCAAAAATCTGCGAACTTGCTTAATAGATTGTGGTACTGGGAATTCGCGGATAGCTGTTACCTTACCAGGATCTGTTTGTATTGTCCCATAACCTATGACATGTCCTAGATATCTAACCTCCTTTAGGCAACTCCAGGGGAACTCCACGGACTATTTGATTCTTCGATAACGCCGAGAGCTAACATACGGTCTAATTCTTGGTACATTAATTTTTCTGCTGTGCGTACGTAAGCTTTTAATGGCTTATAATCTACATTGTTGTCTATTAGTTCTTGGGCGAATTTTCCACCAATACAACTTATAGACTCACCAGTGTCCATAAGTCCTCTGATTTCTCTGCCAAGCAGTGTTATATTAGCATAAGGGCGAAGATCATTGACTTTATCAACGACTGATGACAATATTGCCCGTCGTATATCTTGACACATCTGCCTAAATTCCACTCTACGCTTACTGCTTCTAGATTGCATCAACGGTGAACTAAGATGTTGGGGCTCAAGTTTATTCGAAAGATCAGGGGTATTTGGGTTAAGTCTAGTTGAGTCTGCTGAGCAGTAGATACTAAAGTCGCTAATCTGTGTTGGTGGCTCGCGAAACTAGCTTTCGTGCACTGTTGGCTGGTGCACGAGTCAACTCGTTTTTTGAACCGCTACACTTTCGGCACGATGGTTTATAAGTATCTTTCTTGCCACATCCATAGCAAAAGACTTTCCGCTCAGATACACAATCCTGGTATCTGTGACCTTGGCTGCCGCAATTCCAACAAGACAGGGTCATTGCATCTATCTCGAACTCATCTTCTACTTCTTCAACAGGCTCGCATTGCATTGCCACTTCGTTCACTTGCCGCCGACATACAGGACGTTGCACTGATGGAGCTGGTTTTGCTATGCCTTGTATAAATCTCTCACGTGTGCGCACAATGAGACGCAATTGCTCCAAGCTATGTATGGGCACGTGTAGGATTTCGTGCTGAATTTCAGTCAGCAAATTTGCCCTAACGACTTCTAGAATCCCTTGCTCGGACATTGGCTGAACTAATCTGTCTGCTAAGGCAGCAATAGCCTCATAAAAGCTGTCAAAAGATTCATTTTGTTTCTGCTTCCTTTGCGACATGGCTGTCCTGATTTCAAGATTTGTTCGCCCGTCCTTGAAGCGCGCTCTTATAGCCAAACATAGATCTGGCCAGCGGATGTGAGTTACACTTTTGTGGTATCTCCAATACCATTCACTCGCACTGCCTTCGAATAAGTTGCTCGCATTACGAGACAACAACTCAAAATTGCCATTCAATGTTTGGAAAGTAAGGGCTTCAATTCTATATATAAAGTCATCAATTGCCATGGACGAGTTTCCTGCGAATCTTATTTTCCAGTTTGAGATAATTTGACTTAATCGGTCGGGTCGAATGTTGCTAATATCAGTTACGACATTGCTATTGTTGATGCTAGGTGGGCTTGCTTCTGCATTTAAAATTGCATCTTGCTCTTCCCTATTTGGTCTCCCAATAAATTGCTCAAAAGATTGTAAATGTATCTGAGCGCTGGGTGGCACCGGAGGGGTATTTTGCTCTGACAATTTTCTAAAGCCTTCTTCGATCGCCTTAGTCAACATTTGTGTATGTTGTGCAACAGCGGCTGCCACTGCCTCCGCAATTGATTGTTGCAAAGCATTCTGTGGGATCGACACTTCTTGCTGAGTAGAAAGCTGCGCTGCTTGCCGTTCTACCTCGGGCTCTGCTCTCTGACTAGGTCCTGCACTTGCAGCTTTCGACTTTGATCTAGTCATAGTAGAGGATCCTGACTGCGATCCGGAAGCTTGGGCTGCTGCTATTTCCTCGGCCAAATTGAGGGTAGATTTACTCAACGCCGTTTTACAGACCGGACAAACTTTCCTGTTTCCTGGTCTAGTATTAAAGCAAGAGTGGTGAAAGAAGTGGTTGCAGCTAGTGGTAAGCAATTGAGCTGGATATTCCACTTCTTGGGTAGAGACGCAGCAAATAGTTTCAGAAAACTGTCTATGATAAGCACTATCTCCACTTCTATCAAGACCCATTATAAATCCTTTCTAAGTCTAGCAATAACAAATATAAATAAATAAATAGATATGTATAATATAACAACCCAAATAAATAAATAAATAAATATATGCAATATAGCAACTCAAATAAATAAATAAATAAATATATGTAATAAAGCAACAAGGCTTAATGAGTGAAAATAATCATATGCTAATTCTCTATTACACAAAAAATATAAATACCAAAAAAAATATATTAAACAAAACAATATTCATAAACAGCAAAAACCAAAACGATGATAAACAAAATTTCAGAAATATTGGAAACCATGCAACGCTCTCCCAAGTAAGAATAAGAGACCGTTCTTATTTGTATCTCACAGAAAAAAGAAAAAAAATAAAGGGATTTCATTAACCTGCCTTTGGATCGAGCGGCAGCACAGCTATTGTGAAGCTAGCACCGTTTCCGCGACTATCTAAAACAGAAAAAAAAAATCGAATAGTTTCGGTCGTTATGCAGCAAAACTACACGCGTGCCCACGCAAAGATCACGCCCATGCATGTTCACTGTAAAACTCCGGAAATAAAAGAATAGATATTTAAAGAGGAAATGTACTTATTCATAAATACATAGACAAAAACTTCACGCAAACATTGTTCCAACGCAGGACCTGGCATAGAGAAACGGACCACCAAAGGGTGCCAAATGCTACTGGCAATAATCGGCAGCATTGGTCTATATACCTAGGATAATACTTTGAAGAATTAGAGGTTATTGGCTAAACATGATTCCAGTTGAGCGGCGGCTAAAAATTTAGTTTTATTTCAGCGTCAACCAAAAACCAAGCAAAGCGCAATATGCCAGAAAATATACAGCATACCTTAGGGAGCAATTACAATTGAGGCTTTGATCAGTGGCAAGCTGTGACTCATTTATCAACAAACTCTTTTCCAACCGACTCACTCAAATTGTATTTACTCACTAGTAAGGAACTGAATTTGCGTTATAGTAAGCGGCAATACAGCTATATCGAATTAAATTAAAATTAATGATCTTTTGATGGCAATACATTGGAAATACATCAGACAAAAATGTTATATAGTCAGAATTTTAACATTGCTCAACACTGTTAAGTTAACAGCTCTGAAACAGAGATGTTGTGAACAACGAGCACATGCAAGTCTTACGCCAATATTTTAGGTTAAATTCAAGTGATTTTCAACACTAATCCAAAAGCTAATTAACCAAAATTTATAATGGATATTATTCAGTGAGGTTTGTACTTTGTGTTGGTAAATTTCCGCTGTTGAAAATCAGCCTGCTTTGTGTTGTTCTGTGTGCTTTAAAAAGTTGCCTCAAAAATAAATTTTTGAAAAATATTTTATCTTTGAGAGAACAAAACTAATTTTGCTAGCATTTGCTAGAAATGTGACTATATACATATAGTAAAGTATTCAATTCTGAAACTGGGCTTTGAAGCTCAATTTGCGTCATTTTGCGTTCTCTGAGAAATTTAACTTTATTGCATATAACCTCTCTGTGAAAAGTATCGATTAAGGTAAAATGCGGCAAAAACAGAAGAAGCAATAAAGTTTCAAAAATGGTTTTTTAGATCATTTTGTTGCGCGAATTAGTAGAAAAGAATATATTTTAATGTATTTTAACAGAAAAGACAACAAAAAATACAGGAAACATATATTTTTCCATGCAAGGCTCGACTAAAAACTGATTGTTCCTATGAAAGTTAAATGCTATAGTTGACCGATCTTGATAAATTTTGGGCATTATGTCTGGCCTATAATAAATCTCGTGTGTTATAAGTTTGGTACAGATATCTTGGAAAACAAGATGATTTTTATACAAAAAATCTTTTTTCAACCGATTCTTCATATGGGATCTATATGATATAGTTGTCCGATTTGAATTATTTTTTAACATAGTGTTAAGAACATAAAAACAAATCAATCGTGCAAGTTTGGTGCAAAAAATTTGCATATGCTTAAATTAAGAAAAAAGGCGGTGCCACGCCTGCTTTTTACAGCACCGATGCCAATTGACCCTATGAGTCCAATGCAAAAAACTAGATCTAAATATCTTGTTTCGTCCTTGAGTTATTAGTTTTTTCCAAAAAAATCGTCATCGGGACCATAGTGCATAGTGCAGCGATACTCACAAAATCATATTATGTTGCATACTTTTGCGATGCGGCTTAAAGTTGTTTTACAACAAATAAGTTTCCAGCATTTCAGTATACAACACTAGGACAAAAGGAATTAAGGATGGGATAAGGAATAAGGAAATAAGAGGATATTCAAGTCCTGAGCGTTTGCTGCTCAAAGGTGTTTTGACTTAATAATAATATTGTTTTATTTTAAATCAGGGTCAGGTATTGCTATCGTCATACCAATTTGTACGAGCCGTATTTTTTCTAAGTGTCGCTGCCATGACCTTGATTTTGGACCTAAATGTTTTAACACCAAGATTTTAGTAGGCTTAACAAAAACATAGGCCCTTAGGTTGGGCGCCAAATTATTATAATAATAATTATATCTGCAACGAATAACGAGAATCGTTGAGGAAGCTGATGGGCATCTGACTTGCGATCGGGTACGCGAGCGCTCTGCGGCCGCATTCTGGTCGGAAAATGGGTGTGGGCTTTTGGGGGTACCGAAAAATCATCTTGCTTCCGTTTGTTATTATCAAATAATTAAATATCTCGCGTACATTTTTAAAGAAAAGGGGGATACATTGGAATAGGGAAAGGAACCGGGAAAGATGCTTTATAAATTAAGAAGAGAAAGAAAACAAAGGGGATGTGAAACAAATAAACGCACTACTTTCTTTGTTTGCACACTTTAGGTGCGAAACGCCCTCCCTACCAAGATCCCACATGGCCAACGATATTAATTGGGGATCCCTAAAAGTAGGCCTCTTTCTGTTCAAACGCTGCATGGTTCCAAACAATTTCAACACTTAGCACATATTAATATTATCGGACATAGTTTATTTATAACAAGTGACTATAACACATCTCTCGAGATTCACAAGTTGCGGGTGTGAATAAATATATATGTAAATCAAAGTTTAAAGATTATATATAATTTTAAAATATATACATCCAAGTACAGCTATCGCTTGGTATTCCACTTAGTCTAAATATGCGATATTTGATAAATATAGAGCAGGATAGCCCAAGGTGAATTTAAAGAATAAATGAATTAACATGGCATAAGTAATTTTGCGTTTAGGTTGCTCTTTCTGATTAAGGCATACTTTTACGCGGGCTTAAGCCGACATGCAAAGCTAAGCTTGGCCAAAGCTCAAGATCGGAAAAAGCTCTTCGCAAAAATTACCGCTTGCAAATAAAAGTTGTAGCATCACTTATATGTCATTCCCACGTCGAAAGATCTTTCGTTGTGCAGAGTGTGTGTGTGTGTAATAAGTTAGCTGTTAGGAAAAAAATGTATTATTGCAAGCATTGCCTGCATGCATGCATAATTATGGTAACGTTAATTTCATTATTCTTATGTGCGGTCAGCTTGATTAACTTTACTTTAGTTTAATATTATATATTTGACTAGCACTTGCAAACAATTTACGACAAATAGACTTCAACTCCAAACGGCAGAGGGCCAATTTAAACATAGAAATTTAACATTCAAATACAACACAAAAACATTCACAAAACATATAACTCGAAGAGACACACTCCAACGACGCAACGAGATCTCGAAAATTAACCAGCTGAGGCTGCGTTATCGTAGCCTAGTGCAGCTTAGTTGTTGCTGGACATAGCGGCACTTGGAGCTACGTCATCCGAGCAAAACTTAAAGCTCCGGCTGCCGAGATCGTTGCTCCTTCCAAAAAAGCGCACTTTATATAGCCTATATGGTAGGCAGCTGGCTAAATTCTCGGGTGGCGGATTTAGATTACCAAATTAGCACATAGTGCCAAATCTTTTTCTATTTAAAAAAGGAAAAAAATTTGTTTGCTAACTAATATCTCAAATAAACTGCATATACCATAATCACCTATTGTTGATTTGGCACTGATCGAGGGTTTCTGCATTTGACTCTCCTGGAGTATCCACAATTTTGGCAGCGCCACTAAGTATGGAAAGAATTTCACTTTCTATCTAACTGCCATGTAAAAGTTATACTCACAGGTATTTTTAATCAGACCACCGTGGTGGAGCGTTATTTATTCAAAAATATATTTTTCACTGCACTTGACTTTTTGGATTGTTTTGCGTTTTGGAAAAATTTTCACATTAATTTTTAGCTTTCAAGCCACTTGACTTGTGGCTGCCACGCGGTGCAAAAATAAAATGATCTTGCCTTTTTTTCCGGAAACAGGCTCCTATTCTCGTTCTCCTTTTCCTTTTCCTCTCCTGACAAGTTGCCAAAATCAGCTGGTCGGATTGTGTTTTTTTAGGTCATTTTATTTTTAGGGTGCTTAACCTCTAACGACCGATAGATGGCGCTAATAATAATTTGTTGGCGGTGTCACATTAACACGACAATAAATAGATACAACACACTACAAACTTGGAACATTCATACAAAAATTAAATAACATTGAAATATAACAATAAATAGAGAATTTAACAAATTAATTCGGATAAATAGCACATGGCAAAGCCTTCGGCCAGTAGCAATACCATTGCATACCCTATGTTAATAGATGTTGCTTACTTTGGGGCTGAACGCAAAAAAAACCTAATTTAAACCGAAAAAAAAATACATACTAACAAAAAGAGAAAAGAAAAATAATAAATAAAGTATCCGACAAGCGGCCCGTTACACAGGGCACATACATACATACACACACACGTACATAGCAGCGAAGCTGCAGTCCGCTATTTCGTTTTCGTTTTGCTTAGCGACAGCTGTGCAGTTGTTTGTGTGCATTTTAGTTGTAGCTTTGGGCAAGCGTCACTCGCTCACCTACATTGTTGGTCAGGCATATTCATTTTCAAAAGTCGTTTGTCAATTGATAGCTTTCGTTTAGTTTTTGCTTCTTTTCAACGTTTAACGTATAAACGAGTGCTATAATAATTAAATCAATCATATTTTAATTTATTAAATATTATTGAATTTAAATATCGTCATGACAAATGTCAAGGAAAATCTTGTAGATTCGAAGAGTAAACGCAATATATGCGTAAAAAGCTTACTCCGTTTGTTTGACCAAATTATCAAGGGTAAACTAAACCTTGAAGCTACAGAATTGGAATGTAGATTAGAAATGTTGGATTCTCATATAGAGACAGCTTTAAAATATCAGACTCGAGTAGAATCATTTGACCCAGACGATGAATATCGTGGCTAGTTGGAAGAGCTTTGCATCACGACAAAGGCTCGTTTAAAGTCACTTTTTACATAAGCAGTTGTTCCGGTTGCGTCTCCACGCACACGTCTTCCTCATCTGGCACTTCCCAAGTTTAGTGGGAAATGTGATACAACAATTCCAGCGATTGAGAAATTCAATCATCTCATATCGTGTCTGTCCGGTGAAGCTCTCGAGACTGTAAGAGCATTCCATGTAGATGAGAAAAACAATGAGTGTCTTATATTTAATGATAATATTAACGCTCTCTTTAGTCTTCCAAAAATAGCGCATCCTTCCGCTGCTGCTTTAAGAGCGAGAATAATTCACTGTCTCAGCCAGTCTCGATAGGTGACGATAAAAAGATTTCCAGCGTTCACCTCGTCATGAACAGCGTTGACCCAATGACCAAAGATAAATGGGAAGATCAACGCGATTATGCAACCATTCCAATGTGGAGTGATTGCGAAGCAGTCTTGAATCATAGATATCAGCATCTTATTTCTGGAACATCATCCAAAAATGCATCCGATAGCTCTAAGTCAGAGCCAAAGACTGCTTCTAAAAACAATAATCTCAGTTTGCTCTCGTGTTCTGTGGCCAGTGCTAGAAACGACCAGGTGTCGAAAACGACACACTGTTGCCAGATGCAAAGCCAACAAATGCAGAGTATGCAGTCGTTCGCATAATACCCTTTTGCATAGATATTCTGCCAGTTCTAGTACTTGAGCGTTACCACCACCCCTTGACTCCGCCCAGGATCATCCTTCGACATCACATGCTATGTATGCGTATGGTCAGGGCTCTGCTTGATTCTGGGTCCCAAATTAATTGAGTAACAGGCGAGTTAGCTCAACGATTGCAGCTGCGTCGAGAAGAGGCTAGTATCAGCTTGCTTGGAATTGCTCAATGCAACACACATGTTAAGAGCAAGATACATACTGTGGTGAAGTCGCGAGTCAATTGCAGTGAGTTCTCTCTAGATCTGTGGATCTTAAAGACCATTTCTGGGTACCAGCCTGACCACACGGTCAATGTCAGTAGTTGGAAAATCCCTGAGAACCTACAGTTGGCTGATCCATGTTTCCACAAGCCACATAAGATCGACATGTTCATCGGAGCTGAGACGTTCTTTGAACTGCTCTCTGTCGGTCAGATAAAACAAGGTCCGAATTGTCCGATTCTGCAAAAAACTCTGCAAATAAATAAGTAAAACTGAATAACTGTTGTGGATATAAAATTGAAAAAACCACGCAACAACAATCCGAATGCGAATGCGAATCCGAATATGAACTCATGATAACCGAGAGCACGCAAGGGAGAAATCAGAGCCAGCATCGGTGGAGCACAATTATTTCGATCCGCCCGATTCGGTGACGTTGCACAGCGGAAACGATGCAAGCGGAAATGGCGGAAATGACGATTATCATGGCGGCAATGAACACGACAATATACACGGCAATGGACACGGCAATTCGCATGGCAATGGACACAACGGTCACGGGGGCAAAGGGAATGCGAATGGCAACGGTAATGGAAAAGGTGACGATCACCGGCAGGGCAAGAAAAATGGAAATGGAAATGGAAACGGACGTGGAGGTGGAAGTGGCCAAAACGGTGGCCTTGGCCGATAGGGCGCAGATTACGATGATCGAGTAATTTTTGTTGACCAATTGGAACCAACTGAAATTGTGCACCGCTACAGCATCACAGAGCCGACAACCACAACGACCACAACAATGGCAACCACAACAACAACGCAGCCACCGAGTAAGTAAATGCATCTGTCCTCCATTTTGGGTAGACAGTTTGAAGGGCAGTGGAGTGGAGTAGGCATGGCACCCATAACAATAAAAGTACTCAAAGTACTCGGTATTACCGCATTTCCGGTTAAATACCGGCTACATTTTTGAGTTGAGCTGTTTAGCAAATTACGTGGGTCACTTTCGGATGATTTGGTTATTAAGGTTGACATTTGAAGTTTGGCATTCCATCACAATTAGCTTGTGTATGTCAAGGGACTCGGGATATCAGTATCCCTACACTCTGGGCTGACATCCCGTTTCCGCTTTGAAATTTTCAACATAATTGATGTGGTTGATGTGGTTCTGTGGCTAATTGAAACAACAACTCAACGTCGCATGAATTGTACATATTTGAGTACGAAGTATGACTGTAAGTTTCATTTTAAATGCAGGATCATGTATGCATGACTGTGTGTTGGTGTGTGTGCAACCATCAACCGGAAATGAGTTTGTTTTTTGGCTCATATGGCAATTAATCGTAAATAACCCTTGTGTTTACACCCACCCAGTCAATTCTTTATGGCCAAAATATTTTGAAAAGTCTCTTTAGATAAGCTTACAGCATCTTTGCATTTATTAAATACTTCCGACAAACGATTATTGTACATTTCACAGAGCAAAACAAGTGGGAAAGGCTATAGTCGAACTCCCGACTATGGGATACCCGTTACTTACATAAATAAATTAATTTTTTTTTTGTTGCATGCTTTTAGGGACTTTAATTGCTTAAAAGCTTTAATCAGCCAGTACCACCTTTCTATTTGTTCGATCTTGTTGGGATTTAGTAAGATGATAGGTAATAACAGTAGCTAACGTTCCCCGTTTAAAAAAACCTAATATCTTGAAAACTGTGAGTGTTGTGGATTTTCGCGATTTACGGAGGCGGAAAGGGGCGTGGCAAAATTTTGAAACAAACTTGACCTGCATGGTGTTTATAGAAATCTGTTTGCCAAATTTGGTTGCTCTAGCTCTTATAGTCTCTGAGATCTAGGCGCTCACACAGACGGACAGACGGACGGACGGACAGACGGACATGGCTATATCGACTCGGCTTTTGATGCTGATCAAGAATATATATACTTTATAGGGTCGGAGATGCTTCCTTCTCCCTGTTACATACATTGCAACGAATACAATATCCCCTTTTACTTATTTTTAATAAGTAACGGGTATAACTATTTAGAAATTTCGACTCGGCTTTTGATGCTGATCAAGAATATATATACTTTATAGGGTCAGAGATGCTTCCTTCTCCCTGTTACATACATTGCAACGAATACAATATCCCCTTTTACTTATTTTTAATAAGTAACGGGTATAACTATTTAGAAATTTCATTAAAAATGCAAATAAGTTTGTTTTTTTGCCACACGTTGTCTGTCAATGGACTTGTTTACATATATTTACATATTTACGTTTTTTGGCTGTAATTATTTGGAACAGTCGCGTGTGTGCATTTTGCATAAATCGTTGTTGTTTTCAGTTAGTGAACAGCGTCGAGTTTCACAGTTTGCATGTCTCATCTATAATTGATTTAGTTCATTCTCTGAATGTGGAAAGGGACACTGTGTTTAAGTATTTTGCAATATAAATAATTTGGTTTTAGCTAACAAACATTGTTCAATTATTTATTAAATGCAAACATGCGACCAAAAGTCGCATTTATTGGTAAAGTTTTTGAAAAGATTTTGTGAACCGAATTTCTGCGCCTGGGGGCTACTAAAAAGGCTTGGTTATATGGTTCGTTAGCTCTATTGTTGGCCAGCACTTTGCATTTGCCTTCAGGCCAACAATTAACACACTTTACAGCCAACAGTTAAGCCACCCCGTTAACAGTGCACGCACATACATACGAGTATACTCGTACTCGAGTTATATACGAGTTGGCAAACAACTTACATACATATTCACACACATTCTGATACTAGGCTAGAAGCGTGATGGGTCCCACTATGAGTCCCTCAAACCACATCCAACCTCACAAGAAGCCTAGAGAAAAAGCGCCAATCACGGAGAATGAAGAGTTAGGCGGGATTCTGGACTACCTTCTCGTTAAAGTTAACGAGAACAAGGTTCGGAGCATAAATCAGGCGATGAAAAATATGTTTGCAAGGATGAAGGAGTTACAGGTAATCGTGTACTCGGAAAAAAATGCAAATAAGCAGGAGCTGACTGGAGCAGTCAGTAACTGCTACACAGCTAGCGATCATGCAGCCATCTTTTGCGCAGTGGTCAAGCGACTGCCGACAAGACTCTCCATGAGCAACCGTTGTAAGTCTTACCGCTCGGAAACGCTGGACACGCAGATGTTTGCTGGCATGATGGATGACCTCGCCGGTGACGAAAACCCCGATAGTATGACGGAACAGGTCATGTCAAAAATTCAGGAAGCATGTGACGCGTGTATGAGTCGGCGGAGGGCGTATAACCGACACCACGAGCCAGTCTACTGGTGGACGGAGGATATCGCAGAAGCCCGGCGAGCTTGCATCAAGGCACGACGGAGGTATCAACGCTCACGTGGGAGCCTGAGTTTCACAGAGCAAAAAGCCACGTACCAGTCGGCCAGGAGAGGTTTAAAGACGGCGATTCGGGATAGCAAACGCGAATGTTTCCTTGCCCTCTGCGATGCAGCGGAGCATGACCCATGGGGAAAAGCTTATAAAATAGTCTCCAAGAAGCTTAATCCAAACGGAAATCCTGTACCCTCGCATCCAGTGTCGATGAGGAGTATAGTGGAACACCTCTTTCCGTCTAGCAGCGAAGCTGACTTGGGTGGTCTTCCAATCACACAGCGCATGCCAATAGAGGAGATGACGGCAAACGAGGTGCTAGGGACGGCGGCTACGATTGGCGTTAGCAAGGCTCCAGGGCCGGATTCCATCCCAAACCGAGCCCTTCGAATCGCAGTGTCTCTTCGGCCCGATATTTTTGCAGACCTGTTTAATAACTGTCTCCAAAAGGGCCAGTTTCCTGGGAGGTGGTGCTGATACCTAAGCCGGGAAAGCCTGCTGGCGATCCATCGGCATATAGGCCCATCTGTCTGCTGGACACAGCAGGTAAACTCCTGGAGTGGATTATCCACGCACGCCTCGAACGCGCCATTGCCGCAGCCGGGGACCTTTCCCAACAACAGTTTGGCTTCCGCAAGGCAAAATCGACAATAGACGCCATAGGCAAGGTGGTGGACATCGCTTCGAAGGCAATTGAAGGCACCAGATGGAAGGGGGGCTCCAAGAAGTATTGCCTTATAGTCACGCTGTACATCAAAAACGCCTTCAACTCTGCAAGATGGGGCTGCATACTCGATGCTCTATCAGGCTTTCGAGTTCCGCAGTATCTCAGCCAGATAATCAGGAGCTACTTCCAGGACAGAGTGTTACTTTATGATACCGACCAAGGATTCGAGGAGTACCGCGTCACAGGGAGGGTGCCGCAAGGCTCAGTCTTGGGCCCCCTTCTGTGGAATGCAATGTACGATGGCATTCTGCGACTGGACCTACCCTCTGGCGTCAGTGCAGTCGGATTCGCAGACGATGTCGCTCTGGTGACAGTTGATAAAATGCTTCAAGGAACGGTCGCGAAGTGCAACGAGGCCATCGCGAGGATCGAGCAATAGCTCTCCTCCGCTGGCCTAGAACTCGCAGCTTCTAAAACCGAAGCAGTTCTGGTGAGCAGCCGAAAGTGCATGGAAACGGCCTATATCACAGTGGGAAGCACCGAAATAGCCTCGAAAAGGGCAATCAAATATCTTGGAGTCATGCTAGACACTAGATTCAGTTTTCGATAACATCTAGCCTACACCAGCACTAAGGCCGCGGTCACCAACAGGGCGCTATCCCGCATCATGCTGAACGCCAGAGGACCGAAGCAGGATCGGAGACGGCTACTGACAAGTGTGACGAGATCCATCAAGGCTGTGGAAACAAGGAGCTACGTAAGAAGTATTGCAGCCTAAGTGCTATCCGCTTGATATGCGCTTTTAGGACTGTTTCGGATGACGCGTCGCACGTGATCGCTGGGATACCCCCGATCGAGAAGCTGGTGGCGCAATGCACTACGGTGTACCAGGGGACACATGGGATGGAGCTCTCCCCGCTGGCCAAGAGATCTGCGGAGGAGTGAGCGGGAGAGACGTGGTACGGAGTCTTAAGTAGAGCGGAGCTTTTGCGAAGCAATACTCACGGGTGGTTCCGCAAAAGTATCGCTCTATGGAACTCTACCCACCACATCACATAATATCATCCCCATTTAATTAAGTCAAATATAATATATTAGTGAATGTTCTAAATAGGTTAAGGGATAATATAACACAATGGAATTAAAAAAAAAAAAAAAAAAAACACATTCTGATACGAACAAGAGAGTGAAAAAAGGACAAGAGCCCATGGGGGAAATTGGAGGTAACGGAGGGTATTTGCAGACTTTTTCGTCATGCTGTCAGCAATGTGAAATGTTTATAAATTGTCAATTTTTTTTTTGTTGTCAACAAGAAGCCTACGTTATTAGGCGGATTTTGCCTTTATTACAGATGTGTCCGCCTGCTGTATGGGGCTCAATTCATTTGCTTAATAATGTGCTAACATTTGCTTAACATTTTTGCATTTATTAACAACTTCCGACAAACGATTATTGTACATTTCACAGAGCAAAACTATTTAGAAATTTCATTAAAAATGCAAATAAGTTTGTTTGTTTGCCACACGTTGTCTGTCAATGGACTTGTTTACATATATTTACATATTTACGTTTTTTGGCTGTAATTATTTGGGACAGTCGCTTGTGTGCATTTTGCATAAATCGTTGTTGTTTTCAGTTAGTGAACAGCGTCGAGTTTCACAGTTTGCATGTCTCATCTATAATTGATTTAGTTCATTCTCTGAATGTGGAAAGGGACACTGTGTTTAAGTATTTTGCAATATAAATAATATGGTTTTAGCTAACAAACATTGTTCAATTATTTATTAAATGCAAACATGCGACCAAAAGTCGCATTTATTGGTAAAGTTTTTGAAAAGATTTTGTGAACCGAATTTCTGCGCCTGGGGGCTACTAAAAAGACTTGGTTATATGGTTCGTTAGCTCTATTGTTGGCCAGCACTTTGCATTTGCCTTCAGGCCAACAATTAACACACTTTACAGCCAAACAGTTAAGCCACCTCGTTAACAGTGCACGCACATACATACGAGTATACTCGTACTCGTGTTATATACGAGTTGGCAAACAATTTACATACATATTCACACACATTCTGATACTAGGCTAGAAGCGTGATGGGTCCCACTATGAGTCCCTCAAACCACATCCAACCTCACAAGAAGCCTAGAGAAAAAGCGCCAATCACGGAGAATGAAGAGTTAGGCGGGATTCTGGACTACCTTCTCGTTAAAGTTAACGAGAACAAGGTTCGGAGCATAAATCAGGCGATGAAAAATATGTTTGCAAGGATGAAGGAGTAAGGTAATCGTGTACTCGGAAATAATTGCAAACAAGCAGGAGCTGACTGGAGCGGAACCCACAAACAAAACGCTGGGCGTCGATACGACTTGCGAAACGGCCGACAAAGAGCAGCAAACATCCCCCATCTGCGAAAGGTCCGACAGGAGCCAGCAAACGACAGCAGCATTTTCAGCAAGAAAGGCAACCACTCCCAGCCCAGGTGCCAAACGTCAAACCGGCTGTTAGGGCACAACAGATGAAACCCCGACAACAAGCATGCGGACGAGTTGGCGGTACACCTATGCCTGCAGTGCATGCTCGTGGGTCGGATCCTCGCACAGACCCAACGAAGGCAGAAACTACTGGGCCAAGGCAGCTAGGCCAGTGGCAGAAGCCTATGCCAAGGAGAGGGAAGAGCAAGATCCAAGGGAAGAAGACTCGCAGAGCCACAAGAGCCAAGCCTGATGCGCTCGTAATACGACCAACGGGCAACTTGACATATAGCGAGGTACTCAGATTAGTTACTCGTCGGCAGGATGACAAGCTGAAAGATGTCAGAGACAACGTCGCAAAGGTCCGGCGGACGGCGAAAGGGGACCTATTGCTCGAGCTGAAAGGTTCCGGACTCAAACTCACCCAAACGCTCGAAAAGGAGCTAGGGAAAGTCCTTGGTGAGAGCGCGGGAGTGCACAGTTTCGAGCTGCAGATCCAATTCCTAATCAGGGACCTGGACGAGCTTTCAAGTGAGACTGAGATCGCAGCAGCAGTACCGGAACACGCGGGAATTCCGCCCGAGGCAGTCAAAGTCAAGAGCCTTCGGCCCTCATACGCTGGAGCACAAGTGGCCATAGTCTCTGTGCAAGGCAATCTTGCAAAGCGGATCAGAGAGATCGACAAAGTGCGCATTGGATGGACTCGTTGCAGGATAAAGCAGATTGAAGCCCGTGTGAGATGTTTCAGATGTCTGGAGCTAGGACACATCGCCGGCAGATGCAAGAGCAACATCGACAGGAGCGACTGTTGTATAAGATGCGGGAAAGCTTTCTTTGCACCAGCAGCGGTTGCAAAGACACTGATCACCAGGTAGGGAGTACCAAGTGCCCCCTGTCTGGACCTAGAGTATCAAAAAGCACTGATAAATGCAATTGATTCAGCTAAACTTGAATCATTGCGTGGCAGCCCAGGATCTGCTGGCTCAGACCGTCAGGGAACGGCCAACAGACCTGGCTATATTGAGTGAGCCCTACAGAATTGGAGTCGACGCAACGTGGGCTGCGGACAGATCCAGGAAGGCAGCCCTGTGGTTATGTGGAGGTGCGGCTACGCAGCTCTCCAACATATACCTGGAGGACGGCTTTGTCCGCTGAAAGGTTGGCTGTTTCTGGGTCTACAGCGTATACCTGGATCCGAGCCTAACTCTTGCGGAGTATACCACCATCCTCCATCGGTTGGTGAATGACGCCCGAGGACGTCACCCACTCATCATTGCCGGAGATTTTAACGCTTGGGCAGAGGACTGGGGCAGTCCTCGAACCAACGATAGAGGTCACACTCTTTTGGAGGCGTTCGCTGTACTCGATTTAGGTCTGTTGAACCAGGGCTCACAGCACACCTTTAGTCGTGCTGGAATCGGGTCAGTAGTGGACCTCACGTTCGCCAGTGGCTCTCTTTGTCCGTCTTCAAGATGGGCAGTCAGTAACTGCTACACAGCTAGCGATCATGCAGCCATCTTTTGCGCAGTGGTCGAGCGACTGCCGACAAGACTCTCCATGAGCAACCGTTGTAAGTCTTACCGCTCGGAAACGCTGGACACGCAGATGTTTGCTGGCATGATGGATGACCTCGCCGGTGACGAAAACCCCGATAGTATGACGGAACAGGTCATGTCAAAAATTCAGGAAGCATGTGACGCGTGTATGAGTCGGCGGAGGGCGTATAACCGACACCACGAGCCAGTCTACTGGTGGACGGAGGATATCGCAGAAGCCCGGCGAGCTTGCATCAAGGCACGACGGAGGTATCAACGCTCACGTGGGAGCCTGAGTTTCACAGAGCAAAAAGCCACGTACCAGTCAGCCAGGAGAGGTTTAAAGACGGCGATTCGGGATAGCAAACGCGAATGTTTCCTTGCCCTCTGCGATGCAGCGGAGCATGACCCATGGGGAAAAGCTTATAAAATAGTCTCCAAGAAGCTTAATCCAAACGGAAATCCTGTACCCTCGGATCCAGTGTCGATGAGGAGTATAGTGGAACACCTCTTTCCGTCTAGCAGCGAAGCTGACTTTGGTGGTCTTCCAATCACACAGCGCATGCCAATAGAGGAGATGACGGCAAACGAGGTGCTAGGGACGGCGGCTACGATTGGCGTTAGCAAGGCTCCAGGGCCGGATTCCATCCCAAACCGAGCCCTTCGAATCGCAGTGTCTCTTCGGCCCGATATTTTTGCAGACCTGTTTAATAACTGTCTCCAAAAGGGCCAGTTTCCTGGGAGGTGGAAAACCCAGAGACTGGTGCTGATACCTAAGCCGGGAAAGCCTGCTGGCGATCCATCGGCATATAGGCCCATCTGTCTGCTGGACACAGCAGGTAAACTCCTGGAGTGGATTATCCACGCACGCCTCGAACGCGCCATTGCCGCAGCCAGGGACCTTTCCCAACAACAGTTTGGCTTCCGCAAGGCAAAATCGACAATAGACGCCATAGGCAAGGTGGTGGACATCGCTTCGAAGGCAATTGAAGGCACCAGATGGAAGGGGCTCCAAGAAGTATTGCCTTATAGTCACGCTGTACATCAAAAACGCCTTCAACTCTGCAAGATGGGGCTGCATACTCGATGCTCTATCAGGCTTTCGAGTTCCGCAGTATCTCAGCCAGATAATCAGGAGCTACTTCCAGGACAGAGTGTTACTTTATGATACCGACCAAGGAATCGAGGAGTACCGCGTCACAGGGGGGGTGCCGCAAGGCTCAGTCTTGGGCCCCCTTCTGTGGAATGCAATGTACGATGGCATTCTGCGACTGGACCTACCCTCTGGCGTCAGTGCAGTCGGATTCGCAGACGATGTCGCTCTGGTGACAGTTGATAAAATGCTTCAAGGAACGGTCGCGAAGTGCAACGAGGCCATCGCGAGGATCGAGCAATAGCTCTCCTCCGCTGGCCTAGAACTCGCAGCTTCTAAAACCGAAGCAGTTCTGGTGAGCAGCCGAAAGTGCATGGAAACGGCCTATATCACAGTGGGAAGCACCGAAATAGCCTCGAAAAGGGCAATCAAATATCTTGGAGTCATGCTAGACACTAGATTCAGTTTTCGATAACATCTAGCCTACACCAGCACTAAGGCCGCGGTCACCAACAGGGCGCTATCCCGCATCATGCTGAACGCCAGAGGACCGAAGCAGGATCGGAGACGGCTACTGACAAGTGTGACGAGATCCATCAAGGCTGTGGAAACAAGGAGCTACGTAAGAAGTATTGCAGCCTAAGTGCTATCCGCATGATATGCGCTTTTAGGACTGTTTCGGATGACGCGTCGCACGTGATCGCTGGGATACCCCCGATCGTGGAGCTGGTGGCGCAATGCACTACGGTGTACCAGGGGACACATGGGATGGAGCTCTCCCCGCTGGCCAAGAGATCTGCGGAGGAGTGAGCGGGAGAGACGTGGTACGGAGTCTTAAGTAGAGCGGAGCTTTTGCGAAGCAATACTCACGGGTGGTTCCGCAAAAGAATCGCTCTATGGAACTCTACCCACCACATCACATAATATCATCCCCATTTAATTAAGTCAAATATAATATATTAGTGAATGTTCTAAATAGGTTAAGGGATAATATAATACAATGGAATTAAAAAAAAAAAAAAAAAAAAACACATTCTGATACGAACAAGAGAGTGAAAAAAGGACAAGAGCCCATGGGGGGAAATTGGAGGTAACGGAGGGTATTTGCAGACTTTTCGTCATGCTGTCAGCAATGTGAAATGTTTATAAATTGTCAATTTTTTTTTTTTGTCAACAAGAAGCCTACGTTATTAGGCGGCTTTTGCCTTAATTACAGATGTGTCCGCCTGCTGTATGGGGCTCAATTCATTTGCTTAATAATGTGCTAACATTTGCTTAACATTTTTGCATTTATTAACTACTTCCGACAAACGATTATTGTACATTTCACAAAGCAAAACTATTTAGAAATTTCATTAAAAATGCAAATAAGTTTGTTTGTTTGCCACACGTTGTCTGTCAATGGACTTGCTTACATATATTTACATATTTACGTTTTTTGGCTGTAATTATTTGGGACAGTCGCTTGTGTGCATTTTGCATAAATCGTTGTTGTTTTCAGTTAGTGAACATCGTCGAGTTTCACAGTTTGCATGTCTCATCTATAATTGATTTAGTTCATTCTCTGAATGTGGAAAGGGACACTGTGTTTAAGTATTTTGCAATATAAATAATATGGTTTTAGCTAACAAACATTGTTCAATTATTTATTAAATGCAAACATGCGACCAAAAGTCGCATTTATTGGTAAAGTTTTTGAAAAGATTTTGTGAACCGAATTTCTGCGCCTGGGGGCTACTAAAAAGACTTGGTTATATGGTTCGTTAGCTCTATTGTTGGCCAGCACTTTGCATTTGCCTTCAGGCCAACAATTAACACACTTTACAGCCAAACAGTTAAGCCACCTCGTTAACAGTGCACGCACATACATACGAGTATACTCGTACTTGTGTTATATACGAGTTGGCAAACAATTTACATACATATTCACACACATTCTGATACTAGGCTAGAAGCGTGATGGGTCCCACTATGAGTCCCTCAAACCACATCCAACCTCACAAGAAGCCTAGAGAAAAAGCGCCAATCACGGAGAATGAAGAGTTAGGCGGGATTCTGGACTACCTTCTCGTTAAAGTTAACGAGAACAAGGTTCGGAGCATAAATCAGGCGATGAAAAATATGTTTGCAAGGATGAAGGAGTTACAGGTAATCGTGTACTCGGAAATAATTGCAAACAAGCAGGAGCTGACTGGAGCGGAACCCACAAACAAAACGCTGGGCGTCGATACGACTTGCGAAACGGCCGACAAAGAGCAGCAAACATCCCCCATCTGCGAAAGGTCCGACAGGAGCCAGCAAACGACAGTAGCATTTTCAGCAAGAAAGGCAACCACTCCCAGCCCAGGTGCCAAACGACAAACCGGCTGTTAGGGCACAACAGATGAAACCCCGACAACAAGCATGCGGACGAGTTGGCGGTACACCTAAGCCTGCAGTGCATTCTCGTGGGTCGGATCCTCGCACAGACCCAACGAAGGCAGAAACTACTGGGCCAAGGCAGCTAGGCCAGTGGCAGAAGCCTATGCCAAGGAGAGGGAAGAGCAAGATCCAAGGGAAGAAGACTCGCCGAGCCACAAGAGCCAAGCCTGATGCGCTCGTAATACGACCAACGGGCAACTTGACATATAGCGAGGTACTCAGATTAGTTACTCGTCGGCAGGATGACAAGCTGAAAGATGTCAGAGACAACGTCGCAAAGGTCCGGCGGACGGCGAAAGGGGACCTATTGCTCGAGCTGAAAGGTTCCGGACTCAAACTCACCCAAACGCTCGAAAAGGAGCTAGGGAAAGTCCTTGGTGAGAGCGCGGGAGTGCACAGTTTCGAGCTGCAGATCCAATTCCTAATCAGGGACCTGGACGAGCTTTCAAGTGAGACTGAGATCGCAGCAGCAGTAGCGGAACACGCGGGAATTCCGCCCGAGGCAGTCAAAGTCAAGAGCCTTCGGCCCTCATACGCTGGAGCACAAGTGGCCATAGTCTCTGTGCAAGGCAATCTTGCAAAGCGGATCAGAGAGATCGACAAAGTGCGCATTGGATGGACTCGTTGCAGGATAAAGCAGATTGAAGCCCGTGTGAGATGTTTCAGATGTCTGGAGCTAGGACACATCGCCGGCAGATGCAAGAGCAACATCGACAGGAGCGACTGTTGTATAAGATGCGGGAAAGCTTTCTTTGCACCAGCAGCGGTTGCAAAGACACTGATCACCAGGTAGGGAGTACCAAGTGCCCCCTGTCTGGACCTAGAGTATCAAAAAGCACTGATAAATGCAATTGATTCAGCTAAACTTGAATCATTGCGTGGCAGCCCAGGATCTGCTGGCTCAGACCGTCAGGGAACGGCCAACAGACCTGGCTATATTGAGTGAGCCCTACAGAATTGGAGTCGACGCAACGTGGGCTGCGGACAGATCCAGGAAGGCAGCCCTGTGGTTATGTGGAGGTGCAGCTACGCAGCTCTCCAACATATACCTGGAGGACGGCTTTGTCCGCTGAAAGGTTGGCTGTTTCTGGGTCTACAGCGTATACCTGGATCCGAGCCTAACTCTTGCGGAGTATACCACCATCCTCCATCGGTTGGTGAATGACGCCCGAGGACGTCACCCACTCATCATTGCTGGAGATTTTAACGCTTGGGCAGAGGACTGGGGCAGTCCTCGAACCAACGATAGAGGTCACACTCTTTTGGAGGCGATCGCTGTACTCGATTTAGGTCTGTTGAACCAGGGCTCACAGCACACCTTTAGTCGTGCTGGAATCGGGTCAGTAGTGGACCTCACGTTCGCCAGTGGCTCTCTTTGTCCGTCTTCAAGATGGGCAGTCAGTAACTGCTACACAGCTAGCGATCATGCAGCCATCTTTTGCGCAGTGGTCGTGCGACTGCCGACAAGACTCTCCATGAGCAACCGTTGTAAGTCTTACCGCTCGGAAACGCTGGACACGCAGATGTTTGCTGGCATGATGGATGACCTCGCCGGTGACGAAAACCCCGATAGTATGACGGAACAGGTCATGTCAAAAATTCAGGAAGCATGTGACGCGTGTATGAGTCGGCGGAGGGCGTATAACCGACACCACGAGCCAGTCTACTGGTGGACGGAGGATATCGCAGAAGCCCGGCGAGCTTGCATCAAGGCACGACGGAGGTATCAACGCTCACGTGGGAGCCTGAGTTTCACAGAGCAAAACGCCACGTACCAGTCGGCCAGGAGAGGTTTAAAGACGGCGATTCGGGATAGCAAACGCGAATGTTTCCTTGCCCTCTGCGATGCAGCGGAGCATGACCCATGGGGAAAAGCTTATAAAATAGTCTCCAAGAAGCTTAATCCAAACGGAAATCCTGTACCCTCGGATCCAGTGTCGATGAGGAGTATAGTGGAACACCTCTTTCCGTCTAGCAGCGAAGCTGACTTTGGTGGTCTTCCAATCACACAGCGCATGCCAATAGAGGAGATGACGGCCAACGAGGTGCTAGGGACGGCGGCTATGATTGGCGTTAGCAAGGCTCCAGGGCCGGATTCCATCCCAAACCGAGCCCTTCGAATCGCAGTGTCTCTTCGGCCCGATATTTTTGCAGACCTGTTTAATAACTGTCTCCAAAAGGGCCAGTTTCCTGGGAGGTGGAAAACCCAGAGACTGGTGCTGATACCTAAGCCGGGAAAGCCTGCTGGCGATCCATCGGCATATAGGCCCATCTGTCTGCTGGACACAGCAGGTAAACTCCTGGAGTGGATTATCCACGCACGCCTCGAACGCGCCATTGCCGCAGCCGGGGACCTTTCCCAACAACAGTTTGGCTTCCGCAAGGCAAAATCGACAATAGACGCCATAGGCAAGGTGGTGGACATCGCTTCGAAGGCAATTGAAGGCACCAGATGGAAGGGGGGCTCCAAGAAGTATTGCCTTATAGTCACGCTGTACATCAAAAACGCCTTCAACTCTGCAAGATGGGGCTGCATACTCGATGCTCTATCAGGCTTTCGAGTTCCGCAGTATCTCAGCCAGATAATCAGGAGCTACTTCCAGGACAGAGTGTTACTTTATGATACCGACCAAGGAATCGAGGAGTACCGCGTCACAGGGGGGGTGCCGCAAGGCTCAGTCTTGGGCCCCCTTCTGTGGAATGCAATGTACGATGGCATTCTGCGACTGGACCTACCCTCTGGCGTCAGTGCAGTCGGATTCGCAGACGATGTCGCTCTGGTGACAGTTGATAAAATGCTTCAAGGAACGGTCGCGAAGTGCAACGAGGCCATCGCGAGGATCGAGCAATAGCTCTCCTCCGCTGGCCTAGAACTCGCAGCTTCTAAAACCGAAGCAGTTCTGGTGAGCAGCCGAAAGTGCATGGAAACGGCCTATATCACAGTGGGAAGCACCGAAATAGCCTCGAAAAGGGCAATCAAATATCTTGGAGTCATGCTAGACACTAGATTCAGTTTTCGATAACATCTAGCCTACACCAGCACTAAGGCCGCGGTCACCAACAGGGCGCTATCCCGCATCATGCTGAACGCCAGAGGACCGAAGCAGGATCGGAGACGGCTACTGACAAGTGTGACGAGATCCATCAAGGCTGTGGAAACAAGGAGCTACGTAAGAAGTATTGCAGCCTAAGTGCTATCCGCATGATATGCGCTTTTAGGACTGTTTCGGATGACGCGTCGCACGTGATCGCTGGGATACCCCCGATCGAGGAGCTGGTGGCGCAATGCACTACGGTGTACCAGGGGACACATGGGATGGAGCTCTCCCCGCTGGCCAAGAGATCTGCGGAGGAGTGAGCGGGAGAGACGTGGCACGGAGTCTTAAGTAGAGCGGAGCTTTTGCGAAGCAATACTCACGGGTGGTTCCGCAAAAGTATCGCTCTATGGAACTCTACCCACCACATCACATAATATCATCCCCATTTAATTAAGTCAAATATAATATATTAGTGAATGTTCTAAATAGGTTAAGGGATAATATAATACAATGGAATTAAAAAAAAAAAAAAAAAAAACACATTCTGATACGAACAAGAGAGTGAAAAAAGGACAAGAGCCCATGGGGGGAAATTGGAGGTAACGGAGGGTATTTGCAGACTTTTTCGTCATGCTGTCAGCAATGTGAAATGTTTATAAATTGTCAATTTTTTTTTTTTTGTCAACAAGAAGCCTACGTTATTAGGCGGCTTTTGCCTTTATTACAGATGTGTCCGCCTGCTGTATGTGGCTCAATTCATTTGCTTAATAATGTGCTAACATTTGCTTAACATTTTTGCATATATTAACTACTTCCGACAAACGATTATTGTACATTTCACAGAGCAAAATTATTTAGAAATTTCATTAAAAATGCAAATAAGTTTGTTTGTTTGCCACACGTTGTCTGTCAATGGACTTGTTTACATATATTTACATATTTACGTTTTTTGGCTGTAATTATTTGGGACAGTCGCTTGTGTGCATTTTGCATAAATCGTTGTTGTTTTCAGTTAGTGAACATCGTCGAGTTTCACAGTTTGCATGTCTCATCTATAATTGATTTAGTTCATTCTCTGAATGTGGAAAGGGACACTGTGTTTAAGTATTTTGCAATATAAATAATATGGTTTTAGCTAACAAACATTGTTCAATTATTTATTAAATGCAAACATGCGACCAAAAGTCGCATTTATTGGTAAAGTTTTTGAAAAGATTTTGTGAACCGAATTTCTGCGCCTGGGGGCTACTAAAAAGACTTGGTTATATGGTTCGTTAGCTCTATTGTTGGCCAGCACTTTGCATTTGCCTTCAGGCCAACAATTAACACACTTTACAGCCAAACAGTTAAGCCACCTCGTTAACAGTGCACGCACATACATACGAGTATACTCGTACTCGTGTTATATACGAGTTGGCAAACAATTTACATACATATTCACACACATTCTGATACTAGGCTAGAAGCGTGATGGGTCCCACTATGAGTCCCTCAAACCACATCCAACCTCACAAGAAGCCTAGAGAAAAAGCGCCAATCACGGAGAATGAAGAGTTAGGCGGGATTCTGGACTACCTTCTCGTTAAAGTTAACGAGAACAAGGTTCGGAGCATAAATCAGGCGATGAAAAATATGTTTGCAAGGATGAAGGAGTTACAGGTAATCGTGTACTCGGAAATAATTGCAAACAAGCAGGAGCTGACTGGAGCGGAACCCACAAACAAAACGCTGGGCGTCGATACGACTTGCGAAACGGCCGACAAAGAGCAGCAAACATCCCCCATCTGCGAAAGGTCCGACAGGAGCCAGCACACGACAGTAGCATTTTCAGCAAGAAAGGCAACCACTCCCAGCCCAGGTGCCAAACGACAAACCGGCTGTTAGGGCACAACAGATGAAACCCCGACAACAAGCATGCGGACGAGTTGGCGGTACAGACCCAACGAAGGCAGAAACTACTGGGCCAAGGCAGCTAGGCCAGTGGCAGAAGCCTATGCCAAGGAGAGGGAAGAGCAAGATCCAAGGGAAGAAGACTCGCCGAGCCACAAGAGCCAAGCCTGATGCGCTCGTAATACGACCAACGGGCAACTTGACATATAGCGAGGTACTCAGATTAGTTACTCGTCGGCAGGATGACAAGCTGAAAGATGTCAGAGACAACGTCGCAAAGGTCCGGCGGACGGCGAAAGGGGACCTATTGCTCGAGCTGAAAGGTTCCGGACTCAAACTCACCCAAACGCTCGAAAAGGAGCTAGGGAAAGTCCTTGGTGAGAGCGCGGGAGTGCACAGTTTCGAGCTGCAGATCCAATTCCTAATCAGGGACCTGGACGAGCTTTCAAGTGAGATTGAGATCGCAGCAGCAGTAGCGGAACACGCGGGAATTCCGCCCGAGGCAGTCAAAGTCAAGAGCCTTCGGCCCTCATACGCTGGAGCACAAGTGGCCATAGTCTCTGTGCAAGGCAATCTTGCAAAGCGGATCAGAGAGATCGACAAAGTGCGCATTGGATGGACTCGTTGCAGGATAAAGCAGATTGAAGCCCGTGTGAGATGTTTCAGATGTCTGGAGCTAGGACACATCGCCGGCAGATGCAAGAGCAACATCGACAGGAGCGACTGTTGTATAAGATGCGGGAAAGCAGGTCACAAGGCTAAGGCATGCAAAAACGGGCCGAAATGCTTTCTTTGCACCAGCAGCGGTTGCAAAGACACTGATCACCAGTGCCTTTAGTCGTGCTGGAATCGGGTCAGTAGTGGACCTCACGTTCGCCAGTGGCTCTCTTTGTCCGTCTTCAAGATGGGCAGTCAGTAACTGCTACACAGCTAGCGATCATGCAGCCATCTTTTGAGCAGTGGTCGTGCGACTGCCGACAAGACTCTCCATGAGCAACCGTTGTAAGTCTTACCGCTCGGAAACGCTGGACACGCAGATGTTTGCTGGCATGATGGATGACCTCGCCGGTGACGAAAACCCCGATAGTATGACGGAACAGGTCATGTCAAAAATTCAGGAAGCATGTGACGCGTGTATGAGTCGGCGGAGGGCGTATAACCGACACCACGAGCCAGTCTACTGGTGGACGGAGGATATCGCAGAAGCCCGGCGAGCTTGCATCAAGGCACGACGGAGGTATCAACGCTCACGTGGGAGCCTGAGTTTCACAGAGCAAAAAGCCACGTACCAGTCGGCCAGGAGAGGTTTAAAGACGGCGATTCGGGATAGCAAACGCGAATGTTTCCTTGCCCTCTGCGATGCAGCGGAGCATGACCCATGGGGAAAAGCTTATAAAATAGTCTCCAAGAAGCTTAATCCAAACGGAAATCCTGTACCCTCGGATCCAGTGTCGATGAGGAGTATAGTGGAACACCTCTTTCCGTCTAGCAGCGAAGCTGACTTTGGTGGTCTTCCAATCACACAGCGCATGCCAATAGAGGAGATGACGGCCAGCGAGGTGCTAGGGACGGCGGCTACGATTGGCGTTAGCAAGGCTCCAGGGCCGGATTCCGTCCCAAACCGAGCCCTTCGAATCGCAGTGTCTCTTCGGCCCGATATTTTAGCAGACCTGTTTAATAACTGTCTCCAAAAGGGCCAGTTTCCTGGGAGGTGGAAAACCCAGAGACTGGTGCTGATACCTAAGCCGGGAAAGCCTGCTGGCGATCCATCGGCATATAGGCCCATCTGTCTGCTGGACACAGCAGGTAAACTCCTGGAGTGGATTATCCACGCACGCCTCGAACGCGCCATTGCCGCAGCCGGGGACCTTTCCCAACAACAGTTTGGCTTCCGCAAGGCAAAATCGACAATAGACGCCATAGGCAAGGTGGTGGACATCGCTTCGAAGGCAATTGAAGGCACCAGATGGAAGGGGGCTCCAAGAAGTATTGCCTTATAGTCACGCTGTACATCAAAAACGCCTTCAACTCTGCAAGATGGGGCTGCATACTCGATGCTCTATCAGGCTTTCGAGTTCCGCAGTATCTCAGCCAGATAATCAGGAGCTACTTCCAGGACAGAGTGTTACTTTATGATACCGACCAAGGAATCGAGGAGTACCGCGTCACAGGGGGGGTGCCGCAAGGCTCAGTCTTGGGCCCCCTTCTGTGGAATGCAATGTACGATGGCATTCTGCGACTGGACCTACCCTCTGGCGTCAGTGCAGTCGGATTCGCAGACGATGTCGCTCTGGTGACAGTTGATAAAATGCTTCAAGGAACGGTCGCGAAGTGCAACGAGGCCATCGCGAGGATCGAGCAATAGCTCTCCTCCGCTGGCCTAGAACTCGCAGCTTCTAAAACCGAAGCAGTTCTGGTGAGCAGCCGAAAGTGCATGGAAACGGCCTATATCACAGTGGGAAGCACCGAAATAGCCTCGAAAAGGGCAATCAAATATCTTGGAGTCATGCTAGACACTAGATTCAGTTTTCGATAACATCTAGCCTACACCAGCACTAAGGCCGCGGTCACCAACAGGGCGCTATCCCGCATCATGCTGAACGCCAGAGGACCGAATCAGGATCGGAGACGGCTACTGACAAGTGTGACGAGATCCATCAAGGCTGTGGAAACAATGAGCTACGTAAGAAGTATTGCAGCCTAAGTGCTATCCGCATGATATGCGCTTTTAGGACTGTTTCGGATGACGCGGCGCACGTGATCGCTGGGATACCCCCGATCGAGGAGCTGGTGGCGCAATGCACTACGGTGTACCAGGGGACACATGGGATGGAGCTCTCCCCGCTGGCCAAGAGATCTGCGGAGGAGTGAGCGGGAGAGACGTGGTACGGAGTCTTAAGTAGAGCGGAGCTTTTGCGAAGCAATACTCACGGGTGGTTCCGCAAAAGAATCGCTCTATGGAACTCTACCCACCACATCACATAATATCATCCCCATTTAATTAAGTCAAATCTAATATATTAGTGAATGTTCTAAATAGGTTAAGGGATAATATAATACAATGGAATAAAAAAAAAAAAAAAAAACACATTCTGATACGAACAAGAGAGTGAAAAAAGGACAAGAGCCCATGGGGGGAAATTGGAGGTAACGGAGGGTATTTGCAGACTTTTTCGTCATGCTGTCAGCAATGTGAAATGTTTATAAATTGTCAATTTTTTTTTTTTGTCAACAAGAAGCCTACGTTATTAGGCGGCTTTTGCCTTTATTACAGATGTGTCCGCCTGCTGTATGGGGCTCAATTCATTTGCTTAATAATGGGCTAACATTTGCTTAACATTTTTGCATTTATTAACAACTTCCGACAAACGATTATTGTACATTTCACAGAGCAAAACTATTTAGAAATTTCATTAAAAATGCAAATAAGTTTGTTTGTTTGCCACACGTTGTCTGTCAATGGACTTGTTTACATATATTTACATATTTACGTTTTTTGGCTGTAATTATTTGGGACAGTCGCTTGTGTGCATTTTGCATAAATCGTTGTTGTTTTCAGTTAGTGAACAGCGTCGAGTTTCACAGTTTGCATGTCTCATCTATAATTGATTTAGTTCATTCTCTGAATGTGGAAAGGGACACTGTGTTTAAGTATTTTGCAGTATAAATAACCCAGCAAACATTTTTAATCGCCCGAGAGTCGTAGACGACTCGCCTAGAAGTTTCAGGCGACATCGCCTTTTCATCGCTTTTTGATCTCCTTTTGTAAGAGAGTGAGCCACTTCCGCGACACTTCGGGAAGACTCTTTTGCGAGTCCTCCAAAAGACTCTTCCGCGACTCCCTAAGAAGGGCCGCGGAAGTGGATCACTTTCTTAAAAAAAAAATGTTTTTATTTATAATTTTTTTTTTTTTAATGACGTGCTGTGCGCGCTCGCCAAAGAAGCACAACAGGGGAATCGAACCTCAGATTTTAAATTTCGGAGTCGGCAACTCTAACTATTGAGCTACGGGATCGACAATTTAGACTAGTAGAAAAAATCTGAATTAAATTGCTCTAGACGTGGAGCTCATTTTTGTTTTTTGGTCTCGCTAAACAATCGCCTGGAAGATTCATCTTCCAAAAGACTCGTGCGCGACTCGCAGAAGACTCTCTCACATTACTTTTTTTTCGATTGACAGCGTTCTATCGCTTAACAATCGCTTGGAAGATTAATCTTCTATTAATCTCCTGCGCGACTCGCACAAGACTCTTTTCGGCGATGGACGATTGTACAATCGCCAAAATGTTTGCTGGGAATATGGTTTTAGCTAACAAACATTGTTCAATTATTTATTAAATGCAAACATGCGACCAAAAGTCGCATTTATTGGTAAAGTTTTTGAAAAGATTTTGTGAACCGAATTTCTGCGCCTGGGGGCTACTAAAAAGACTTGGTTATATGGTTCGTTAGCTCTATTGTTGGCCAGCACTTTGCATTTGCCTTCAGGCCAACAATTAACACACTTTACAGCCAAACAGTTAAGCCACCTCGTTAACAGTGCACGCACATACATACGAGTATACTCGTACTCGTGTTATATACGAGTTGGCAAACAATTTACATACATATTCACACACATTCTGATACTAGGCTAGAAGCGTGATGGGTCCCACTATGAGTCCCTCAAACCACATCCAACCTCACAAGAAGCCTAGAGAAAAAGCGCCAATCACGGAGAATGAAGAGTTAGGCGGGATTCTGGACTACCTTCTCGTTAAAGTTAACGAGAACAAGGTTCGGAGCATAAATCAGGCGATGAAAAATATGTTTGCAAGGATGAAGGAGTTACAGGTAATCGTGTACTCGGAAATAATTGCAAACAAGCAGGAGCTGACTGGAGCGGAACCCACAAACAAAACGCTGGGCGTCGATACGACTTGCGAAACGGCCGACAAAGAGCAGCAAACATCCCCCACCTGCGAAAGGTCCGACAGGAGCCAGCAAACGACAGTAGCATTTTCAGCAAGAAAGGCAACCACTCCCAGCCCAGGTGCCAAACGACAAACCGGCTGTTAGGGCACAACAGATGAAACCCCGACAACAAGCATGCGGACGAGTTGGCGGTACACCTAAGCCTGCAGTGCATGCTCGTGGGTCGGATCCTCGCACAGACCCAACGAAGGCAGAAACTACTGGGCCAAGGCAGCTAGGCCAGTGGCAGAAGCCTATGCCAAGGAGAGGGAAGAGCAAGATCCAAGGGAAGAAGACTCGCCGAGCCACAAGAGCCAAGCCTGATGCGCTCGTAATACGACCAACGGGCAACTTGACATATAGCGAGGTACTCAGATTAGTTACTCGTCGGCAGGATGACAAGCTGAAAGATGTCAGAGACAACGTCGCAAAGGTCCGGCGGACGGCGAAAGGGGACCTATTGCTCGAGCTGAAAGGTTCCGGACTCAAACTCACCCAAACGCTCGAAAAGGAGCTAGGGAAAGTCCTTGGTGAGAGCGCGGGAGTGCACAGTTTCGAGCTGCAGATCCAATTCCTAATCAGGGACCTGGACGAGCTTTCAAGTGAGACTGAGATCGCAGCAGCAGTAGCGGAACACGCGGGAATTCCGCCCGAGGCAGTCAAAGTCAAGAGCCTTCGGCCCTCATACGCTGGAGCACAAGTGGCCATAGTCTCTGTGCAAGGCAATCTTGCAAAGCGGATCAGAGAGATCGACAAAGTGCGCATTGGATGGACTCGTTGCAGGATAAAGCAGATTGAAGCCCGTGTGAGATGTTTCAGATGTCTGGAGCTAGGACACATCGCCGGCAGATGCAAAAGCAACATCGACAGGAGCGGCTGTTGTATAAGATGCGGGAAAGCAGGTCACAAGGCTAAGGCATGCAAAAACGGGCCGAAATGCTTTCTCTGCACCAGCAGCGGTTGCAAAGACACTGATCACCAGGTAGGGAGTACCAAGTGCCCCCTGTCTGGACCTAGAGTATCAAAAAGCACTGATAAATGCAATTGATTCAGCTAAACTTGAATCATTGCGTGGCAGCCCAGGATCTGCTGGCTCAGACCGTCAGGGAACGGCCAACAGACCTGGCTATATTGAGTGAGCCCTACAGAATTGGAGTCGACGCAACGTGGGCTGCGGACAGATCCAGGAAGGCAGCCCTGTGGTTATGTGGAGGTGCGGCTACGCAGCTCTCCAACATATACCTGGAGGACGGCTTTGTCCGCTGAAAGGTTGGCTGTTTCTGGGTCTACAGCGTATACCTGGATCCGAGCCTAACTCTTGCGGAGTATACCACCATCCTCCATCGGTTGGTGAATGACGCCCGAGGACGTCATCATTGCCGGAGATTTTAACGCTTGGGCAGAGGACTGGGGCAGTCCTCGAACCAACGATAGAGGTCACACACTTTTGGAGGCGTACGCTGTACTCGATTTAGGTCTGTTGAACCAGGGCTCACAGCACACCTTTAGTCGTGCTGGAATCGGGTCAGTAGTGGACCTCACGTTCGCCAGTGGCTCTCTTTGTCCGTCTTCAAGATGGGCAGTCAGTAACTGCTACACAGCTAGCGATCATGCAGCCATCTTTTGCGCAGTGGTCGTGCGACTGCCGACAAGACTCTCCATGAGCAACCGTTGTAAGTCTTACCGCTCGGAAACGCTGGACACGCAGATGTTTGCTGGCATGATGGATGACCTCGCCGGTGACGAAAACCCCGATAGTATGACGGAACAGGTCATGTCAAAAATTCAGGAAGCATGTGACGCGTGTATGAGTCGGCGGAGGGCGTATAACCGACACCACGAGCCAGTCTACTGGTGGACGGAGGATATCGCAGAAGCCCGGCGAGCTTGCATCAAGGCACGACGGAGGTATCAACGCTCACGTGGGAGCCTGAGTTTCACAGAGCAAAAAGCCACGTACCAGTCGGCCAGGAGAGTTTTAAAGACGGCGATTCGGGATAGCAAACGCGAATGTTTCCTTGCCCTCTGCGATGCAGCGGAGCATGACCCATGGGGAAAAGCTTATAAAATAGTCTCCAAGAAGCTTAATCCAAACGGAAATCCTGTACCCTCGGATCCAGTGTCGATGAGGAGTATAGTGGAACACCTCTTTCCGTCTAGCAGCGAAGCTGACTTTGGTGGTCTTCCAATCACACAGCGCATGCCAATAGAGGAGATGACGGCCAGCGAGGTGCTAGGGACGGCGGCTACGATTGGCGTTAGCAAGGCTCCAGGG
The DNA here is from genome assembly GCA_963924055.1 of Drosophila limbata. Classification (NCBI taxonomy): domain Eukaryota; kingdom Metazoa; phylum Arthropoda; class Insecta; order Diptera; family Drosophilidae; genus Drosophila; species Drosophila limbata. The sequence continues at coordinate 58,365 of CAWUOW010000386.1, forward strand.
CCGGATTCCGTCCCAAACCGAGCCCTTCGAATCGCAGTGTCTCTTCGGCCCGATATTTTAGCAGACCTGTTTAATAACTGTCTCCAAAAGGGCCAGTTTCCTGGGAGGTGGAAAACCCAGAGACTGGTGCTGATACCTAAGCCGGGAAAGCCTGCTGGCGATCCATCGGCATATAGGCCCATCTGTCTGCTGGACACAGCAGGTAAACTCCTGGAGTGGATTATCCACGCACGCCTCGAACGCGCCATTGCCGCAGCCGGGGACCTTTCCCAACAACAGTTTGGCTTCCGCAAGGCAAAATCGACAATAGACGCCATAGGCAAGGTGGTGGACATCGCTTCGAAGGCAATTGAAGGCACCAGATGGAAGGGGGGCTCCAAGAAGTATTGCCTTATGGTCACGCTGTACATCAAAAACGCCTTCAACTCTGCAAGATGGGGCTGCATACTCGATGCTCTATCAGGCTTTCGAGTTCCGCAGTATCTCAGCCAGATAATCAGGAGCTACTTCCAGGACAGAGTGTTACTTTATGATACCGACCAAGGAATCGAGGAGTACCGCGTCACAGGGGGGGTGCCGCAAGGCTCAGTCTTGGGCCCCCAGTTGATAAAATGCTTCAAGAAACGGTCGCGAAGTGCAACGAGGCCATCGCGAGGATCGAATAATAGCTCTCCTCCGCTGGCCTAGAACTCGCAGCTTCTAAAACCGAAGCAGTTCTGGTGAGCAGCCGAAAGTGCATGGAAACGGCCTATATCACAGTGGGAAGCACCGAAATAGCCTCGAAAAGGGCAATCAAATATCTTGGAGTCATGCTAGACACTAGATTCAGTTTTCGATAACATCTAGCCTACACCAGCACTAAGGCCGCGGTCACCAACAGGGCGCTATCCCGCATCATGCTGAACGCCAGAGGACCGAAGCAGGATCGGAGACGGCTACTGACAAGTGTGACGAGATCCATCAAGGCTGTGGAAACAATGAGCTACGTAAGAAGTATTGCAGCCTAAGTGCTATCCGCATGATATGCGCTTTTAGGACTGTTTCGGATGACGCGTCGCACGTGATCGCTGGGATACCCCCGATCGAGAAGCTGGTGGCGCAATGCACTACGGTGTACCAGGGGACACATGGGATGGAGCTCTCCCCGCTGGCCAAGAGATCTGCGGAGGAGTGAGCGGGAGAGACGTGGTACGGAGTCTTAAGTAGAGCGGAGCTTTTGCGAAGAAATACTCACGGGTGGTTCCGCAAAAGTATCGCTCTATGGAACTCTACCCACCACATCACATAATATCATCCCCATTTAATTAAGTCAAATATAATATATTAGTGAATGTTCTAAATAGGTTAAGGGATAATATAATACAATGGAATTAAAAAAAAAAAAAAAAACACATTCTGATACGAACAAGAGAGTGAAAAAAGGTCAAGAGCCCATGGGGGGAAATTGGAGGTAACGGAGGGTATTTGCAGACTTTTTCGTCATGCTGTCAGCAATGTGAAATGTTTATACAGGCATGCCACATAAATCTCTTTCACTTGAGTTTCACGTCAATTTCATTTCTCCGTGCCACAGTCTCAATCACCTGCACAATTTTTGGTGAAACGAAATCATCGCTCAATCCACTGGGGTCCGATGCCATGAGAATAATGTCACATTTTTTGTCCGAATTTTAAATTTTAGAATTGTCGAGTAACTTTTATTGTTTGTCGCGCCAATAACTTTTAAATTTTTTTAGGCTATAGAATATCAATTATTAAATAAATAAATTAAATTATATTAATTAAAGAAGAAATAAAATAAAAACCTACTTTTCAGCAATAATAAACTTACAAAAATTGCTAAACAAACCCTTGGGAAATTTAATCTGAGAAGGGGCCAACCCTAGCAGCCTAGTTCGAAAAGGTTGATGAACATGCTTAAAAACCTAAATCACACGAATTTCTGTGGCACGGAGAAATTTTCGAAGTGGAATTGCTTTTTTCTGAAATCACTTTCACTAGTGTTTTTTGTGGCATGCCTGATAAATTGTCAATTTTTTTTTTTTGTCAACAAGAAGCCTACGTTATTAGGCGGCTTTTGCCTTTATTACAGATGTGTCCGCCTGCTGTATGGGGCTCAATTCATTTGCTTAATAATGTGCTAACATTTGCTTAACATTTTTGCATTTATTAACAACTTCCGACAAACGATTATTGTACATTTCACAGAGCAAAACTATTTAGAAATTTCATTAAAAATGCAAATAAGTTTGTTTGTTTGCCACACGTTGTCTGTCAATGGACTTGTTTACATATATTTACATATTTACGTTTTTTGGCTGTAATTATTTGGGACAGTCGCTTGTGTGCATTTTGCATAAATCGTTGTTGTTTTCAGTTAGTGAACAGCGTCGAGTTTCACAGTTTGCATGTCTCATCTATAATTGATTTAGTTCATTCTCTGAATGTGGAAAGGGACACTGTGTTTAAGTATTTTGCAATATAAATAATATGGTTTTAGCTAACAAACATTGTTCAATTATTTATTAAATGCAAACATGCGACCAAAAGTTTGATCACTAAGCAAACAATACATAGAGGCGTCAAACAGGCCTTTTAGTGGTTTCACTAGCTTTGTATGCCGTGTGACCCCAGAGCGTTCGGCAAAAGCCGAACCCAAGAGCGCAGAGCGCAAAGCGCAGCTGAGAGAGAGCGCACACAAGCAGCGACGAAAAATGTTCAGTCTTGGATCCAGTGTTGCCAGAGTCGCTTTTTTCCCGTCAAATCTGGCTGTTTTCAAAGACAATTTGCTAGAAAAATTTGCAAACTGCGGGCAGCGGGAATTCTGGCTTTTTTTTTTTTGAAATGGCTTTTTTCAGATTTTTTTAGTAAGTGCCCAAATGTAGGGCAAATTAAAAGGCAATACAAAAATTCATTTCGTGAAATGGCAAAATAATGACAGCACTACAAAAATTTGGATGGAAGTCAATTTCTATAAGGATTCTGTGAGCAACAATACTTTTGCAGGCCTGGCTAAGGTAGCCATTGATATGTTATCGTTGCTTTGGTCCAACGCCGAAGTGGAGCGCATATTTAGCAAAGTCAATCTTGTAAAGTCAAAACTGCGAAAAAAAAACTACACTTGAGAATATTGAGAAATTGGATTAATTGTTTGCTACTTAAAATAAAAATAATTTATTTTGTTATGAATTTACTGATATGGCTTGCACAGACTCGAAAAGTGCTGCTACATAAGCTTCCCAATAAATTCCTGCGGATGATAGGAACGGGATTATCAGAAGGTAATGAAAATCAGGAGAATGAGGACAACATTGATGAAAATATTTACATCTTATGAATAAAAGATCAGCAGATGCTCAAATGGTTCAGTTTCTTTCTAGGCAACCTGATTTTGCGCGCTCACTCTTCTGCTCTCAGGAGAAAATACTGGAATTAATGAATTATAAAACTAGCTTTTTTTTATGGCTTTTTTCATTAATTTTTCAGCTTTTTTTCATCGTTCCTCCCGTCAAAAACAGCTTTTTTTTTCAAACAAAAGTTGGCAACACTGCTTGGATCGACACCAGAACGATGAGCACGCGCTGTGTCGCGCTCTCTCACATTATCGTTTGTATGTGTGAACATGCGCGCGCTTCTTAGTGTGCGGTAATGTAAACAAAAACATCAGCGCTTTTGCAATGCGGGTTCGATCACTCGATACCCTGTTTTAAATAAACTTTTATTTCTTATGCTTTTTATTATTTTTATTTTTTTCAGAGTATTTATCAATTATTATCCATTTGTTTGTGCCATATATTTTATTATATTTATATATGTGTTTTGTTAAACAAATTATATTAAAATATAAAAATAATTATAAAAAAAAATAATAAAAAAAATTTACAAAGCGCCGCTCGAATTTGCTCCCGATTCTAATATTTACTTGTAAATCGGTATCCAGGGAACACCACGGGGAGGCCATTGCAACAGCAATGGGGTCATAAAAGAATGACATTCGAGTCGACTTGAGGTGATTAAATGATACTCATTTTTATTTGATGCTTCTTATTTAATCATCTCCATGTTTCCCAAAAAAAAACAGACCCTACCTACGCATACCTGTCATTTTATTAATTACCCCAAATTGGCGGACAGACGGACTTGGCTATTTCGACTCTGATACCAATGGCTCATTATATACATTTAAGACATTAAAATTTCTATTTTCCTCATATTTTTCTGCTGATCAGTTGCACCACATAATTTTTCCGTAAGCCATCTACTATTTTTTCTAAGCAGGACGAGCAGAAAATAATTAAGTATATGTTTCTGATGCTCACTGCAGCTATGGGCTTCGGAAAACCACTCTTTGTATTTTTTTTCGATTTTAGTCTGCGAAATGCACTCATTAAAAATCTTTTCTATTACATTTCGAGCATGGGGGAACTTTTGAAAAAACTTGTGAAACTCATTATAATGCAGCTTTATAAGATTAACAAAAATCGTCTTGCGGTGCATTTAGTTTTAAGCTGTTATTTAAATTTTTAAAATTTTTATTAAATATAAAAAATTCTGACTGCTCAAAGTTTGTAAGTTCTTCTTTTAATAGATCATTACATGTTTCACATTTAAACTTTTGTTGTGATTTATAAAGCACAAATCCTGTGGAATATCGAATTGCATTTTCATTAGCAATACTCATGGTAGTGGGTGGTGTTTCATCAGCCTCGGATACTTCCATATCATCTTCATGAGTTTCAAAGCTAATATTTAAATCTTCATGATACACCTGTTCTAGGTCATTCACATCAATTGCCGGATCTTGCTTTGCTTCTTCAATCATATTAATAAGCATGTCTTCATCTGGCTCGCAATTTCCGGTAGTTGTTTTTAAAGAAATTACTTTCATTGACAACATCTTCGAAATAATTGCATTAAATTCAAATAACATTGGATTATTATTTGTACCACCTCTTATCAAGTAAAACAGGTGCTCGAGGGCATCTTGATTTAATCGGAACAACATCAGAAAATATACACCTGTCCCTTCACTCCAAATATCTTGCGAGAGCATAAGGATTGAATTTATTGATAGAATAATTCCAACCATACAATAAACTCGACTGGGATTTGACATCTTTTCAAGTACTCTTTCGTTTCCATTATGAATCTTTCAATGTCACTTTCTTTTTGAAGAGCTGATTTAAAGGGATTTTTATCGTATAAGCTGTTGCTATTCAAGCAATCGAATAAATTTTCAATAAATTTATATGTGGCAAGTGCTTCATCTTCGCAGTCAATAAAAGTTCCATTTTGAATCAGTGTTCTTAGTGCAGAAGCAACTGTATTTCTAAACACCTGCGTTGCATATTTAACCTTCATTTTTTCAAATGAATTGGGGTATATGTGCATTCGAGTTAATTTTGGGCACATTCGAGCTGAAGTGTTGTTCGTGTCAATTTCAAACAATTTAACAACAACTTGCCATGAGACTTTACCATCAGGAGTCTCTATATAATTTCGCATTAAAATATTCCGTAGCGATTTTACTAGGTGGGGGACATCATATATGCCATAAATTTTCTGATTGTCAACAGAAAAATATGGTTCATCTCTTTTTATCCCAAATTTTACAAATTCATCGCATACCACTGCTCTTATTAATAGGCCCAAACTTCGTGCGGTTCTTATATTTTTATCAATTAATTCTTTTAATTTAAAAGAAGAGAGTCCAGTGGAAGTAGCAACATAGCTTAAAACAAATTTCCAATTGGCATATAGTCCCCTCACCATGAAGACACATATCTGCTTGCACAAAACATTCGTCTTCTCAATGCCATCGTCCTCAAACCCTTCCACTTCATCTCAGTGGGAATTATATTGCAGCCCTTTTCGAATTCAAATTTTATCGAAAACTAATACGGCATTTTTACTCTTATCGTCCATTTTCAAAAATATAGCTATCAAATTATTCATTACATTATCATTTAGGCCCGGAACCATTGACTTAACCGTTGCCCATCTTAACAAAGACGATTTGGATGGGAGATTTAATTCAAGATCGTCCCGCATAAAATTATAGGTCTTAGAAGAAAATAAATTAATGCTTTGAGCAATAGTTTTTTCCTCTTCTTGCCACGATTGCTTGTTTTTTATTAACATCTTGCAAACCGTTTTTGTATTTTTGGAGATACATTTCTTGTCAATGATTCCATTTATATTACTTGTTTCTTTTTTTCTCTTAAATGCTTAAGCTTTTTTGCTCTCTCGTTTCTCAATAATATTTTTAGCAGTCTTATTTTTTTATTGTAAATTATATTTCTTTTTTTCTCCTTTTTAAGCTCTTCACACATTTCCCAGTATTTGTTTCTGCCATATATTTCATTTTGCTCTCTTGCAAAGCAACTGGGACAAAATTCAATAGTGTAAGATGATTTATCTGCATCAACTTTATCAAAAGAGTTGCCAATATTTTCGTTTCCATTTATATTAGGGCTTTCTACAATATCCATGCTCGCATTTTTTGATGCAGTGTTGTATGTTGTATGCCAAATGAGCATATGACCACAATATTGTAGAGTATACAGTATAACAAGTGGTCATGTGCCCAACTTAAAAGTAAGAGTAAAAACTCATAACATAACGACACTTTTTTGCTATGTTTATACAATCATAAATATCCATAAGTGCAGTAATAGGATCCGTCACTTATGCGGACTGGCCGCAGCGTGGGATCGCTAGCGTAAGCACTTCATGAGTATGTACCATCAGTACATATATATATATACATAACCACATACGTACATACATACTGCAACTCTCTCTCTCTGCCGACGCTCTTCGCGGCAGAGCTCACTAAGAATATTGTAGGTAATAAGTCAAATATAAAATTGAATAAAACTGAGAGAACACTCTCGATGAATGCTCCAAAGCAATCGGTCGTGTTATTACTATATCCGCAATCACTTTCTACTTTAACATGGCGACCGTGACAAGTGGCACGAACATGTTGTGCGTGAAATAAAGAAAATTAATGGAATTAATAAGAAAATTAATTAATTAATAAAGAAAATTAATTAATTAACTACAACTGAAGCAGCGGCAGCAGCAACAACAATCATCAACAACAACATATACTAAAAGTGGAACGAGACAGAGAAGACTACAATGAATTAAGCAGCGGCAGCAGAAACAAAAATCATCAACACTATGCAGCAGCAGTAACAACTTGAGCAACAACAACAACAGCAATAGCAACAACAACCTTGGCTCTCCCGTCTCATGCTTAACCACAAACAGCAGCAGCGGCAACGAGCGCGGCTCGTCGACCAAATCAAACAGCAACAGCGGCAGCGGCAGCTCCGGCAACTCGGCGAGCAGCACAGGAAGCGCCGAGCTGAAATGCAACACGCCGATGACACCATCAGAGCTGGTTAAGAAATATCGCAACTAATTGACCGATCTGGAATTTGAGGAGGTCAAGGTGTACAAGGAAGTCTGGTACTTTGGTCAGCATGCCAGCAAGAACTACAATAAGCCCGTCCCCAACCGCCTGTAAGAAGACCGGCACCGGAGCCCCAACCGCCTGTAAGAAGACCGGCACCGGCGCCCCAATCCCCAACAGCCAGTGAGAGGACCAGCACCGGCGCCCCAACAGCCTGAGTGGAGACCAGCACCGGCACCACTTAGCGTTCCAAGCTAAGTCATCATCAAGGACCGGCAGCGCTACACAGAGCGCGCAACTTAATTTTTAAAAAAAAATAAATATTTGTTAATTTTAAAAAAAAATTTTTATAATAATTTTAATGTTAACATAAATGAAATGTAAAGATATGTTTGTAATACTGAGCGATAATTGCGTTGCTCGAAATAGAGTATGGCCTGTGAAGCCATGCGAAGCATTAGCCAGGAGATCACTGCGTTGATCGAATAGGAAAATATTGATACAACAATTTTTAAAAAAAAAAAAAAAATAATAACATATCAAACATAAATATATATATATATTCTTGTAAAAAAAAAGCACAAAAAACATAAATCCAAAATTTAAATTTAATGCTTTCGAATTCAATATCAAAAGACGATAATATATTAGAAGCAGGAAATATGTTAAACCACGAATCGAAAGTAGCGGATTCAACCGCAAATGTTATTAATAATGTCGAAACTGCCTCAGTAGATTTGAAAGTAATAACGATTATGCTTATAATAATTGTTGTTCTTTTGTTAGCAAATTCATTAACGAAATTATATAAGTTGCACAATAAGTGCATAAAGAAAAGATATGCAAGTAGAGCAGGCAACTTAGAAATGATATAAAATGATAAGCTTAATAAAAGAAATATATAATAAAGAACCAAATTTTACAATAAATGCATTACAAATATTGCAAAGACATCGCGAATTCATTAAAATAACTGAATTCGAAAACGAATACATAGAAACTTTTCAAAGTATTGCAAGCCCATTAATAGGTTGTTCCAAAACTGAAAAGGGCATGGTGTTGAATACATTACCTTATGTAATGGTAAAAACTATCACCGAAACACACCCAATACTAGGCACAGAAACCATATTGATGCTGCGCATACATCGTTAAAAACTACATTTTCTATTATAAAGTATGGAATGGAATACATTAGCAAAGAAAATAAATGATTATAAAGACAAGTTCGAAAAATCATACAAATGTATCAATTCTAATAAAACAATAAAGTCAGATACATTGGTACATCACGCGCAAATATTAACAGCTCAATATAATAACATAGTAACTACAATAAACAAAGTTCATGATAGATTAATGCAGGAGCATAAAAATATATGTCAGAAAATTGTAAAAAGTTTAAAAACCAGATTGAGTAATATTGGTACTAGACGGAGTATTGTAATCACAATCCCAGAGGATCCAAATCTGCTAGCTGAATTCGACGAGAACCAGTTAGAAGATTTAGATGAGTCTAAGCCAATAATCAATCCAGATACTGATAGTGATATTGATAGTGACATTGAAACGCTCCAAGAAAATACAGAAACAATGACTAACCAGGTTGCTTTAGACAGGGAATACGTGAAGCAGGTTTCCTCTTCAGTCCCTGAATTTGATGGTAAAAAGTTATCATTAAACAGATTCCTAACTGTTTTACGCATAGTGGAAAGAACTAAAGGCGACCAGGAGGATATAGCAGTTGAGGTTATTAAATCGAAAATAACCGGCACAATTCTGTACAAAGTACAAGATGAATCTACTATATCCGGAATAATAAACAAGCTTAAAGATAATGTAAAAGGAGAATCTCCCGACGTATTAAAAGCCAAAAATCCGCTTCCCAGTATGCAACCGAAATGGACAATTTGCGAAAGCAATTGGAGGCAGCCTTTACTGATGACGGCCTAGACCCAAACAATGCGGAAAAATTCTTAACAAACGAGTCTATTTCTGCAATGATTAAAAATTGTGAGCATGAGAAACTGAAAGTAATATTGGAAGCTGGTAACTTCGTCACTTTCAATGATGTAATGGGTAAATATATCCATTGCAGCACAGAAATGACTGGAAGTGCAAGCACAGTATTATTTCAGCGAGGCCGCAATAATAGAGGAGGTAGTTACTATGTTCAAAAAGGTAGAGGCAATGACCGCGGTAACTACAATCCCAATAATAACAATAACAGAAACAACAATAGAGGTGGACGAGGTTATAACCGAGGTAGGAATAATTCCAACCGAGGCAATAACCAAAATAGAAATCATTATAACAACAATAATGTCCGAGTTGCCCAAGATACTTCGGGAAACTCGCAGACACCTCCAGGTACTCAGGGTTAAATAGAAAAATATACACTGTTAACTTAAGTCTCAACAATTTCGTATCATTCAAAAATGTTGCAACAAATAAAAAGATAACATTTTTGATTGATACAGGTGCAGATATTTCAATTATAAAAGAAAATTCTGATGTCTTTCATGACATCCAAATCAATAAAATTATAGACATTCGAGGCTTAGGAGAAGGAGTAATAAACTCCAAAGGACTAGTCTCAATCGAAATACAAACAGACAAATATATTATTCCATATAAATTTCATTTACTTCATTCAGATTTCGCAATCCCTTGCGATGGAATAATAGGATTAGATTTCATAAAAACATTCAATTGCCAATTAGATTATAATAGTTCAGAGGATTGGTTTATAATTAGACCACCAAACCTAACGTATCCTATCTATGTTCCAATAACATTTAGTTCTGGTACTAATTCCACACTTCTACCAGCAAGATCACAAGTGATACGCAAAATAGAGTTGTCTTCAGCAGAGAAAACATTTTAATTCCAAATCAGGAAATTAAACCGGGTGTTTATGTTGCAAACACTATTGCTACAGCCCAAAATACTTTTGTCCGTTTTTTAAATACCACAGATAAATGCCAAATAGTAGGCAATAATAACATAAAATTTGAATCACTTTTGAACTACGATGTAGTTCAAAATCTAAAAGACAATAGGAAAGAGTCTGTACTTAATAAATTAAAGAAAAATTTTCCAATTTTGTTTAAACAACAACTTTAAGAAATATGCACCGAGTATAGTGATGTGTTCGGACTTGAAACCGAACCAATCACAACAAACAACTTTTATAAGCAAAAATTGAGACTTAAGGATGATGAGCCAGTATATGTTAAAAATTATCGATGTCCGCATAGCCAAATAGAAGAAATCCAGCATCAAGTTGGAAAGTTAATTGAACAAAATATTGTTGAACCGTCTGTTTCCCCTTATAATGGCCCACTCTTATTAGTCCCAAAGAAATCTCTTCCGGGCTCTAAAGAGAAAAAATGGCGATTAGTAATTGACTATCGCCAAATAAATAAAAAATTGCTGTCAGATAAATTTCCACTCCCCAGAATTGACGATATTCTTGATCAATTGGGTAGAGCTAAATATTTTTCATGCCTTGACTTAATGTCAGGTTTCCACCAGATTGAACTTGAGGAAAACTCGAGAAATATAACGTCTTTTTCAACAAGCAATGGTTCATATCGCTTCACGCGATTACCATTTGGTTTAAAAATAGCGCCTAATTCATTTCAGAGAATGATGACAATAGCACTCTCAGGCCTAGAGCCATCACAAGCTTTCCTTTACATGGATGATTTAATCGTCATTGGTTGTTCTGAACAACATATGATTAAAAATTTAACAGATGTTTTCAAACTTTGTAGGAAACACAATCTGAAATTACATCCAGAAAAATGTTCATTTTTCATGCACGAAGTGACGTTTTTAGGTCACAGATGCACAGATAAAGGAATCCTACCAGATGATAAAAAATTTGATGTTATTAATAACTATCCAGTCCCTACGGACGCAGACAGCGCTAGAAGATTCGTAGCATTTTGCAATTATTATAGACGTTTTATAAAAAACTTCGCCGAATATTCACGGCACATAACAAGATTATGTAAATAGAATGTCCCATTTGTACCTAAAAAATCAACTAGTCCAACCAAATTTATTACAGTACCCAGATTTTAGCAAAGAATTTTGCATAATCACAGATGCAAGCAAGCAAGCATGTGGAGCAGTTTTAACTCAAAACTATGATGGACTCCAACTCCCAGTTGCATATGCATCAAGAGCATTCACTAAAGGTGAAAGCAATAAGAGTACTACAGAACAAGAACTAGCAGCAATACATTGGGCAATAACGCATTTTCGACCATATATATATGGCAAACATTTCACAGTAAGAACTGATCACAGACCTTTAAAATATTTATTTTCTATGATAAGCCCAAGTTCAAAATTAACACGCATGCGACTCGAATTAGAAGAATATGACTTTACTGTAGAGTATCTGAGAGGGAAAGATAATTTTGTGGCAGACGCCCTGTCAAGGATAACAATATCCGACTTAATTGATATGAATAGAAAAGTCCTGAAAGTCACTACCAGGCACCAAAGTAGACAAAACAATTTCTGCGCAGAAAATAAACAAGAATTATTGCCTAAGCAAAGTTCTGAAAAAGCTTCTAAGCCCAACGTATACGAAGTCATCACGAATGACGAGGTACGAAAAGTAGTGACCTTGCGAATAACAGATTCGACATGTTTATTGAAACATGGAAAACAGTTGTAGCAAGAATTAATGTTAGCGATTTGTACTCCAATGGAATTCTCGACTTAGGTCAATTTTTCCAAAGGCTTGAATGGCAAGCCGGTGTATCTAAAATCAGCAAACTAAAAGTGGCACCGAGCGAAAAGATCTTTGAATCAATTTCAATAGATACTTTCAAACACATGGGCAATAAAAATTTAAAATCATTAAGAGTAGCGCTACTCAAGCCGGTGACCCAAATAAATAATGATCAAGAAAAAGAAGCTATATTGTCTACACTCCATGACGATCCAATCCAAGGAGGTCATACAGGCATAAAAAAACGATATCAAAAACAAGTGGGAAAGGCTATAGTCGAGTTCCCGACTATAGGATACCCGTTACTTACATAAACAAATTAAAATTGTTTTATTGCATGCTTTTAGGCATTTTAATTGCTTAAAAGCTTTAATCAGCCGTACCACCTTTCTGTTTGTCCGATCTTTTTGGGATTTAGTAGGATGATAGGTAATAACAGTAGCTAACGTTCACCGTTTAAAAAAACATAATATCTTGAAAACTGTGCGTGTGGTGGATTTTCGCGATTTATGGAGGCGGAAAGGGGCGTGGCAAAATTTTGAAACAAACTTGACCTGCGTGGGGTTTATAGAAATCTGTGTGCCAAATTTGGTTGCTCTAGCTCTTATAGTCTCTGAGATCTAGGCGCTCACACAGACGGACAGACGGACAGACGGACGGACGGACATGGCTATATCGACTCGGCTGTTGATGCTGATCAAGAATATATATACTTTATAGGGTCGGAGATGCTTCCTTCTCCCTGTTACATACATTGCAACGAATACAATATCCCCTTTTACTTATTTTTAATAAGTAACGGGTATAATAAAGAGACAATATTATTGGAAAAACATGACTAGACATGTAAAAGAGTACATAAATAAATGTCCAAAATGCCTGACGACTAAAACGACGAAACATACAAGATCACCTATGATTATAACCGAAACTCCACAATATGCTTTTGACAGAGTGATAGTAGACACAATTGGTCCACTACCACGTTCGGAAAATGGGAATGAATACGCAATCACTTTAATATGTGATTTGACAAAGTATTTAGTAGCAATTCCTGTTGCAAACAAAAGTGCAACAACTGTGGCAAAAGCCATATTCGAATCTTTTATTCTGAAGTACGGTCCAATGAAGACGTTCATTACGGACATGGGAACAGAATATAAAAATTCTATTATAACTGACTTGTGCAAATATTTAAAAATAGATAACATAACATCTACAGCACACCACCACCAGACATTAGGTACCGTTGAAAGAAGTCATAGGACATTCAATGAGTACATTCGTTCATATATTTCAGTAGATAAAACTGATTGGGACGTATGGTATTTCGTGTATTGTTTTAACACAACACCATCAGTAACTCATAATTATTGTCCATATGAACTTGTATTTGGTAGACAAAATAACTTACCAATACAATTTAATAGCGTAAACACCATAGAACCTATATATAACATAGAAGATTATTCTAAAGAAGTTAAGTTTAGACTAGAAAACGCGTATAAGAGAGCTCGAATACTTTTAGAAAAAAATAAAATTAAGCAAAAAGAAATAAATGATAAGAAAGTTTTAGATTTCAAAATAGAAATAGGAGACCACGTTTATTTAAAGAATGAAACGGGTCATAAATTAGAATCTTCTTATATAGGACCATTTGAGGTCATTAGTATAGAAAACAATAATAATATAATTATAAAGAATAAGAAAAATAGGGAACAAAAAGTTCATAAGGATAGGCTTAAAAGGATAAATAATTGAAACACTAAAAAAAAAGAGAATAAGAATATATATATATATATATATTTCAAAAATTAAAAAAAAAAAAAAAAATTTTAAATTAAAAAAAAAAAAAATTGTTTGTTAAAAAAAAAATATAATACAACATAGTATATAACAGATACAAAAATAATACTAATAATAATTTTTATATTAAATAACTACAATATATTACGTTATTTTTTTAAAAAGGGAGGTGTAGTATGTTATATGCCAAATGAGCATATGACCACAATATTGTAGAGTATACAGTATAACAAGTGGTCATATGCCCAACTTAAAAGTAAGAGTAAAAACTCATAACATAACGACACTTTGTTGCTATGTTTATACAATCATAAATATCCATAAGTGCAGTAATAGGATCCGTCACTTATGCGGACTGGCCTCAGCGTGGGATCGCTAGCGTAAGCACTTCTTGAGTATGTACCATCAGTACATATATATATATACATAACCACATACGTACATACATACTGCAACTCTCTCTCTCTGCCGACGCTCTTCGCGGCAGAGCTCACTAAGAATTTTGTATGTAATAGGTTAGGTTAGGTTTAGGCGGGTGTCAATTGACACACTTAGGCCTGGTTAGGCCCGTTGTGATCCCGCGGATCTAAGAGATCCTTTCTACCAACGTTGGAGACCTCGGAGATTTCAGAAGGGGGTCCAGTTTGATAACTGGATGAAAAGGGCAATCTTGCGCGGTGATAGGGCGGAAAGGCCGCCTAGGTCGTCTAGAAACGGTTTGCCTAGAGTACGTAGTCTTCTATTGCTTAGAGCCGGACAGGAGCAGAAGAAGTGTTCTGGTGACTCTACTTCTTCTTCATTCCTGCAACTCCTGCAGAAGTCATTATATGGGGAGTTAAGCCTGTGAGCGTGAGTTCCTACTAACCAGTGACCGGTCATTGAGCGGACAACGAGTGAGCAGTTTATTCTGCTGAGATTGCACAAGGCATCTGTTCGGGCCTTGTCAATGTGAGGCCAAGTTTGTCGGGCTACGCGCCCCACCAGGCTGGCTTGCCAGCGAAGGGTGCTTTTGTGTTTTGATTGGTTATGGAGCAAGAGTTTACATGTTGCCAGGGGCATACTGGTGTCCTCTTTATCGGGAAGGAGGAGTTTCGTCGTGCCTTCCCTGGCTAACTCGTCCGCGATGCAGTTGCCTGGGATATCCTGGTGTCCGGGTACCCATATTAGGCAGATATCAAAATGTCCAGCCATCTCGTGGAGAGATTTGCGGCATTTCGAGACTGAGGTGGATTTAGTGGTAGTCGCCGCTATTGATTTGATAGCCGCTTGACTATCACTATATATGTTTATATTGCCTGAGGTGGCATTTGAGTTTTTTAGAAGGTCTAGAGCTTCATTTATAGCTAAGATTTCGGCTTGGAACACACTACAATGATCTGGTAACCTGAAAGAGTGCTTTATTCCAAGTTGCTGAGAAAAGACACCCCCTCCTACCTGATTTTTCAGTTTAGATCCATCAGTGTAGAAGGTTAGGGAGCCGGGTTTGCCCGGAGGCTTGACGGCCCATTCCTCCCTGCGAGGAATGAGTGTACGGAACGGAGTGGTTAAATGTTCTATTGGCATACAATAGTCCGTTTTAGGTGGTATGTTATTGTTTTTGAGAAGGATGGAGGAGTGACCTGATGGATGATCATTCCATAAGTTAGTGTCTCTGAGTCGGATAGCCGACAAGGTAGAGATTTCTACACTGAGTTGTTGAATAGGTGTCATATTGAGAATGGCGTCAAGAGCCTCACCAGGTGTTGTATTCAAGGCACCTGTGATACATATTTCCGCCATTCTCTGAATTTTCTTTAGTTGCTTGATGGTGGAAGCCTTTGTTAGGGCGGGCCACCAAACTAGAATCCCATATAAAAGGATAGGTCTAACTATGGCTGTGTAAAGCCACCGGACGATGTACGGGGACATGCCCCATTTTAGGCCTACTGCTTTCCTACAGGTGTAAAGTGCGATTGTCGCTTTCTTACATCTCTCCTGTATGTTTAGTTTCCAATTCAGTTTCCTGTCCAGTACTAGTCCCAGATATCTAGCACTTTCGCTGAAGGTCAGAGTGGAATTCTTGAGTTTCGGTGGGACCAGGGTGGGGATCTTGTATCGTCTAGAAAAGAGAACAAGTTCCGTTTTATCAGGGTTAACCCCTAGGCCACATTCGTCAGCCCAGGTGGCCAGCCTTTTTAGTTTGGCCGTCATTAGGTCACATAAGGTCTGGGGATATTTTCCAGAAAAGACAACAGCAACGTCGTCCGCGTAGGCTACTATCTTGCAGCGACCTCCTTCCATGTCACACAGCAGTTGGTTTACTACTATGTTCCATAGTAGAGGAGAGAGAACTCCCCCTTGGGGAGTTCCTCTGCTGACGTACCTAGTGAGAGTCGAGGAGCCAAGTGTAGATGTCACAGCCCTGCTTGTCAGCAACTGGTTGATTAATCTCACTAGCCGGCCCTCGATTCCCAGGCCCGTCAGTGCTCCAGTAATAGCCTCCGGGAAGACGTTGTTGAAAGCGCCCTCGATGTCGAGGAAAGCAACAAGGGTATACTCTTTAAGTGAGAGGGATTTCTCTATGGTGGCAATAACGGAGTGAAGAGCTGTCTCAGTAGATCTTCCTTTCCTATATGCGTGTTGTGAGTTTGATATAAGTTCACTTGGGATAGAATCCCTTAAGTGAAGGGAAAGTACTCGCTCGAAAGTTTTGAGCAGAAAAGATGTGAGGCTTATTGGCCTGAAGTCCTTAGGAGTGATGTGGGAGGCTTTACCAGCCTTGGGTATGAAAACCACTTTTGAAATTTTCCATGGTTCTGAGATTCGACCCGTCCTGAAGATTTCAGTGAAAATTTCCTGAAGCCAGTTTATGGCAGCCTTACCTGCATATTGCAGGTGCGCAGGTGCTATACCATCGGGACCTGGCGATTTAAACGGTTTGAAACTGTTAATCGCCCACCCGATATTATGAGCACTAAAAAGTGATGGGTTTAGAGGTACTTCAAATGTGCTTTGAAGACTGCATAAGGTATGTTGAGAACATCCCGGAAAGTGCTTTGATAATAGGGCTTCCAGTGATTCTTCACTGGAAGTTGTCCAAGAGTCATTTTCTCTCTTTATGTAGCCTAGGGAAGGGGCTGATTTGGAGAGAATCCTCCGAAGACGTGCTGCTTCAGCTGTGGATTCTATGTCTGAGCAAAAGGTCCGCCAGGAGGATCTCTTGGCTCGTCGGATTTCCTTTTTATATACGGCTAACTGTAGCTTGTAGTCTAGCCACGCTTCCTTAGTGTCTAAGGTCTTGGCTTGGTTGAACATAGTTCTACTACCCTTCCTGAGGTCGTTAAGGTGGTGAGTCCACCATGGTGGCTTTTTCCTGCCTTTTGGTCTTATGACGGGGCAGGATGCTTTACCTGCGAAAATACACGCAGTGGTGAAGATTTTGATAAGTTGGTGTAAGCGCACAATAGAATGAGGGCCATCTGGTGCGTGTTCTGGGATAGATTTTCTGAGAATGGTCTGGTACCTCGTCCAATCAGTTTTCCTGAGATTGGTGAACTGACTTGGTTCCGGTAGTATAAGATTGAGAGAGAACTCAATATATCTATGATCAGAGAAGGAATGCTCGCTTAGAACTTTCCATTCAGTGATTAGGTTGCCTATAGAGTGGGACACGAGTGTCAAATCGATGACCTCCTTCCTATCCTTAATAATGAAGGTGGGGTCATTTCCACGATTCATTATTTCTAGATTAGTACTTATGATGTAATCAAAAAGCAACTCACCCCTTGAATTTGTATTTGAGCTCCCCCACTGCACGTGGTGAGCGTTTGCATCGCATCCTATAATGAGGTCGATTTTATTATTGGCACAGTCGCTAACCAAGCTACGTGCGATGTCTTCTGGTATGATACCCACCTGGTCGTATGGCATGTATGCTGACAGTAGCCTGATTGGAGTTGGCTGGGACTCCAGGCTTACTGTAGTGTTGTCTTCATTGCTGAAATTATGGAGTAGAAATACACTTAAATGTTTTCTAGCAAGAATGCAGGTTCGAATGTTACCTTGAGTATTTGCTACAAACAGTTTGTAGTCAGGTGATCCTAACCCAGAAACCCTTCCACACACCATCCAGGGTTCCTGGATTAGGACCAAGTCGGCTCCGCCACCAGCCAGACGGAGTAAT
Source organism: Drosophila limbata (assembly GCA_963924055.1). Classification (NCBI taxonomy): domain Eukaryota; kingdom Metazoa; phylum Arthropoda; class Insecta; order Diptera; family Drosophilidae; genus Drosophila; species Drosophila limbata. The sequence goes on from CAWUOW010000386.1 coordinate 76,509, forward strand.
AAGGCCGCAGAGGCTGCCTTACAGTGGTGGAGGTTTATCTGCAGAACCTTCAAGGACATCTGTAGATTTACCCTCCACCACTGTTTCGTTAGCATCCTCGTCTTCGGATGCCAAATCCGAGGTGACCTCCAGGTCACCCGCCTGCCAGAGCTTGCTCAGGTCCCTCGTAAGAGAGGACGCGTCTGAGTTGTATCCGTCCATTTCTGGACGTTCAGGGGCTTCAAATTCAGCGGTGATGTCCTCCTCGACTGGCTTGTCGGAAGGAGCACCACCTACTGCCGCATCGGATTTATAGACGCGGATGAAGACAGAACTGAAACCGAAGTTCAGTTCTCCTCCAGCCGCGTCGATTGGGGCCAGCGATTCCTTATTAAGGATAATGACCTGGTGAGTGGGCCCAGGTGACTCCTCGATTTTGGCCACCCGCCAGTCGTGGGTGGGCAATCCAGGATTACACCTCTGCAACATTTTTAGGAGTTGCTCCGGCTCCTTGATGGTGGACGGGATCCACATCCTCGCTCTCGGTCTAACTGGGACCTCCTCCCAGCTCACTGCCTCCAGCTTGGCACCTGGATAAACCTCGCCTACATTGGCGACGGCTGCCTTGTAAAGCTCTGCCGACCGATTGTCGTCGCAGGCTATTACCTTTACATTCCCCTGGAACCACCCGACGTCTTTGCAGATGGGGGGTGGACCAGGCTCTCGCTCCAACAGGTTGAAACAGTGGGTGGCCAGCGCCGACTCCACCAACCTCCATTGGTTCCTGGGGATGCCTCCTTCCATATTTCCGCGGTCGAGGACTCCGATAAGGATCCTCTCCTTGGCAATTTGGGCGAAGGATCTGTTCGGTTGAACCCGCGACTTCTTGGCATTAGGTGCGGGTGTCTCTTGAGAGCGCTGCCTCTTGGCTTGAGCCAGCGCCTTGGAGGACGGTTTCCAGTCCGGGATGACGCTCCTGGCCCATTCCACCTTTCTCAGCCAATCAGCTGACAGGTTGGGTCCTGCGTTACCATGATTGCGCTGGAGGATGTCTCCCGCGCTTCTTCTCTCCGTAAAGGAGAACTTCTTTTTGGCGCCGGCTGTGGGAGCTTCGCCCACCGTCCTTGCACCAGCTGGAGCTACCGCTGCGCTTATAGCGCTCTGCCGCAACTCCGAGGTGATTGGGGGCGGTAGGATAACTCCCTCTACCCCAAGGCCCGGGTGAAAAACGGGTTTTCTTGGACCGGCACCTTTAGCTTGATCGGTTGGCATGGTGACCATCTCCGGTGTTGCAACTTTGGTAGGATCGGCTGGCATGGTGACCATCTCCGAAGCTACATTTGCGCTTTGGCAAGACTTGGAAGTCGAAGCCGCCGTTGAAAGGGGGAATCTGGGATTCCCGATGACTTTTTAAGAGAGTCACTCTTGACATGAGAAATGTGTTTTTGTTTTTGTAATTTTATATTTATTGGATTCATAGTTGAGTCCCACGAGTTGCGGAGAAAGGAAGGTCCGCCTGCACAGAGATCCGCTATGTGCAGGTAAGGCTAGTTAGTCCGGAGGGCGCCAGGTATCCGAACGCTCCGTAAGAGACTGAGCTATTTTTGGGGAGGGCCCCCAGCCAGGTTGACTCTCGGCACGGGTCGCATAACACCTTAGTCCGGCCCTCTTACCTCAGACCATGACCAGAATCATCAAACATACAGTAGGGCTATTAAGGAGCTATACAGTATGCCGTTGACTAAGGTCTTGGCTAACACCAGTTCCTGGGGAACCATTGGAGTGTTATTTCCAGTCGGCACCCTCGCGGAGGGTTCAGTCGAGGATTTTGCCGACCTTGTATGTAATAAGTCAAATATAAAATTGAATAAAACTGAGAGAACACTCTCTATGAATGCTCCAAAGCAATCGGTCGTGTTATTACTATATCCGCAATCACTTTATACTTTAACAGCAGGGTGCTGACGTATATTTTGAAAAATAGAAATTTTATCACCTGTCTCGCTTTCATCGCAAAAAGAAAACACATCGATGTTTTTGTCTGTTTTAAACATGTTTAAGTGCAAGTTAGGCTCATTAAACAAGCACAGAGTCGGAATAGCCCCTGCCTTTAAATCACTGCGGACGGCAGTCCGCGCTAGTGACGAAAGCAGCACGAAGGGTGCGAAGGCGACTAGCATATATACACAGGAAGAATGGAAGATTTGCTATGACTGTCCGATCAGGTCGAGTTATATACCGATCGAAAGGTATTAATTAAACTTACAAGTGTGCATACTATGACTTTTGAAAACTCACCTGGTTCGTGAGATAAACAGGTGTAAGTGGGAGGGGCAAAAAATTTACATTATTGGAGCTAATGGGGCCGTTGGAGCCTTTTTGAATTTTCGTTGAATTTTTTACAATTCTCATCAAAAATACGCGTCGAATGACACCTCGATCATCAAAATCGGACAACTGGTTCAAAAAATAATTAATTTTGAAATTTTGAGTCGCCTTCCGAAAATGAGATGAAAAGTCAGTATGTTTGTTTGTTTGTTTGTTTGTATCAAAGCGATGATTTAGCTTAAAAGTTTGAATGAGGACTTGTTCCCGCTCAAAAATCTAGAAACGTTTGTTCTACGACTTTTTCGAAAAACCGCTAGTTTAGCGGGAAATCGCTAAAAACCGCTAAAACTAAAAACCCCCATAGTGTTCAAACTATGAAAGCTACAGATATGATCTATATGTCGTTGGAAAGGTACTTTGAAGGGCTTTTAAGCATATGTTCAAACTTTTTTTTCTAAAGAACACAGGTAAAAAGCTACAGGTGAAAAAAGGTAATTTTTTCCACATTTTGGCGGTTTTCGAGAAAACGCCGCTAGCGATTTTTTTTTAATTTTGAATATGTTTGAGCTTTTAATATTTCGCGTTTTTTGATACATCATGCATAAATTTTTGTTGATTGGTTTGGAAGATATAACCTATTAACTGAATATATACGTTTTACTTTGAATTGGAATAGGACAGCAGCAACAAAGTGTCATAGCAGCCAGAGTTTGAGAGTGCTGATAAATTTTGCGCTTGGCATGTTGGCATGTGTGTTAGTAAAGAGAAACAGTGTTGCCAGACAGTTTCTTTTTGCTTGTACAAACAATAAACACCGATTGACAAAGTTACACTGTAAAAAAATATTTCAATTGTCAAAACTTCCTATGTCTTATTAAAAAATTTCTGATATCTTATAAAAAAACCTCTTTACGAGGTAAAAGTCTAGTGACGAAAACATTTTCATGCCCCAAAATTTCTGATATCCAATTTTGTGACGAAAAATATTACATTTTACACATGAATTATTAAAAAAAAAAAATTTTGTCACTGGCTCTGCGCAAAAAAGTACTACTAGTATATACTGGTATTTATTAGTTATGAAAAATTTAGCGCAATGTGTCCAGTGACAAAATTTTTTTTTTAATAATTCATGTGTAAAATGTAATATTTTTCGTCACAAAATTGGATATCAGAAATTTTGGGGCATGAAAATGTTTTCGTCACTAGACTTTTACCTCGTAAAGAGGTTTTTTTATAAGATATTTAATTCCCAAATACTTCTTCTGAAAATGTTTGTTGCAAATAAGTGCCTTGTCAATATTGACTGCACTATCCAACTTACATCTTGCAACCCACTGGCGACGGACAAGCTCATTTCGATCAATTATACACTTCAACCCGCTCTTTCTAATGTCCGAACACTTCTCCGTATTCATTTCAATAGACTGAATCACAATTAATATTAAAAAGCACAATTATTCACACACGCTAATTAAATTTTGCAAATTACACTCCCGAGCTGTTGCACGCTTTTAATTAGTATGCATAAAACAATAAAGGCGCGAAAAGCGCGGTTGCTGTCAAAATACAGAAGTCAAAACAAAACCCAAAAATTTTCGCGCCTTTAATCCAAAGCAAACCAAAACAAACCAAATCAAAACAAAAGAAAAGAATGGAGCGCGCCAAATCTAAGCAAAAGATGTATTGTTTGCTTAGTGGTTTGATATTAATTAAAAATGTAAATAAGATTTGAAAGGTGCATTTATTGGTAAAGTTTTTGAAAAGATTTTGTGAACCGAAGTTCTGCGCCTGGGGGCTACTAAAGAGGCTTGGGTATATGGTTCGTTAGCTCTATTGTTGGCCAGCACTTTGCATTTGCCTTCAGGCCAACAATTAACACACTTTACAGCCAAACAGTTAAGCCACCTCGTCAACAGTGCACGCACATACATACGAGTATACTCGTACTCGTGTTATATACGAGTTGGCAAACAATTCACACACATATTCACACACATTCTGATCAGTGTTGCCAATTTAGCTATTTTCCCGACAGATTTAGTGGGTTGCAACAGGCAAATGCGGGATAAATTGTAAAACAGCGGGCAACGGGAATTTTAGCTACTTTAAAAATAATTTTAGCTTTTTGAAAACATCTGGTAACTACATGTATTTTTATGCTTTACGATGTCACACTTAAATACTTTGTAGTATTTTTACATTTGAATGGCAAAAAAACATCAATAAGGTATAAAAGAGCATTAAATATTTTTTTGAAAATGGCAAAATAGGCACTTTTTCCTCATTTTAATACAAAAAGTGCCTTTTTAGCCATTTTCAAAAAATTATCAGTCGATATTAGAATTGTTTGAAGAAACTTTTTGCATCAAAACCTTTTTTTTCTTGAGACCGAGAAAAAAATTGACAAAGTAGACATTTACAAAAATTCGAATATTTCAATGGGTACCTAATGGGTTAAGGAAAGTTTTGTGTCATTCAATTTCTATGAGTAGAATTAACTTTAAATAGTGTCAAAATACTTATGGCCACCGCTGTATATTGTCACACATTCATCTGTCAGTCCAATTGACCATTTGGGATTGTTGAGCGGAACCAAAAACACTGGATTAAATCAATAAAAACATCGTTTTACATCTCTTGCGTTTTTTTTAGCTACCTACAAAATTTTCTGGCTATTTCTAGCTTTTTTCAAATGCTAGTTTAGCTTTTTCATGACCCGAAGAGTTGGCAACACTGGTTGTGATATCCACATAGTGACGTCATTGTTGCTGTCCGCTGTTTTGCCGTGGTATGTTGGCAACATTTCTCGCAAGATGTTTAGCAACATAGCGCTGTCTTTTTCGGCTTAATCACTTCCATTATTGCGCACTTCTTACGTTTTCTCCTTTTCGTTTATGAGCAGCTTGTTTTCCAATTTCATCATTTCCAGCTGCAGCTTTAGCTTCTCGATGCTGCTCTCCCTTTCGTTGTCCGTTTGTTCTTTGTCTTCTGCATTTTTGATCGTCGCATTTTCGTCAGTTTCTTTTTCGTCTGTCAATTTTTCGTCGTTGTCTGTTTCTTTTTCGTCTGTCGCTTTTTCGTCGTTTTCTTTGGCTTTTTCTTCCAACAACGCGACGGCTTTGGCGCCAGCCGCATCGTTTTCGCTTGTACTCATGGTGCGTTCAATTTCAGCTATGGTGTAGATATCGTCGTGGGGGTTGTGTTTAAATCAAACACAATGTTTTGGTTTCGGGAACTTCTGTTACATTTCATTCGACTCTTTATTATTGATTGATTCTTAGCTTTTATACATTTTTTAAGTTTAGCCTAAAGCCGCGTAGCTGCGCTGTCGGTGACGCCGGCAGCGGAGCGGCTGTCTTATGTATTTACTTATATATCGAGAGAGTTGCATGTGCACATCAAGCAGTTTGGTCAATTTGCACCGTCGGCATAAATATGCTGACGAGCTGCGAACTGCGAGCTTGAAAAGTGTGCCGGTCAGTGTGCTTATTTTATATTTAGGTAATCTTCCGCATACATATATTGCAATTAATTGTTACAGTGTTTACTCGATATATGCACATGCTACATCTCCCCTTTTAAAAGAATAACGTAATTATTTATAATGGAGTTATTCTAATTTTATATTTAATTATACCCGTTACTTATTAAAAATAAGTAAAAGGGGATATTGTATTCGTTGCAATGTATGTAACAGGGAGAAGGAAGCATCTCCGACCCTATAAAGTATATATATTCTTGATCAGCATCAACAGCCGAGTCGATATAGCCATGTCCGTCTGTCCGTCTGTCCGTCCGTCCGTCCGTCCGTCCGTCCGTCTGTACGTCCGTGTGAGCGCCTAGATCTCAGAGACTATAAGAGCTAGAGCAACCAAATTTGGCACACAGATTTCTATAAACCCCACGCAGGTCAAGTTTGTTTCAAAATTTTGCCACGCCCCTTTCCGCCTCCGTAAATCGCGAAAAACCACCAAACGCACAGTTTTTAAGATATTAGGTTTTTTTAAACGGTGAACGTTAGCTATTGTTTTTACCTATCATCCTACTAAATCCCAACAAGATCGGACAAAGATAAAGGTGGTACTGGCTGATTAAAGCTTTTAAGCAATAAAAGTGCCTAAAATCATGCAATAAAAAAAATGTTAAATTTTTTTTGAGTAAGTAACGGGTATCCTATAGTCGGGAGCTCGACTATAGCCTTTCCCACTTGTTTATTATACCCGTTACTTATTAAAAATAAGTAAAAGGGGATATTGTATTCGTTGCAATGTATGTAACAGGGAGAAGGAAGCATCTCCGACCCTATAAAGTATATATATTCTTGATCAGCATCAACAGCCGAGTCGATATAGCCATGTCCGTCTGTCCGTCCGTCCGTCTGTCCGTCTGTCCGTCTGTGTGAGCGCCTAGATCTCAGAGACTATAAGAGCTAGAGCAACCAAATTTGGCACACAGATTTCTATAAACCCCACGCAGGTCAAGTTTGTTTCAAAATTTTGCCACGCCCCTTTCCGCCTCCGTAAATCGCGAAAATCCACCACACGCACAGTTTTCAAGATATTATGTTTTTTTAAACGGTGAACGTTAGCTACTGGTATTACCTATCATCCTATTAAATCCCAAAAAGATCGGACAAACAGAAAGGTGGTACTGGCTGATTAAAGCTTTTAAGCAATTAAAATGCCTAAAAGCATGCAATAAAAAAATTTTAATTTGTTTATGTAAGTAACGGGTATCCTATAGTCGGGAGCTCGACTATAGCCTTTCCCACTTGTTTTTATATGTTTTTAAGTTTTTTTTTTGATTATTTGATGATATATATATATAATATTTTTAATTTTCCAGTGAAAATTCTTGAATTAATTATAAGAAAAATCTTGATTATGCAATGAAATTTTAAGATTACAACTGATTATGAAATAAAAATTTTTAACCTATCTTTATGAACTATTTGTTTTTTATTTTTATACCCGTTACTTATTAAAAATAAGTAAAAGGGGATATTGTATTCGTTGCAATGTATGTAACAGGGAGAAGGAAGCATCTCCGACCCTATAAAGTATATATATTCTTGATCAGCATCAACAGCCGAGTCGATATAGCCATGTCCGTCTGTCCGTCCGTCCGTCTGTCCGTCTGTCCGTCCGTCCGTCTGTCCGTCTGTCCGTCTGTCCGTCTGTGTGAGCGCCTAGATCTCAGAGACTATAAGAGCTAGAGCAACCAAATTTTGCACACAGATTTCTATAAACCCCACGCAGGTCAAGTTTGTTTCAAAATTTTGCCACGCCCCTTTCCGCCTCCGTAAATCGCGAAAATCCACCACACGCACAGTTTTCAAAATATTAGGTTTTTTTAAACGGTGAACGTTAGCTATTATTATTACCTATCATCCTACTAAATCCCAACAAGATCGGACAAAGATAAAGGTGGTACTGGCTGATTAACGCTTTTAAGCAATAAAAGTGCCTAAAAGCATGCAATAAAAACAAAAGTTTAATTTATTTAGGTAAGTAACGGGTATCCTATAGTCGGGAGCTCGACTATAGCCTTTCCCACTTGTTTTTTTCTATGGTTAACATTTTTTATAGAATTCTTTTATTTTGTATATATTATATATATATTTTTTTTGTGTATGCATATTTTGTGTTTTTGTTTTTTTTTTGAAACAAGAATGTAAAATTTTTTGTATTTCAAATATGTTATTATTATTATTATTATTATACCCGTTACTTATTAAAAATAAGTAAAAGGGGATATTGTATTCGTTGCAATGTATGTAACAGGGAGAAGGAAGCATCTCCGACCCTATAAAGTATATATATTCTTGATCAGCATCAACAGCCGAGTCGATATAGCCATGTCCGTCTGTCCGTCCGTCCGTCTGTCCGTCTGTCCGTCCGTCCGTCTGTCCGTCTGTGTGAGCGCCTAGATCTCAGAGACTATAAGAGCTAGAGAAACCAAATTTTGCACACAGATTTCTATAAACCCCACGCAGGTCAAGTTTGTTTCAAAATTTTGCCACGCCCCTTTCCGCCTCCGTAAATCGCGAAAATCAACCACACGCACAGTTTTCAAAATATTAGGTTTTTTTAAACGGTGAACGTTAGCTATTATTATTACCTATCATCCTACTAAATCCCAACAAGATCGGACAAAGATAAAGGTGGTACTGGCTGATTAAAGCTTTTAAGCAATAAAAGTGCCTAAAAGCATGCAATAAAAACAAAAGTTTAATTTATTTAGGTAAGTAACGGGTATCCTATAGTCGGGAGCTCGACTATAGCCTTTCCCACTTGTTTTTTTTTTTAAAAGACGAAAAACTTGGTTGTATTGCTTGTATTGTATTGTCATGTTTATGTGTTGTAAACTTTTAACCTGTCCTTATGTACTCTTTGTACCTTATTTTTTCTATCTTTAATTAAAATATTTTCCCTATTTTCTATTGATTCTACAGTATATGGGCCCAAGTAAACCGGATCTAGTTTATGTCCAGTTTCATTTCTTAACAAAACCATATCTCCTATTTCTAATTCGAAATTATTTACTTTCTTATCATGGTATTTCTTATTCTTGGCCTTATGTTGCTCTAACATTATCCTAGCTCTTTTATAAGCTATTTCTAATCTATACTTAACCTCTTTAGCATAATCGTCCTCGTTATATAGTGGTGCTATCTTATCTACCTTATTAAAAAATGATGGCAAGTTGCTTTGTCTGCCAAAAACTAGTTCGTATGGACAGTAATTATGTGCCATAGAAGGTGTCGTGTTGAAGCAGTAAACGAAATATTGAAGCCATACGTCCCAATCCGTTTTATCAACAGATATGTATGAGCGTATGTATTCATTAAATGTCTTATGACTTCTTTCGACTGTTAAAACTGTCTGGTGGTGATGTGCTGTAGACGTTATATTGTCTACTTTCAAATATTTGCACAAGTCATTAATTATTGAATTTTTATATTCAGTTCCCATGTCCGTAATGAACGTCTTCATTGGACCGAACTTCAGTATAAATGATTCGAATATTGCTTTTGCAACAGTATTGGCATTTTTGTTTGGAATTGGAATAGCTACAAGATATTTCGTTAAATCGCATATCAATGTAATTGCGTATTCGTTACCATTTTCAGATTTAGGTAGCGGACCTATAGTATCCACTATCACTCTGTCAAATGCACACATTGGTGTGTCTGTAATTGTAAGGGGGGTTTTTGTATGTTTCGATATTTTAGATTTTTGGCATTTTGGACATCTACGTACGTATTCTATAATTTGACGCGTCATATTTTTCCAGTAGTAGTGTCTTCTAATTTTTATACCCGTTACTTATTAAAAATAAGTAAAAGGGGATATTGTATTCGTTGCAATGTATGTAACAGGGAGAAGGAAGCATCTCCGACCCTATAAAGTATATATATTCTTGATCAGCATCAACAGCCGAGTCGATATAGCCATGTCCGTCTGTCCGTCCGTCTGTCCGTCTGTCCGTCTGTCCGTCTGTGTGAGCGCCTAGATCTCAGAGACTATAAGAGCTAGAGCAACCAAATTTGGCACACAGATTTCTATAAACCCCACGCAGGTCAAGTTTGTTTCAAAATTTTGCCACGCCCCTTTCCGCCTCCGTAAATCGCGAAAATCCACCACACGCACAGTTTTCAAGATATTATGTTTTTTTAAACGGTGAACGTTAGCTACTGTTAGTACCTATCATCCTATTAAATCCCAAAAAGATCGGACAAACAGAAAGGTGGTACTGGCTGATTAAAGCTTTTAAGCAATTAAAATGCCTAAAAGCATGCAATAAAAAAATTTTAATTTGTTTATGTAAGTAACGGGTATCCTATAGTCGGGAGCTCGACTATAGCCTTTCCCACTTGTTTCTAATGTTTTAGTTATGCCATTATGACCTCCTTGTATGGGATCGTCATGATTTGTAGACAATATTGCATCTTTTTCTTTTTCATTATTAATTGTGGTCACCGGCTTGAGTAGCGCTACTCTTAGTTTCTTTAAATATTTATTGCCCATATTTTTAAAAGTATCTATTGAAACGAATTCAAAGACCTTTTCCCACGGTGCCACTTTGAGTTTGCTGACTTCATGTATAACGGCTTGCATTTGAAGCCTTTGGAAAAACTGACCTAAGTCAAGAGCTCCATTGGTGTACAGGTCGCTAACATCAATTCTTGCAATAACTTTATTTCCACGTTTAAAATAACATTTCTCATTTGTTAAATGCAAGGCCACTACTTTTCGTACATCGTCATTTTTGATGACTTCATATACGTTGGGCTTAGAAGCTTGTTCAATATTTTGCCTAAGCGAAATATTTTTTTCATTCTCTTCCCCTGCGCAGGGTTTATTTTGTCTACTTTGTTGCCTGGTAGTGACTTTCAGGACTTTAGTTTGTAAATCTTTAAGTTCGGATATTGTTATCCTAGAAAGGGCGTCTGCCACGAAATTATCTTTTCCCTTTAGATACTCGACTGTGAAGTCGTATTCTTCTAACTCAAGCCGCATGCGTGTTAACTTAGAGCTTGGATTGATCATAGAAAATAAATAAGTTAATGGTCTGTGGTCTGTTTTCACTGTAAAATGTTTGCCATAAATATATGGACGAAAATGAGTGATAGCCCATTGAATTGCTGCTAATTCTTGTTCTGTTGTACTTTTATTACTTTCACCCTTTGTAAATGAACGTGACGCATAAGCTATTGGAAGTTGAAGTCCATTATGGTTTTGTGTTAAAACCGCACCACAAGCTTGTTTACTTGCATCAGTTATTATGCAAAATTCTTTGCTGAAATCCGGGTATTGCAATAAAGTTGGTTGGATAAGCTTATCTTTGAGATATTGAAATGCTTTTTGGCATTCAGCTGTCCATTCAAAAGGAACATCCTTTTTACATAATCTAGTTATGTGCCGCGAATACTCGGCGAAGTTTTTAATGAAACGTCTGTAATAATTGCAGAATGCAACGAAACGTCTAGCGCTGTCCGCATCGTGTGGGACTGGGTAATTTTTGATGACGTCATATTTCTTGTCATCTGGCAAGATTCCTTTATCAGTACACTTGTGACCTAGAAAAGTCACTTCGTGCATAAAAAATGAACATTTTTGTGGATGTAATTTAAGATTGTGTTTCCTACATATGCTAAAAACATCCGTTAAGTTTTTAAGCATATGTTTCTCGGAACACCCAATAATAATTAGATCATCCATGTAAAGAAATGCTTGAGAAGGTTCAAGTCCTGAGAATGCAATAGTCATCATTCTCTGAAATGAATTTGGCGCTATTTTTAAACCAAATGGTAGTCGCGTGAAGCGATATGAGCCGTTGCTCGTTGAAAATGACGTAATGTTTCTAGAACTATCTTCGAGTTCAATCTGATGAAAACCTGACATTAAGTCAAGACATGAAAAGTATTTTGCTCGACCTAGCTGATCCAAAATATCATCAATTCTAGGGAGTGGAAATTAATCTGACAACAGTTTTTTGTTGATTTGACGATAGTCAATTACTAATCGCCATTTCTTTTCATTGGAGCCTGGAAGGGCTTTCTTTGGAACTAGTAAAAGTGGGCTGTTATACTCAGACACTGAAGGTTCGACTATTTTGTCGGCGATCAATTTTCCTACTTGTTTTTCAATTTCATCTTTTTGGCTATGCGGGCTTCGATAGTTTTTAATGTAAATTGGCTCTGCATCCTTCAATCTCAATTTTTGCTTGTAAAAATTGTTTGTTGTTACAGATTCGGTTTCAAGTCCGAATACATCACTATAATTGGTCCATAATTCTTTTAGTTGGGTTTTAAATTGCTCTGGAAAGTTTTTACTTAATTGAGCTATGACAGTTTTTTCCCTGTTTTCTGGAGTAGTTTGAACTACATCGTAGTTCGAAAGTGGTTCAAATTTTAGGTTATTGACATCGATTAGTTGATCCGTATTTGTTGTATTTAATAAACGGACGAATGCGTTTTTTGGCGCTGCAACTGTGTTTGCAACGTAAATACCAGGTTGAATTTCCTGATTTCGGATTAATATACTATCCTCATTTGAACGTATTTCAATTTTACGGACGACTTGTGATCTTGCTGGTAGAAGTATTGAACCATTACTAGAACTGTATGTTATAGGAACATATATTTGAACATCTATATTATTTGGTCTAATTATAAACCAATCTTCTGAAGGTTTCAGATCTATTTGACAATTGAGTCCTTTTATGAAATCAATGCCTATTATTCCGTCACACGGTATAGCAAAGTTTAAATCTACTATATGAAAATTGTGTGGGATTATGTACTTATCTGTCTGTAGCTCTATTGAGGCAAGACCTTTGGATTCAATGACTCCTTGGCCTATACCTTGAATGTCTATGGTATTATTTAATTGGACGTCATGGAAGACATCAGAATTTTCTTTAAGTAGTGATATGTCTGCACCTGTATCTATTAAAAATATCAGTTTCTTTCCTGATTCTACATTATGAAATGAAACAAAAATATTGAGATTGAAGTTTACTGAGTGAACTCTGGGTTTATTTAATTTTCTGTATCTAAAGGGTGTTGAGAGTTTCCCGAATTGTCTTGGGCTACTCTGACGTTATGTCCCTGTCTATTCGAGCTTCCATTATTGTCGTTTCGTTGGTTATTGTTGTAGGAGCCACCGTTACCTCGGTTGCTTCCACGAAAACCTTTACGACCTCTGTTATTATTATTGTACTGGTTACTGTAACTATTATAATTATTATTATTGTAACCATATCCGTTTGAATTATTCCCTCTGCCTCGGTAATTACCTCTAAAGTTATTACCTCGGGGGGCGTGTCCTCTTTGGACATACAGCACTGAATTTGCATTACCAGTCATTTCTGTACTGCAATGTATGTACTTGCCAATGGCTTCATTCATTGATTTAAATGAGCCTGCCTCAAGGATTGTCCTTAGCCTACCATGTTCACAATTTCTAGTCATGGTGCTTATGGCTTCTTTTGTACTGAACAGGTCAGCATGTTCGGCACCTAGGCCTTCATCAATATACGCTGCTTCTAACAATTTTCGTAGATTGTCTATTTCAGTCGTACATTGTGTGGCTGTTTTTCCTTTCTGGTGGATGCTAGCTAATTTTGCCTTTATTACATCGGATGATTCTCCGACGATAGTGGCTTGCAGCTTGCTTATTATTGCGCTAATGGTAGTTTCATTTTGTACCTTGTACAAGGTGGAACCAGTGATTTTCGCCTTTATTACCTCAACAGCTATATGCTCATATGGCCCTTTGGTTAGGTTTACCAACTTGAGCGCTGTCACAAATCTTTGGAGGTGTATCTTTTTCCCATCAAATTCGGGTACGGTGGAGGAAATCTCCTTCATGTATGCCCTGTCAGCCGCTGACGAGTCTGCCATTTTTGGTTTGCTTAAACTCTCGATTCCCAATTGGTTATTAGCCGCTGCACTTGTTGCGGGGCTATTATTAGCAGTTTCTTGGGAATCGGATCCCGAAACAATACTTATGTAACCTGTGTTGGGTGACTTTGATCTTGGACTTATTGACTTTGTGTCGTTCTCCTCGACAGCTATAAATGTTGCCGGGCTGTCTATTACGTTCGGCAAATGTAAATCAAGAGTATGTCTCTCTTTTAAGGAAAATAACTGTTCTCTTAGACGTTTGACAACGTCTAAGGCTTGAGTCCAATGAAGTTCGGAGATTCTAGATTGATTTTCTAGAAACAGCTCCCTTATCTCATTATAAATCTTCACTAAATAAATAGTGTGTTTATTGATGGTACTCGGTTGGGTGGTTCTATTTTGGGAGAGGCTTTTGTACGATTTGTCGAACTCAGATTTTAGTTCTTTAACTTTCGTACATATTGTATTCCAATCCATGTGTATAGTGGCTTGGAATGTTCAGCTATTCAATCCCATTAGCAGTTATTTTCGTTTAATTTTTTCTTTAGCCTGAATATGGCATGATTTGCTGGGACTTCACGCTTTCGTTGATAACCTATATAGACTCCAAGTCCAATTATATCTCCACATCTGAGTGGGTATCTTTTTCCTACGATCTGTTTGTTTCCTATAAATACTCCATTTACTGCGTTCATCTGTTCGAAAACAACTATGCGTCCGTTGCGCACGTTTAACTTGGCATGATGCCTGGACAGGAACATGTACCCAGGCAAATAAGAACTGCAGCTGGAGTGCCTGCCTATGGTATTTTCTCCAGCACGGAGAAATACTCTTCTGCCAGTGGTTACGTGTTCCAGGTACCAGCAGGAGCCTGACGCATTCATTGTTCAAATGCGCTGAACAAGATTAAATTATTATTAAGTTCCCTTTCTATTAGTGTTCCTAGTGTGCATACTATACATACATATATACGTATGCTCTAATCTTTCTCTATCATGTAAAATTATTAAGTATAAATTTTTTTTTTTTTTTTTTTTTATATTTTTGTTATTTTAAAGGGACAAAATTTTTGCCCCTGCTCTATCAATTCGTTAATCTTATATTTTTAGTTGAAGTGTTAGCACAAATTAACACGACAACAATTACAAGCAATGTAAGCGGTGGAATCCGCTTGGAAATATAGTCCATAATGATAGAAAAAAAAATTTTGTTTCTTGTTTACAAAGTTTTGAACGTGTATCGATAATTCTTATTATTATTGCGTAGTCGATTGTCTAATCAACCGAGCCTAACACACCCTGTGGGTGGGGAGAAGTGCTTGACCGTACTTGACGGTGTACATATTCTACCTATGTTTTGTACGACTGTACGGGTCGTACGCTACCGGGCTGATTTGAGCTCGGTTTAACAGTTGATTTGCTTATGTATATATGTATATATTATTTTCTATATGCTACGCTGGGCGCTCTATGTAGCGCTGCCGGTCCGTGTTGGGCGCTCTATGTAGCGCTGCCGGCCTGACTGTTTTCCACCGTTGGTGCAAAAGGCGGTCCTTTGCCATTCGCACTTTTATTCCCGCGTTGGCGCAAGTGGCGGTCCTATGCCTCTTGCGCTTAATTTTTGCTGCAGGTGAATCTGCAGAATACGCTTCCCAGTGGTCCCTCGCAGTCAGCTGGGCACATCTTCTGTATTGGGATGGATATTTTTGGTGGAGGTTGTATTGTTTACGAATGATTCTAGATGGTCAATTCGGTTTTGTATTTTTGTAGCTGTATCCCAACTTGGGGGATTTTCTGCATTAAGCAGTTCTTTGAGCTTGGCAATCTCTTGCTTGGCTCGGAATATAACACCACCGCGTTTGGCTTTTGGCATTTCTTTCTTTTTGCTAAGTTTTATTACTGGCGATCACAACTACACTCCTCACTCAGTCTTATAATATCCCCTTCTCGTTGGATCGTTGCTGTTGTTGTTGCTGCTCTTGCTGTTGTTGGTGTTGTTGCCGGTGTTGTTTTTGTTTCCATTGTTGTTGCTGGTGCTATTGTCCTAGGTCCTCCAGGACCCACATCACGGTCGCCATGTAGATATCGTCGTGGGGGTTGTGTTTAAATCAAACACAATGTTTTGGTTTCGGGAACTTCTGTTCCATTTCATTCGACTCTTTATTATTGATTGATTCTTAGCTTTTATACATTTTTTAAGTTTAGCCTAAAGCCGCGTAGCTGCGCTGTCGGTGACGCCGGCAGCGGAGCGGCTGTCTTATGTATTTACTTATATATCGAGAGAGTTGCATGTGCACATCAAGCAGTTTGGTCAATTTGCACCGTCGGCATAAATATGCTGACGAGCTGCGAACTGCGAGCTTGAAAAGTGTGCCGGTCAGTGTGCTTATTTTATATTTAGGTAATCTTCCGCATACATATATTGCAATTAATTGTTACAGTGTTTACTCGATATATGCACATGCTACAATGGTAAAATTTTTTGTATTCATATGGTCGTTGCTCTGGTTATCGCTCTGGACGTCATCTGGATCCTCATCAGGTGGAGCTACTCCTCGCATTTCTGCTGACACCGCATTTAGACGTGATGCCATGGTAGCTTTGCTTCCATTTTTAGGCAAACCAAGAACGTCCAGCCATTTTCTCAATTGTGTAATTGAGTAATTGTCTGCACCGATCAAATCATCCATTATTTGTTTAATACTGTTTGTTCAGAATGAATTCGGGTGGGTTATTTTATTTCTGTAGGCACTTTGGATATTTATCCCCCATCTGCAAACTAAGATCTGAGAGCGACACATAAATCAATCCATCGGACAACTGACACACTTCTGTGATACTTGATCGTAATGCACAGCTTATGTGGCTAAGCTCATCCCAATTAGTTTGGTCTGGTGTAATATAAGCTTTGATGGCAGCAATTACAGATCGGTTCACGCGCACAGACGCATTTGCCTGAGGTGCGTGCACGGCTGTATAAAAGTGTTGAACATTATAGTTCTGCAGCAAGGTATTAAATTGGTAAGACTTAAATTCTACTCCGTTGTCGGACACGATTTTCTCGGGTACACCATAGCAATGGAATATCTCTTCTTCCATGAAACGAATTATGGCATCCGTTGTAAATTTCTTTACGGGCTTAAAAAAATGATACTTTGAGAGATGATCTAATACAACAAAGATTCCAATATTTCCTGATTTGCTCCGAGGATATGGACCCAAGAAATCAACAAAAAGCTTCTGAAACACTCGCTGCGTTTCATTCACTGGTCCTAGTGGCGGTCGTAACGGACGATTAGGGTGTTTAGTACTTTTGCAAATAGCATAGCCGTTTACAAATGCCTTAACGTCGTTAACAAGATTTGGCCAATAATAATAGCGTCGAATTTTCTCGAGCGTATTATTAATGCCACTATGTGATGCTAACGGATGCTCGTGATTTTGTTAGAGCACTTCTACAACAAGATCTTTTGGAATCCACAGCTTCCAACACAGGTCGTCTGCAATTTGATCACCAGTTGCGTGTTCTGCGCGACGATAAATGAAATTATCGATGACTTTAACGTCTGGTAGCTGTAGTTGATTTGCTATAATTTTGTCCTTCAGATCCTGATACTCTGCTGACTTGAATTGCTCAGCCTGTAGGTCTATCAACGTATCTACACTAATTTCTGACAAGTCCTCAGTGTGAACACGAGATAGAGCGTCCGGGACAATATTTTGGCTGCCTTTGCGGTGAAAAATCTTAAAAGAAAGCCCTTGCAGTTTTAGAGCCCATCGAGCCAACCTAGAACTTAAGTCCGATTGGGACATAAGCCATTTTAAGGATGCATGATCAGTATGTTTGGAAAATTCATGGCCTTCATCATATGCTCGAAACTTTTCACGCACATAATGGCTGCTAAACATTCTTTTTCTGTAACAGAATAATTCCTCTGACTATGATTCAACTTGCGAGACATGAATGCGATTGGAACGTCATTTCCATTAAAACGCCTCCAACTCCTGTATGGCTAGCATCGCAATGGATTTCAAATGGGAGAGAAAAATCAGGGCTATGTAACACAGGAGCCGTACAAAGCTGTTCCTTTAAGTGTTCGAAAGCCTTCTGTGCTGCGTCAGACCAAACAAAGGTGCGACGCTGCTTGAGAGTGTCGGAAATAGAGGCAGCAATCTCGGCATAATTTCTAATAAATTTATGATACCTCCCGGTGGTTCCTACAAATCTACGCACTTACTTAACCGAGCGGGGCACTGGAAACTCTCGAATGGCTGCCACTTTGTCAGGATCTGTCTGTATTGTTTTATGAGCAATGACGTGTCCTTGGTACTTCACCTCCTTGAGGCAGAATTTGCTTTTCTCAACATTTATTGTGAGACGTGCTTGGGATAATCTATCTGCTAACGCTTTCAAAACCAAAATGTGTTTCTCAAATGACTCCAAAATCACCAAGAAATCATCAAGATAAATGAATATTTCATTTCTCAGACCTGGCGGGATAACTTTGTCCATTAGTTTTGACATACTCTTTTTGGTGCATCTCAGACAACGGTATCTGTAACGGATCCTCGAAATTAAGGGCTGCCAAATTGTTTGCGTTTCCTTTGTTCATCAAAAACAATGGCAATAAGTTAAAACTCCTCCAAAAATCGATGCCTAGATACAACTCTTGTGCTAAAGACGGTATAAGATACATGCATAATCGTTTTGTCTCACCGCGAAAACAAACTGGTGTGGAAATTCTACAAATTCTGGACAAGAAATAGGTTGAATTTGGTAACGACTGTGTAAAGGAATAGCTGGAATTTGGGTCATGTCTGGGTTATTGGAGAGTAAACTTAAACTATCACAAGTTACTCGGTGTTTGTGGCTTTCGAAACTAGTTTGAGTGCTCTCGTCAACGGTGCACGAGTCTGTCCGTTTTTTGACGCGGCACATTTGCGGCACGACGGTTTGTAAGTGTCGCGCTTGCCACAACCATAGCAGAACACTGTGCGCTCTGCTTCGCATTCCTGATAGGGATGGCCTTGCTTGCCACAATTTCAACAGGAAAGAGAAACTGCCTCCACATCAAACGTTTCCACTTCTTCACTCTCTGACTCTGTATAATCGTCTATAAATCGTCTATTTGAAGAAGTGGGCTTTACAGAGTTTGCAAGAATCTCTCACGCTTGCGTACAAATTGTCGTAACTGTACGATGTTGTGGATTGGCACATACAAGAGCTCATGTTGTATTTCAGTCAACAAATTTGCTCGTAGTGCTTCTAGCAAAGACTGTTCAGTCATTGGCTGATCAAGTCTATCAGCTCGTGCAACAATACCTTCGTAGAAGTTGTCAAATGTTTCGCTCGGCTTTTGCTTTCGTTGTGAAATAGCTTTTCGAATCTCTAGATCTGTTCGTCCATCTGCAAACTGAGATCTGAGAGCGATACATTAATCAATCCATCGGACAACTGATACACTTCTGTGATACCTCCAGTACCACTCACTAGCGCTACCCTCGAAAAGATTGCTCGCATACTTTGCTAGCAATTCAAAATTACCATCTAACGATTGATTGGTAAGAGCTTCGACGCGATACAAAAAATCATCTACTGCCATAGCAGAATATCCTGAAAATCGCAATTTCCAGTTATAAATGATCTGACTTATCTTGTCAGGGCGCAAATTATGTGACTGTTGGGACTCTGGCGGAATAGATTGACTGTTCTGAGTATTGGGTGTTCGATTTGGAATATCTGCTTCTTCTCTATTTGGCACTCTAAACAGCTGCTCAAACGATTGATGTTGCCTAGCTGGAGAAGACTGTCTATTAGTAAATTAGTCTCTATCAGTTGTAGGGGGAAGCTTGAAGTGTCAGTCTTTGAAATTCTGTTTCAATTGCCTGGGTTAATAATTGAGTGTGCTGAGTTAGCGCGGCTGAAACTGCTTCAGCAATACTTTGCTGTAAGCTTGCAACTGGAGCTGCAGAAGTAGACGCAGCTGGATCTGTAGTCACAGCTGAATCTCTTTGTGCATCCTGCTGACTCATTTTTGAATTATCCTGCTGACTTTCAGACTGAAGATGCTGTTGTTGCTGTGCTCGTACCCTTGATCTGGTCACAGATACCGATCTAGCTTGTTCTCTAGACCTCTGAGCAGTAGCTATCTCTTCAGACGAACTCAAGGTTGATTTACTAAGTGCAGTTCTACAAATACAAATACAAATACAAATATATATCATAAACAAATTTTTGGAACCACACAACATTCATCCGAGAAAAAGTTTGTTCACAACTACTATTCGATGTAGATCCAGAAAGGGGAACGAAAAGACAATAGGAAATCTAAGTATTAGTAATTTCAAATAGAGCGGCAAGTACTAGTAGCTCTAAGCCACTAACTTGTTTCCAGCGAATATTGAAGCTACTACCAAAATTCGGAGAGTTGTTGTTTTACAGACTAACTTACACTCGTGCCCACGCAAAGATCACGGCAATGTTTGTTTGTTGCGAACAACGAAATTAAAGGGATAGCATTTGAAATTGAAAGGCAATTTTTAACAATGCATCAATCAACACCTTAGTGCAGAAAGAAATATAGACAAGAGAAACGCACCAGCAAAAGGGAACTATATTCCTCCGGCAATAGCCTGCAGTTATAATTTTAACATTGCTGAAATTACTTTAAAAGAGTGACTTAAAAGAGGACTTCATGGCTAGTTTTGTGCATCTACTATTTATGTTTCTGACTAGCGGCAGGTCGTAGCTCACATCCACGATTAACCCTGTTTCCAGCTTAGACTCCACATGACAGTATACGCAAAGGGAATATCGAAACTATGTGTTCTTAGTGTTCGGCTATTCTTTTGAAACTAGTATAGGTCCAGAACAACTCACAATAGCACATGAGTTTTGAATATTAGTAAGACGGGGCTTAAAGTTATATTGAAACTATTAAGGCATCCAACATCTCAGTATTCAAAACAAGGACAAGTGGAAAGGGAGGTAAGGATAGAAGGATATGAACAAAAGGATATCAAAGTCATAAGAAAATGCATGTATATGCATCGCTTGTTTGGTGTTGTTTGACTTTATCAAAAATTTTTAAAGTCGAGGACAGGTGCATCATAATACTTGTAATCAAATGTTGCTCCGATTTGTAAATCTACATGATTTACAAGCACGCTAAACCTGGCTCCACGTCTGGGCGCCAAATAAAATAGTTATGACTGTAACGAGTAACGAAGGATTCTTCGACAATGATGCTGGTGTTCGTATAACGGACCGAAGGAGTACGCGCTTGCTATCGGCTACTTTCTGGTCGGATGGGTGTGGGTAGACAAATTTAACCTTCTCGTTATGCTGCTTCGCTCCTTATTATAATATCTTATTAATTTCGCGTATTATTTTTAGAGAAGGGGGAAAGAGAAAAGGAAGGGGATCAAAAGGATAGGAAGGATGCCATGGATACCAGAGAGGAAACAAAAGGGACAGTAATGGGATCTAAAATCGGCAACGGACTTCTTCTTTACATTTGCACTTAACTTGTGCAATCGCCCTCCCAACCATGATCCTAAAGAGCCAAAGAAATATAAGGATCCCTAAAAGAAGTCCTGTGTCAACTAGCCTATCTCATCTAAACGCTGCATGGTTCCAAAATAACGACAAATTAGCAAATAAATAAGATTATAAACATTATAATAATAATTAACAATATATGGGACGATATTCATACATGAGAAAGTTTCATAAACGATATTCGCTTCTCAAATTTTATGGAGAATGATAGCAGTAAGTTTTGCTGTAGATATGTATAAATATGGGTATCACTAATTTATGTTTATAACAGA
Source organism: Drosophila limbata (assembly GCA_963924055.1). Classification (NCBI taxonomy): domain Eukaryota; kingdom Metazoa; phylum Arthropoda; class Insecta; order Diptera; family Drosophilidae; genus Drosophila; species Drosophila limbata. Next base: position 98,064 of record CAWUOW010000386.1, read on the forward strand.
ATATAATTATATATAAATATAATTGAATTATTAATATATAAATATACGTAAATGACTATAAATATAAATAGTTAATTATACAAACTTTTTTTAACTATATTGCAATATATATTTTGTTATTTTCCATTCTTTGAAAATAAATTTATATATGGCAATATAAACAAAAGCTATTTCAATTCCTTGCCAAAGATTGAGATTATTTATCTTTAAGTTTGCATAAGCAAAAGCATTAAACAGCTGTGGAGCAGCTTTAAGAGAGACTCGTCAAGGTCAGCAATAAAAATGCTCGCGCTAAAGAGAAGCTTTGCGCGCAATAGTTTAAAGCAGCAGCATTATGCAGCATTTACACTAGTTGATGCAGCGTCAATTCTAGCTATATCAACAATTGATATCCAACCTCAACGCATTTATTGTGTTTACATTAGTTGATTGAGTTGACAACAAAATCGGGTTGCCAACTAATTTTCGAGTTGAGCAACGCGCAAGATGCCAACGCGTTGATATTGAAGTTGAGAGTAATTTACACCAGTTGATTATCACATTCGTTGACATTTACGTTGCTTAGCATTTTTCGTTGACGTCGATATTGTGTATGCATCGAAAGTGATTTTAATCAATTTATGTATGCACAAAAAACATTAATAAACAACATATCATTAATCGATAGCAATCGCCAGCAACCGAAGCAGGTCTACTTTCGATATTGAAATATCGTTTAATAAATATGCATATTAATAAATTAAAATGTATTTTGAAATAGCTTTTTATTATTAATTATTATTTTTTATAGACTGTACAGTTGAAAAAACAGACAACATTAATAAAAACGGATGGCGAAGCGAAGTGTTGCCACCTCTAATATGTACATAAAGTTTGTCAACACGAAGCAAAATAATGAACGTGAGCTCAACTGCATTTTGTGTTGTCAACGCGCCGATTGTGTCTTCAACTGTTGACACAAAGTGTTTACACTATGTTTACACTCAGAGCAACAATTGATGATTTTCGCATTGTCAATCTACTGTCAACGCAACAGTTGATCAAGTTGACAGCTGTTCACACTAGGATTGATAAAGTTGATATCAACGTTGACTTGTTTATCAACTAGTGTAAATGCACCATTAGAGTTTTAAAGAGATCAAAAGCTCACTTACAGCATGTTTCCCGCGTTGAAAGATCTTTCTCATGTGTGCGTGTGTGTGTGTGTTGCTGCAAAGCTGTGGAATTTAAGATGAGCTTGCGTGGCCTGACAAAAAGCTCACTGCTACAGCGCATATAAGCTTTAAGCTTTTATGCTTAATATAGAAAATATATAAATATAAACAACAAAATTTTATTTATTTAACATTAATGCTGAACCATGATTATGGTATTCGCAAATTATGCATCTTCATGCCAATTGATTCCATTGAATTGATCACATTAATTACAGGGGTATTTGTCTTATTTGATTCTCTTTGATTTTACATAACACCACCTTGAAAATTAATACACTCAACTTCAAAACAATATTTTGGCTCAAAATACATGAATTTACAAATCTTGAGTTGCAACATGTAGTGGCTGAAGGCCCAAAAATTAGAAGAAACAATCACTTTACACTAAGACATTAACAAACATAAACACATTTAACAGGCGACGTCATCCATAGGTTGAGTTGAGGTATGTTGTTCCCAGAGAAAATGGTACAGCAGCACACACAGTCAGGGCCAGATCGCCGAGCACAACGAGTTTAATCCAAATGTATATACTCCGTTGGCCGCATCTGCACAGATTTCCACAATATTTCCACTCTTATTTGTGGGCTTGCATAGCCTCTCAAGAGTCAATCCACAATGACGATCAGCTGTTTCGTTGCTGAGTTTAAAAGCTCATGTAAAAGCTTTTATACATGTGTGGCTGCATTAAGCCAAGAAAAAGGGCTTTATATTCAAGCCTAAGTGCCGACTCTGATTTTGAAATTGTTATGGCAGCATTTCCTGCATATTGCAGGTGCGCAGGTGCTATACCATCGGGACCTGGCGATTTAAACGGTTTGAAACTGTTAATCGCCCACTCGATGTTATGTACACTAAAAAGTGATTGGTTTAGAGGCACCTCAATTATGCTTTGTTGACTACATAAGGTGTGTTGGGAGCATCCCGGAAAATGCTTTGATAATAGGGCTTCCAGTGATTCTACACTGGATGTTGTCCATGAGTCATTGTCTCTCTTTATGTAGCCTAGGGAGGGGGCTGTTTTGGAGAGAATCCTCCGAAGACGTGCTGCCTCGGTTGTGGATTCTATGTCTGAGCAAAAGGACAGCCAAGAGGATCTCTTGGCTCGTCGGGTTTCCTTTTTATATACAGCTCACTGTAGTTTGTAGTCCAGCCACGCTTTCTCCGTGTCTGAGGTCTTGGCTTGGTTGAAATGAGTTCTACTACTCTTCCTGAGGTCATTTAGGTGGTGTGTCCACCAAGGAGGCTTTTTCCTGCCTCTTGGTCTAATGACAGGGCAGGATGCTTTACCTGCAGATATGCACGTAGTTGTGAAGGTGAGTGAGGACCCTCTGGTGCGTATTCTGAGATATATTTTCTGAGAATGGCTTTGTAAGTAGTCCAATCAGTTTTCCTGAGGTTGGTAAACTGACTGGGGTTCGGTTGTGTGAGATTGAGAACGAACTCAATATATCTATGATCTGAGAAGGAATGTTCGCTTAGAACTTTCCACTCAGTAATTAGGTTGTCTGTAGAATGAGACACGAGTGTCAAATCAATGACCTCCTTCCTATCCTTGATAATAAAGGTGGGGTCGTTTCCTCTATTCATTATTACTAGGTTAGTACTGATGATATAGTCAAGAAGTAACTCACCCCTTGCATTTGTGTTTGAGCTCCCCCACTGCGTGTGGTGAGCGTTAGCATTGCATCCTATTATCAGGTCGATTTTGTTTTTGGCACAGTCGCTAACCAAGCTGCGTGCAATATCTTCTGGTAAGGGACCCACCTGTTCGTATGCCGTATATCCAGACAGTAGCCTGATTGGAGCTGACTGGAGCTCCAGGCTTTCTGCGGTGTTGTCTTCATTGCTGAAATTATGGAGTAGAAAAACACTTAAATGTTTTCTAGCAAGAATCCAGGTTCGTATGTTACCTTGTGTATTAGCTACAAATAGTTTGTAGTCAGGAGATCCTAATCCAGAAACCTTGCCGCACTCCATCCAAGGTTCCTGGATTAGGACAAAGTCGGCTCCGCCTCCAGCTAGACGGAGTAGTAAGGCCGCAGAGGCCGCTTTACAGTGGTGGAGGTTGATCTGCAGAATCTTCAAAGACATCTGTAGATTTACCCTCCACCACTGTTATGTTAGCATCCTCGTCCTCGGATGCCAAATCTGAGGTGACCTCCAGGCCACCCGCTGCCAGAGCTTGCTCAGGTCCCTCGTAAGAGAGGACGCGTCCGAGTTGTAGCCGTCCATTTTTGGTCGTTCGGGGGCTTCAAGTTCAGCGGTGATGTCCTCCTCGACTGGCTTGTCGGAAGGAGCACCACCTACTGCCGCATCAGATTTATAGAGGCGGATGAAGACAGAACTGAAACCGAAGTTCAGTTCTCCTCCAGCCGCGTCGATTGGAGCCAGCGATTCCTTGTTGAGGATTATCACCGCCTGGTGAGTGGGACCAGGTGTCTCCTCTATTTTGGCCACCCGCCAGTCGTGGGTGGGCAACCGAGGATTGCACCTCTGCAACATTTTCAGGAGTTGCTCCGGCTCCTTAATGGTGGGCGGTATCCACATCCTCGCCCTCGGTCTTACTGGGACTTCCTCCCAGTTAACGGCCTCCAGCTTGGCACCTGATCTCTAGATCTCTACTATTTGTTTTTATAATTGATGCAAATTTGGAATATACGTCTATGAGTTCTCTAGGGTTATTTATTTCCGGGGTTAATTCAAAAGTTAAATTCGTGGGTCTGTGTTCTGTCTTTGCAAGATTGCTGGTTTCACAATTATTAATGATATTTTGAATAAGTTTGTGGTAGTCTGTAAGTAATGAGTTTCTTTGAACAGTCGGATCATTTTTTCTATACCTGGATGTAGCAATTTAACAAGTTGAGTGATGATAAACTCTTTGAATTCGGGGAAGGTTTCAATATCTTTTAATTTTATAATACTTTTTAGAATTTTTAAGTTACTGTGCGGGTCTATAATGTCTTGATATGCTTGTTGGAAAATTAAAAAGTCTTTGTCATTTTTCGATGTAAATTACGCTTGTGTGATTTAGAAAATATTTCAAAAGGATATCTTTTGATTTTGAATCTGTGACTTCTGTGTATTTACTTTTTATTTTTGTTTTAGTGAAATACTTTTCATTACATTACTATTTGATCTATGGTATCTTTTACAAATTCAATTTGTCACGAAAAATGATTTAAAGGTTTCTCGGTGATTTGAATGTAATTTTCGCTACTTTCTGATGCGCTGTGTATTGTTGCTGCTGTTGAAATATTTTCTTCTTCATCTTCTTCTCCTACCATGTTTTCTTCTGGTTTAACACGAGAGTAAATTTAGTTTTCCTTCCAGGTACTTTATTTTGAAATTGTATTCGCTGAGTTTTATTCGCTAACGCTGTAATTTCATATTAGGTTCTTTGATGTTATTCAACCAGACAAGTGGTTTGTGATCGCTTAGAATATCAAAAGGGACCCCATATAAAAACGGACGATAATATTTCGTTGCCCAAACAATAGCTAATAATTCTTTTTCTATTGGGCTATAATTTTGTTCATGGTCATTAAGAGTCCTACTTGCAAAACTAACTGGTTTGTTATCTTGTGATATCACGGCTCCTATTGCGAAGTTACTTGCGTCAGTAGTAACTTGGAGAATTGTATCACTCATGATTAATGTTTTCAACTTCTCAAAAGATTTGCTATATTCGTCATTTTTAGTGTCGATTTTTGCTCCTTTTTTCAAAAAGATAGTCGTGGGTTTTGCTATTTTAGCGAAATCTGTAATGAATTTTCGATAATAGCCACAAAGACCTAAAAATGATTTAATTTCTTTTGAGCTTTTTGGTATTGGAAATTGTTCAATTGCTTCTATTTTATCTTTATTCGGTCTTATGCTTTCTGGACTTATAGTATGTTCTAAGAAATCAGTTTGATTCTTAAGAAATTCACATTTGTCCAGTTGAAGTTTTAAATTTGCCTCTTTAAGTTTCTCAAAAACCTTTCTCAGTGAGTCGAAGTGTTCATTAAGAGAAGTAGAACAGACGATGACGTCATCCAAATATACAAGGCAATGTTTATTTATAAGGTCTTTCAGGACAAAGTTCATGTAACGTTGAAATGTTGCTGGGGCATTTTTTATACCGAAAGGCATTCGAGTGTACTCGTAATGGCCATGTTTCGTTGAGAATGCTGTTTTCGGATTGATTTAGGGTCCATTTCGATTTGATGGAAACCTTTTGCTAAATCAATTGTGGTGAAATACTGGCATTTGCCAAGCTTTCCCAATATTTCGTCCATATTCGGAACTGGAAATTTGTCGCTTATAGTAATTTCATTTAAAGTACGATAATCAACCATCAATCTAAATTTCTTTTTACCTGAAGCATCTGTTGTAAAGCGCTTGCTGCTTTTATTATTGCTGCTTATTTATATTAAAGAAAAAGCCGAAAAGTATGCAACATATTTTAAATTGTTGTTTCGGTTTCCCTTTCAACGGCCAACTTTTTGTGTGGCAAGGCTATGCTAGTGTCAGTACGACTTTTCTTTTGGTTCTATCTTCAAGTGAGAAGAAGAAGAGTCATTTCCGCCAACTAGATGTTACCTCCTTGGTTGCAAACTGCAACTCACTCTCTTTCTGATCGAGTCATCAACCCAAGCAGTTGTGCGCGCTAAGCTCGCATTATTAAATTGTTACTAAAAAAGTTAAACTGATGTAAAAGTATATTGCCCTTTGCTAAATAACTCAAAATTATAACGCTTGCGCGTTTGTGCAAATTTTTTTTACTATTGTGCAAATTAATTGGCAAGACGTCAATAAATTAAATTATTTTCTGCGCTGCCAATTCCACAGGGTAAGGAAAATTATTAATTTCGGAAATTGCATAAGTCAATTTTCCATTTACATTACATACGCATTTATGGGACAATTCTATTTCATTTGCATTTAGAATTGGCCGCTAGTAGCATTCCGCTATTAATTGCCAATAACAAACATATGCTGGAATTCACCACTGTGGCTTACAGTCGTTGCACAAAAAACATTAATAAACAACATATCATTAATCGATAGCAATCGCCAGCAACCGAAGCAGGTCTACTTTCGATATTGAAATATCGTTTAATAAATATGCATATTAATAAATTAAAATGTATTTTGAAATAGCTTTTTATTATTAATTATTATTTTTTATAGACTGTACAGTTGAAAAAACAGACAACATTAATAAAAACGGATGGCGAAGCGAAGTGTTGCCACCTCTAATATGTACATAAAGTTTGTCAACACGAAGCAAAATAATGAACGTGAGCTCAACTGCATTTTGTGTTGTCAACGCGCCGATTGTGTCTTCAACTGTTGACACAAAGTGTTTACACTATGTTTACACTCAGAGCAACAATTGATGATTTTCGCATTGTCAATCTACTGTCAACGCAACAGTTGATCAAGTTGACAGCTGTTCACACTAGGATTGATAAAGTTGATATCAACGTTGACTTGTTTATCAACTAGTGTAAATGCACCATTAGAGTTTTAAAGAGATCAAAAGCTCACTTACAGCATGTTTCCCGCGTTGAAAGATCTTTCTCATGTGTGCGTGTGTGTGTGTGTTGCTGCAAAGCTGTGGAATTTAAGCTGAGCTTGCGTGGCCTGACAAAAAGCTCACTGCTACAGCGCATATAAGCTTTAAGCTTTTATGCTTAATATAGAAAATATATAAATATAAACAACAAAATTTTATTTATTTAACATTAATGCTGAACCATGATTATGGTATTCGCAAATTATGCATCTTCATGCCAATTGATTCCATTGAATTGATCACATTAATTACAGGGGTATTTGTCTTATTTGATTCTCTTTGATTTTACATAACACCACCTTGAAAATTAATACACTCAACTTCAATACAATATTTTGGCTCAAAATACATGAATTTACAAATCTTGAGTTGCAACATGTAGTGGCTGAAGGCCCAAAAATTAGAAGAAACAATCACTTTACACTAAGACATTAACAAACATAAACACATTTAACAGGCGACGTCATCCATAGGTTGAGTTGAGGTATGTTGTTCCCAGAGAAAATGGTACACTCAGAAAAAAAACAAGCACATCTGTGCACAAATCAAAACAAACTGTGCATGAAAGTAGCGCAAGCACTATTTTTCTTACTTCATGAACGCTTGGTCATGAAATTTCATGAACACTTGGGTGTTATTTTTTGAACGACTGGGAACAATTTAATCGCTTTTTTGGCTCATTTTATGAAAATATTAGTTCGTTTCAAAAACATATAGGGGTCGTTTTGGGAACAAGTCCACAACATTATAAGAACAGCATGTGCACAATCCAAGAACTTTTCAGTTTGTTTCAGGCACATATCAACAACATTATACGAACAGTAGGTGCTCAGTTCTAGAACATTTGTTTACTACTTTAGGACCGTGTTGGTTACATATTTAGAACAAATCGTTCTCAATTTATACCCATATATTCCACTTTAAGACCCGATTGGTTTTTTTATAGAATAAATAACTTATAATTTAACCGTTTAACAGTAAATTAATGTTTTAGTATTTTATTAAATTGGCTACATATTTAATTTTCTTAATTTAACCTCTTCTGTCCAGCTCATCTAGCTGGTCGTCGAACTCGTTGTCGCTCACGAATGAATTGTTCCTTGTCCCGAACATCTTTGTGTTGTCTTCCATGGTCCGGTCTCTTCAGTATTTTTGAGATTAATGTAATATCCTTGCTTGGCAGTGGTAGAATTCAAGTCTCAAGGGTGTGGGGAAAATCCGATTGAACTGATAAATAAGGAGCACCAGCAGGACTACAGTTCCACGCCGCTCCTGGACTCTGTATTTCGTTGTAACGGAGCTTGAAACTTTTATAGTGGTTTAGGATGTCGATACCCGTGCCCCTCTTCTTGTCAGCGACGATCATCCAATTTAGGCTAGCTCCCACCGAGTAAAAAAAGCATAAATTTATTTCTCAAGCAATAGGAGATCAATGATAACAAAAAATATTGAATAAACAAATAATTGCAGTAGAGCTTAGAACGATTATAATTACATGCTTCCAGAAAGTATGCACTGAATAATAAAGCTATTGGATTGACTGTCGCCAGATGGCGATTTCTGGGAGTGCTGTCAATTTCACTTGATTTAGTGGCGCCATCTAGAGTTTTCGTCTCCTGTAAAATTCTTTTTCCCATAAAAATGTATTGTACTTTTCAGTATTTATTAAAATATACTCACAGTCGATAGAAATATCCCTTTTGACACACAGCAAAAGCAATGATATCCACACAATTGTAAAATTGAAGTCGTCGCCTGCTTTTCTTTTAAAGAAAATGGGAAATGTTTGATTTTTCTCGTTAATTTTTTTCTGTGTGCACGATTTGATACCGACTCGTGCTTGTGTTAAGCACGAAAAAATGAGAACGATTCGGTCACATATCAAGAAAATTGTGCATGATTTTTTTCGTTCATTTTTTTCTGAGTGTACAGCAGCACACACAGTCAGGGCCAGATCGCCGAGCACAACGAGTTTAATCCAAATGTATATACTCCGTTGGCCGCATCTGCACAGATTTCCACAATATTTCCACTCTTATTTGTGGGCTTGCATAGCCTCTCAAGAGTCAATCCACAATGACGATCAGCTGTTTCGTTGCTGAGTTTAAAAGCTCATGTAAAAGCTTTTATACATGTGTGGCTGCATTAAGCCAAGAAAAAGGGCTTTATATTCAAGCCTAAGTGCCGACTCTGATTTTGAAATTGTTATGGCAGCATTTCCTGCATATTGCAGGTGCGCAGGTGCTATACCATCGGGACCTGGCGATTTAAACGGTTTGAAACTGTTAATCGCCCACTCGATGTTATGTACACTAAAAAGTGATTGGTTTAGAGGCACCTCAATTATGCTTTGTTGACTACATAAGGTGTGTTGGGAGCATCCCGGAAAATGCTTTGATAATAGGGCTTCCAGTGATTCTACACTGGATGTTGTCCATGAGTCATTGTCTCTCTTTATGTAGCCTAGGGAGGGGGCTGTTTTGGAGAGAATCCTCCGAAGACGTGCTGCCTCGGTTGTGGATTCTATGTCTGAGCAAAAGGACAGCCAAGAGGATCTCTTGGCTCGTCGGGTTTCCTTTTTATATACAGCTCACTGTAGTTTGTAGTCCAGCCACGCTTTCTCCGTGTCTGAGGTCTTGGCTTGGTTGAAATGAGTTCTACTACTCTTCCTGAGGTCATTTAGGTGGTGTGTCCACCAAGGAGGCTTTTTCCTGCCTCTTGGTCTAATGACAGGGCAGGATGCTTTACCTGCAGATATGCACGTAGTTGTGAAGGTGAGTGAGGACCCTCTGGTGCGAATTCTGAGATATATTTTCTGAGAATGGCTTTGTAAGTAGTCCAATCAGTTTTCCTGAGGTTGGTAAACTGACTGGGGTTCGGTTGTGTGAGATTGAGAACGAACTCAATATATCTATGATCTGAGAAGGAATGTTCGCTTAGAACTTTCCACTCAGTAATTAGGTTGTCTGTAGAATGAGACACGAGTGTCAAATCAATGACCTCCTTCCTATCCTTGATAATAAAGGTGGGGTCGTTTCCTCTATTCATTATTACTAGGTTAGTACTGATGATATAGTCAAGAAGTAACTCACCCCTTGCATTTGTGTTTGAGCTCCCCCACTGCGTGTGGTGAGCGTTAGCATTGCATCCTATTATCAGGTCGATTTTGTTTTTGGCACAGTCGCTAACCAAGCTGCGTGCAATATCTTCTGGTAAGGGACCCACCTGTTCGTATGCCGTATATCCAGACAGTAGCCTGATTGGAGCTGACTGGAGCTCCAGGCTTTCTGCGGTGTTGTCTTCATTGCTGAAATTATGGAGTAGAAAAACACTTAAATGTTTTCTAGCAAGAATCCAGGTTCGTATGTTACCTTGTGTATTAGCTACAAATAGTTTGTAGTCAGGAGATCCTAATCCAGAAACCTTGCCGCACTCCATCCAAGGTTCCTGGATTAGGACCAAGTCGGCTCCGCCTCCAGCTAGACGGAGTAGTAAGGCCGCAGAGGCCGCTTTACAGTGGTGGAGGTTGATCTGCAGAATCTTCAAAGACATCTGTAGATTTACCCTCCACCACTGTTATGTTAGCATCCTCGTCCTCGGATGCCAAATCTGAGGTGACCTCCAGGCCACCCGCTGCCAGAGCTTGCTCAGGTCCCTCGTAAGAGAGGACGCGTCCGAGTTGTAGCCGTCCATTTTTGGTCGTTCGGGGGCTTCAAGTTCAGCGGTGATGTCCTCCTCGACTGGCTTGTCGGAAGGAGCACCACCTACTGCCGCATCAGATTTATAGAGGCGGATGAAGACAGAACTGAAACCGAAGTTCAGTTCTCCTCCAGCCGCGTCGATTGGAGCCAGCGATTCCTTGTTAAGGATTATCACCGCCTGGTGAGTGGGACCAGGTGTCTCCTCTATTTTGGCCACCCGCCAGTCGTGGGTGGGCAACCGAGGATTGCACCTCTGCAACATTTTCAGGAGTTGCTCCGGCTCCTTAATGGTGGGCGGTATCCACATCCTCGCCCTCGGTCTTACTGGGACTTCCTCCCAGTTAACGGCCTCCAGCTTGGCACCTGATCTCTAGATCTCTACTATTTTTTTTTATAATTGATGCAAATTTGGAATATACGTCTATGAGTTCTCTAGGGTTATTTATTTCCGGGGTTAATTCAAAAGTTAAATTCGTGGGTCTGTGTTCTGTCTTTGCAAGATTGCTGGTTTCACAATTATTAATGATATTTTGAATAAGTTTGTGGTAGTCTGTAAGTAATGAGTTTCTTTGAACAGTCGGATCATTTTTTCTATACCTGGATGTAGCAATTTAACAAGTTGAGTGATGATAAACTCTTTGAATTCGGGGAAGGTTTCAATATCTTTTAATTTTATAATACTTTTTAGAATTTTTAAGTTACTGTGCGGGTTTATAATGTCTTGATATGCTTGTTGGAAAATTAAAAAGTCTTTGTCATTTTCGATGTAAATTACGCTTGTGTGATTTAGAAAATATTTCAAAACGATATCTTTTGATTTTGAATCTGTGACTTCTGTGTATTTACTTTTTATTTTTGTTTTAGTGAAATACTTTTCATTACATTACTATTTGATCTATGGTATCTTTTACAAATTCAATTTGTCACGAAAAATGATTTAAAGGTTTCTCGGTGATTTGAATGTAATTTTCGCTACTTTCTGATGCGCTGTGTATTGTTGCTGCTGTTGAAATATTTTCTTCTTCATCTTCTTCTCCTACCATGTTTTCTTCTGGTTTAACACGAGAGTAAATTTAGTTTTCCTTCCAGGTACTTTATTTTGAAATTGTATTCGCTGAGTTTTATTCGCTAACGCTGTAATTTCATATTAGGTTCTTTGATGTTATTCAACCAGACAAGTGGTTTGTGATCGCTTAGAATATCAAAAGGGACCCCATATAAAAACGGACGATAATATTTCGTTGCCCAAACAATAGCTAATAATTCTTTTTCTATTGGGCTATAATTTTGTTCATGGTCATTAAGAGTCCTACTTGCAAAACTAACTGGTTTGTTATCTTGTGATATCACGGCTCCTATTGCGAAGTTACTTGCGTCAGTAGTAACTTGGAGAATTGTATCACTCATGATTAATGTTTTCAACTTCTCAAAAGATTTGCTATATTCGTCATTTTTAGTGTCGATTTTTGCTCCTTTTTTCAAAAAGATAGTCGTGGGTTTTGCTATTTTAGCGAAATCTGTAATGAATTTTCGATAATAGCCACAAAGACCTAAAAATGATTTAATTTCTTTTGAGCTTTTTGGTATTGGAAATTGTTCAATTGCTTCTATTTTATCTTTATTCGGTCTTATGCTTTCTGGACTTATAGTATGTTCTAAGAAATCAGTTTGATTCTTAAGAAATTCACATTTGTCCAGTTGAAGTTTTAAATTTGCCTCTTTAAGTTTCTCAAAAACCTTTCTCAGTGAGTCGAAGTGTTCATTAAGAGAAGTAGAACAGACGATGACGTCATCCAAATATACAAGGCAATGTTTATTTATAAGGTCTTTCAGGACAAAGTTCATGTAACGTTGAAATGTTGCTGGGGCATTTTTTATACCGAAAGGCATTCGAGTGTACTCGTAATGGCCATGTTTCGTTGAGAATGCTGTTTTCGGATTGATTTAGGGTCCATTTCGATTTGATGGAAACCTTTTGCTAAATCAATTGTGGTGAAATACTGGCATTTGCCAAGCTTTCCCAATATTTCGTCCATATTCGGAATTGGAAATTTGTCGCTTATAGTAATTTCATTTAAAGTACGATAATCAACCATCAATCTAAATTTCTTTTTACCTGAAGCATCTGTTGTAAAGCGCTTGCTGCTTTTATTATTGCTGCTTATTTATATTAAAGAAAAAGCCGAAAAGTATGCAACATATTTTAAATTGTTGTTTCGGTTTCCCTTTCAACGGCCAACTTTTTGTGTGGCAAGGCTATGCTAGTGTCAGTACGACTTTTCTTTTGGTTCTATCTTCAAGTGAGAAGAAGAAGAGTCATTTCCGCCAACTAGATGTTACCTCCTTGGTTGCAAACTGCAACTCACTCTCTTTCTGATCGAGTCATCAACCCAAGCAGTTGTGCGCGCTAAGCTCGCATTATTAAATTGTTACTAAAAAAGTTAAACTGATGTAAAAGTATATTGCCCTTTGCTAAATAACTCAAAATTATAACGCTTGCGCGTTTGTGCAAATTTTTTTTACTATTGTGCAAATTAATTGGCAAGACGTCAATAAATTAAATTATTTTCTGCGCTGCCAATTCCACAGGGTAAGGAAAATTATTAATTTCGGAAATTGCATAAGTCAATTTTCCATTTACATTACATACGCATTTATGGGACAATTCTATTTCATTTGCATTTAGAATTGGCCGCTAGTAGCATTCCGCTATTAATTGCCAATAACAAACATATGCTGGAATTCACCACTGTGGCTTACAGTCGTTGCACAAAAAACATTAATAAACAACATATCATTAATCGATAGCAATCGCCAGCAACCGAAGCAGGTCTACTTTCGATATTGAAATATCGTTTAATAAATATGCATATTAATAAATTAAAATGTATTTTGAAATAGCTTTTTATTATTAATTATTATTTTTTATAGACTGTACAGTTGAAAAAACAGACAACATTAATAAAAACGGATGGCGAAGCGAAGTGTTGCCACCTCTAATATGTACATAAAGTTTGTCAACACGAAGCAAAATAATGAACGTGAGCTCAACTGCATTTTGTGTTGTCAACGCGCCGATTGTGTCTTCAACTGTTGACACAAAGTGTTTACACTATGTTTACACTCAGAGCAACAATTGATGATTTTCGCATTGTCAATCTACTGTCAACGCAACAGTTGATCAAGTTGACAGCTGTTCACACTAGGATTGATAAAGTTGATATCAACGTTGACTTGTTTATCAACTAGTGTAAATGCACCATTAGAGTTTTAAAGAGATCAAAAGCTCACTTACAGCATGTTTCCCGCGTTGAAAGATCTTTCTCATGTGTGCGTGTGTGTGTGTGTTGCTGCAAAGCTGTGGAATTTAAGCTGAGCTTGCGTGGCCTGACAAAAAGCTCACTGCTACAGCGCATATAAGCTTTAAGCTTTTATGCTTAATATAGAAAATATATAAATATAAACAACAAAATTTTATTTATTTAACATTAATGCTGAACCATGATTATGGTATTCGCAAATTATGCATCTTCATGCCAATTGATTCCATTGAATTGATCACATTAATTACAGGGGTATTTGTCTTATTTGATTCTCTTTGATTTTACATAACACCACCTTGAAAATTAATACACTCAACTTCAATACAATATTTTGGCTCAAAATACATGAATTTACAAATCTTGAGTTGCAACATGTAGTGGCTGAAGGCCCAAAAATTAGAAGAAACAATCACTTTACACTAAGACATTAACAAACATAAACACATTTAACAGGCGACGTCATCCATAGGTTGAGTTGAGGTATGTTGTTCCCAGAGAAAATGGTACAGCAGCACACACAGTCAGGGCCAGATCGCCGAGCACAACGAGTTTAATCCAAATGTATATACTCCGTTGGCCGCATCTGCACAGATTTCCACAATATTTCCACTCTTATTTGTGGGCTTGCATAGCCTCTCAAGAGTCAATCCACAATGACGATCAGCTGTTTCGTTGCTGAGTTTAAAAGCTCATGTAAAAGCTTTTATACATGTGTGGCTGCATTAAGCCAAGAAAAAGGGCTTTATATTCAAGCCTAAGTGCCGACTCTGATTTTGAAATTGTTATGGCAGCATTTCCTGCATATTGCAGGTGCGCAGGTGCTATACCATCGGGACCTGGCGATTTAAACGGTTTGAAACTGTTAATCGCCCACTCGATGTTATGTACACTAAAAAGTGATTGGTTTAGAGGCACCTCAATTATGCTTTGTTGACTACATAAGGTGTGTTGGGAGCATCCCGGAAAATGCTTTGATAATAGGGCTTCCAGTGATTCTACACTGGATGTTGTCCATGAGTCATTGTCTCTCTTTATGTAGCCTAGGGAGGGGGCTGTTTTGGAGAGAATCCTCCGAAGACGTGCTGCCTCGGTTGTGGATTCTATGTCTGAGCAAAAGGACAGCCAAGAGGATCTCTTGGCTCGTCGGGTTTCCTTTTTATATACAGCTCACTGTAGTTTGTAGTCCAGCCACGCTTTCTCCGTGTCTGAGGTCTTGGCTTGGTTGAAATGAGTTCTACTACTCTTCCTGAGGTCATTTAGGTGGTGTGTCCACCAAGGAGGCTTTTTCCTGCCTCTTGGTCTAATGACAGGGCAGGATGCTTTACCTGCAGATATGCACGTAGTTGTGAAGGTGAGTGAGGACCCTCTGGTGCGAATTCTGAGATATATTTTCTGAGAATGGCTTTGTAAGTAGTCCAATCAGTTTTCCTGAGGTTGGTAAACTGACTGGGGTTCGGTTGTGTGAGATTGAGAACGAACTCAATATATCTATGATCTGAGAAGGAATGTTCGCTTAGAACTTTCCACTCAGTAATTAGGTTGTCTGTAGAATGAGACACGAGTGTCAAATCAATGACCTCCTTCCTATCCTTGATAATAAAGGTGGGGTCGTTTCCTCTATTCATTATTACTAGGTTAGTACTGATGATATAGTCAAGAAGTAACTCACCCCTTGCATTTGTGTTTGAGCTCCCCCACTGCGTGTGGTGAGCGTTAGCATTGCATCCTATTATCAGGTCGATTTTGTTTTTGGCACAGTCGCTAACCAAGCTGCGTGCAATATCTTCTGGTAAGGGACCCACCTGTTCGTATGCCGTATATCCAGACAGTAGCCTGATTGGAGCTGACTGGAGCTCCAGGCTTTCTGCGGTGTTGTCTTCATTGCTGAAATTATGGAGTAGAAAAACACTTAAATGTTTTCTAGCAAGAATCCAGGTTCGTATGTTACCTTGTGTATTAGCTACAAATAGTTTGTAGTCAGGAGATCCTAATCCAGAAACCTTGCCGCACTCCATCCAAGGTTCCTGGATTAGGACCAAGTCGGCTCCGCCTCCAGCTAGACGGAGTAGTAAGGCCGCAGAGGCCGCTTTACAGTGGTGGAGGTTGATCTGCAGAATCTTCAAAGACATCTGTAGATTTACCCTCCACCACTGTTATGTTAGCATCCTCGTCCTCGGATGCCAAATCTGAGGTGACCTCCAGGCCACCCGCTGCCAGAGCTTGCTCAGGTCCCTCGTAAGAGAGGACGCGTCCGAGTTGTAGCCGTCCATTTTTGGTCGTTCGGGGGCTTCAAGTTCAGCGGTGATGTCCTCCTCGACTGGCTTGTCGGAAGGAGCACCACCTACTGCCGCATCAGATTTATAGAGGCGGATGAAGACAGAACTGAAACCGAAGTTCAGTTCTCCTCCAGCCGCGTCGATTGGAGCCAGCGATTCCTTGTTAAGGATTATCACCGCCTGGTGAGTGGGACCAGGTGTCTCCTCTATTTTGGCCACCCGCCAGTCGTGGGTGGGCAACCGAGGATTGCACCTCTGCAACATTTTCAGGAGTTGCTCCGGCTCCTTAATGGTGGGCGGTATCCACATCCTCGCCCTCGGTCTTACTGGGACTTCCTCCCAGTTAACGGCCTCCAGCTTGGCACCTGATCTCTAGATCTCTACTATTTTTTTTTATAATTGATGCAAATTTGGAATATACGTCTATGAGTTCTCTAGGGTTATTTATTTCCGGGGTTAATTCAAAAGTTAAATTCGTGGGTCTGTGTTCTGTCTTTGCAAGATTGCTGGTTTCACAATTATTAATGATATTTTGAATAAGTTTGTGGTAGTCTGTAAGTAATGAGTTTCTTTGAACAGTCGGATCATTTTTTCTATACCTGGATGTAGCAATTTAACAAGTTGAGTGATGATAAACTCTTTGAATTCGGGGAAGGTTTCAATATCTTTTAATTTTATAATACTTTTTAGAATTTTTAAGTTACTGTGCGGGTTTATAATGTCTTGATATGCTTGTTGGAAAATTAAAAAGTCTTTGTCATTTTCGATGTAAATTACGCTTGTGTGATTTAGAAAATATTTCAAAACGATATCTTTTGATTTTGAATCTGTGACTTCTGTGTATTTACTTTTTATTTTTGTTTTAGTGAAATACTTTTCATTACATTACTATTTGATCTATGGTATCTTTTACAAATTCAATTTGTCACGAAAAATGATTTAAAGGTTTCTCGGTGATTTGAATGTAATTTTCGCTACTTTCTGATGCGCTGTGTATTGTTGCTGCTGTTGAAATATTTTCTTCTTCATCTTCTTCTCCTACCATGTTTTCTTCTGGTTTAACACGAGAGTAAATTTAGTTTTCCTTCCAGGTACTTTATTTTGAAATTGTATTCGCTGAGTTTTATTCGCTAACGCTGTAATTTCATATTAGGTTCTTTGATGTTATTCAACCAGACAAGTGGTTTGTGATCGCTTAGAATATCAAAAGGGACCCCATATAAAAACGGACGATAATATTTCGTTGCCCAAACAATAGCTAATAATTCTTTTTCTATTGGGCTATAATTTTGTTCATGGTCATTAAGAGTCCTACTTGCAAAACTAACTGGTTTGTTATCTTGTGATATCACGGCTCCTATTGCGAAGTTACTTGCGTCAGTAGTAACTTGGAGAATTGTATCACTCATGATTAATGTTTTCAACTTCTCAAAAGATTTGCTATATTCGTCATTTTTAGTGTCGATTTTTGCTCCTTTTTTCAAAAAGATAGTCGTGGGTTTTGCTATTTTAGCGAAATCTGTAATGAATTTTCGATAATAGCCACAAAGACCTAAAAATGATTTAATTTCTTTTGAGCTTTTTGGTATTGGAAATTGTTCAATTGCTTCTATTTTATCTTTATTCGGTCTTATGCTTTCTGGACTTATAGTATGTTCTAAGAAATCAGTTTGATTCTTAAGAAATTCACATTTGTCCAGTTGAAGTTTTAAATTTGCCTCTTTAAGTTTCTCAAAAACCTTTCTCAGTGAGTCGAAGTGTTCATTAAGAGAAGTAGAACAGACGATGACGTCATCCAAATATACAAGGCAATGTTTATTTATAAGGTCTTTCAGGACAAAGTTCATGTAACGTTGAAATGTTGCTGGGGCATTTTTTATACCGAAAGGCATTCGAGTGTACTCGTAATGGCCATGTTTCGTTGAGAATGCTGTTTTCGGATTGATTTAGGGTCCATTTCGATTTGATGGAAACCTTTTGCTAAATCAATTGTGGTGAAATACTGGCATTTGCCAAGCTTTCCCAATATTTCGTCCATATTCGGAATTGGAAATTTGTCGCTTATAGTAATTTCATTTAAAGTACGATAATCAACCATCAATCTAAATTTCTTTTTACCTGAAGCATCTGTTGTAAAGCGCTTGCTGCTTTTATTATTGCTGCTTATTTATATTAAAGAAAAAGCCGAAAAGTATGCAACATATTTTAAATTGTTGTTTCGGTTTCCCTTTCAACGGCCAACTTTTTGTGTGGCAAGGCTATGCTAGTGTCAGTACGACTTTTCTTTTGGTTCTATCTTCAAGTGAGAAGAAGAAGAGTCATTTCCGCCAACTAGATGTTACCTCCTTGGTTGCAAACTGCAACTCACTCTCTTTCTGATCGAGTCATCAACCCAAGCAGTTGTGCGCGCTAAGCTCGCATTATTAAATTGTTACTAAAAAAGTTAAACTGATGTAAAAGTATATTGCCCTTTGCTAAATAACTCAAAATTATAACGCTTGCGCGTTTGTGCAAATTTTTTTTACTATTGTGCAAATTAATTGGCAAGACGTCAATAAATTAAATTATTTTCTGCGCTGCCAATTCCACAGGGTAAGGAAAATTATTAATTTCGGAAATTGCATAAGTCAATTTTCCATTTACATTACATACGCATTTATGGGACAATTCTGTTTCATTTGCATTTAGAATTGGCCGCTAGTAGCATTCCGCTATTAATTGCCAATAACAAACATATGCTGGAATTCACCACTGTGGCTTACAGTCGTTGGAGATGCCGCCCCACCACAGCTTAAAAGCTCCACCACCGCAGAAAAGCTCACCACGGGCTAAGAATTGCATTGGCGCATAATTGGTAGTCTGTCGAAATTAAGATCGGAGCGCGGTCACGCTGAATTAATTGGAAGACGTATATTGAGAGAAAGTGTGTAAGAAAACTCAAAAGGAAAGCGTGACGGGGTTACGGCAGCAATCGAGTTCTTCGTGTATCAGTGTTTGAGGAAATTCCGCCCCAACTTTTGGGAAAAATAACCCCGAAAAGTCAGGCTCAGGGGGTTACATAATCTACACATGGTTCGTCGGAACTTTTTTTTTTTCTCTTTGTGGAAAAAGCCATAAATTTGGCAATGTTTAAGTTGTGTTAAAGAACATTTATATTTTCTAAATGACGGCAAGAAGCCTATGAATGGCACAAATTTAATTATGTGAATTTTAAGTATTTATAATATAGTTTTTTAGACACCGTACTTAAAAAAAGTACAGGTGTCTATTAACTTTGTCACAAAAAAAAATGTGCGTAACAGGCAGAAGGAGGCGTGGCAGACCCCATAAAGTATATATATTCTTGATCAGCATCAACAGCCGAGTCGATATAGCCATGTCCGTCTGTCCGTCTGTCCGTCTGACCGTCTGTCCGTCTGTGTCATCGCCTAGATCTCAGAGACTATAAGAGCTAGAGACTCCAAACTTGGTATGTAGGTCCGTTTATATTGCACGCAGATCGAGTTTGTTTTAGATTTTGGCCACGCCCCCTTAAACGCCCACAAATTTGAAAAATCTTAATTATAAGGTCATTTTTAAAGATAGACATTCCTTATTGAGCATAGACAAAGATAATATCATCCTACACATTTGCTGAAAATTTCATCGCGAGCGGATAATAAACAGCGAAGATATTAAACAACTAAATTCTCGATGATTTGCCATTCCTTATCAGCAACAATAACAACAATCACAATTAGATAACAATTATATTTGACTCACAGTCCAGTAACAACAAAATCTATAATTAGATAACTGTCCTTTAAGATCGCCTGTGGCGCAGTCTCTAGAGCGTTTGCTTTTTACACAAGTTCTCAGTTCGGGTTGCGGGTTCGAGTTCCGGCACGGACAAAAAATTTTTTTTTTTAATTTTTTGAATTCAGTTATTTTAGTTTAGTTAGTTTTTTTTTTTTAAATGTTAAAATTATATATATTCTTGTTGCTTTAGATTTTCGCCACGCCCCCTTAAACGCCCACAAAATAGAAAATCTTAATTATAAGCACAAATTTAAAGATAGTTCCTAATAAAGAAGATATTAAACAACTAAATTCTCGATGATTTGCCTTTCGTTATCAGAAACAATAACAACGACAACAATCACAACTTGATAATAATTACTTTGACTTACAGTCCAGTAACAATAAAATCTATAACAAGGTAGGTATTTCCAAAAAGAGTCTGCGGCGCAATGCGTAGAGCGTTGTCTTCAGTTATGTTTAGGAGTCCCGGGTTCGAATTCACGCTCCACATTTTCTTTTGTTCTTAATATTTTGTTTTTTAGACACCGTACAGACACCGAGTTTGTTTTATATTTTGGATCGGACCACTATATCATATAGCTCCCATAGGAACGATCAGTCAAAAATCAAGCCTTAGTATGAAAAACTTTTTTTCCATAGTAAGTACGGGGTCTCCGACAGTCGAGTATGCTCGACTGTAGCACCGTCCACTAGTTTTTATTATTCTACCCGCCCCAATATTAAGTGCATGCAAGCTTTTTTTAAAATTAGATAATGGCTGAAAGAAAAAAAAAAGTAATGCTGAAAAACAAACATACATAAGTGCTGAAAAATAGAAAAGTGCATAATTATTGTTCTTATTGTTTTTTCATGTTCAATGTGCTTAACATATGCAAAGCCATAGCGAGAGCTTTTTCTCTCTTATACCATTCTACAGTGGACGGCGCACACAACGAAAGATCTTTTCTCTTATACTATACTATCTCTTATACTATCGTTTTATTCTTTGCTATGCAAGTACGAGAGAACGCTATTAGCCAACGCTTTTGAAGGTAAGTGAACTCAAATATTGAGCATGCGTAAATGCAGTGTCAGCTTTGCATGTGTTAGTGTCGAACATATGTTCGGTGTGCCTTTAATGCATGTACAGTAGTGGCGTAAATAACATGTACACCTGCATGAAAAATTTAGTTTGGTCATTTCTGCTTGCATTTTTGCATGTGGACTTAACGTAAAATAAATAAATGAGTAACGTAAAATTATAATTCTTGAAATTCAAACATAAAGAAAAGAAAAAGAAACTTATTAATCCAGCACCCCGAGAAAAATTGAAATTTTAATTATTGGTTTTGCTTAATTATAACTTGCATGGCTTTTTAAATTGGAATTGGTTAGTAATAATTTTCCCTAGCATGCTATTTAATTTTGCATGAACATTTTTATATTGATAATTTATTTTTAAAAACGAATATTGTTATTTTTAATCATTTTTATATTACCTAATTATACCCGTTACTTATTAAAAATAAGTAAAAGGGGATATTGTATTCGTTGCAATGTATGTAACAGGGAGAAGGAAGCATCTCCGACCCTATAAAGTATATATATTCTTGATCAGCATCGACAGCCGAGTCGATACAGCCATGTCCGTCTGTCCGTCCGTCTGACCGTCCGTGTGAGCGCCTAGATCTCAGAGACTATAAGAGCTAGAGCAACCAAAATTTGGCACACAGATTTCTATAAACCCCACGCAGGTCAAGTTTGTTTCAAAATGTTGCCACGCCCCTTTCCGCCTCCGTAAATCGCGAAAATCCAGCACACGCACAGTTTTTAAGATATTAGGTTTTTTTAAACGGTGAACGTTAGCTATTGTTATTACCTTTCATCCTACTAAATCCCAACAAGATCGGACAAAAAGAAAGGTGGTAATGGCTGATTAAAGCTTTTAAACAATTAAAGTGCCTAAAAGCATGCAATAAAATTTTTAATTTATTTATGTAAGTAACGGGTATCCTATAGTCGGGAGCACGACTATAGCCTTTCCCACTTGTTTTTTGTGTTGTGTTACAAATGATGAAGTCGATCTGTGCTAATCAGCAGAAGCATTTATTGCCAACAGATTTTTATTCTGAATAATAACTGTTGTGACAAAACTCGTCTTTTAGTTTTTAATATAAAAGTTTATTTATAATGGTTTAGGAATATAATAATTCTTCGTTTCAAATTAGTTTTTTCTCTTGCGTTCGTTCGCGTCGGTCAATGCTTTCAGTGTGACCAAATTACTCTTAACATAAAAATCATAACATCGAAAAATGAACTAGTTTCTTAAGGCTACAATCGATTACCACACATTCAAGGCAAATCAATATCGATATTTTTCTGAATTTTAATTTAGACATAACTTTAAGATATTTATCTTAACATTCCCCCTCTTTGTGAATCGATTCAGGATTCACCATCTACATCCAGTTTTAATACGATCAGTTTTGATACAGGACGTCGAAGTGTAGAGTCCGCTGTCTGTATTTCTGTCAGCGGACGAGAATTTAAAATATTTTCTGCTTCTATAAGGGCGGCCCGCAGAGTTTCAATACGAGGTGCCACTTCATGTAGCGTTTTGGCCAGGAGCTTCTTAATAATCTGGATGAGACGTTCCCAACAACCTCCGGCTGCGGGATTTGCAGGGCAGATAAAAATCCAGTTAATTCCTCGTTGCGTCGCTTCATCAGATATTTTTTGTACGTCGAACATCTCTGCATTATCGTTCAGTTCCTTCCTGGCACCAATGAAATTTGTACCATTGTCACTTCTGATGACAGAAGGAATGCCACGCCGGTTGATGAAATTACGTAGACATATGATAAACGCATCTGTGGACAAATTTTCAGCAATCTCTAGGTGTGTCGCTCGCACAGTCAGACACGTAAATATGACTGCCCATCTTTTTTCCTGACGACGTCCTATAGTCACAGCGATTGGGCCAAACAAATCCACTCCAGTATAAGTAAATGGCCGCACATACGGCGTCAGCCTTTCCACTGGCAACTGTCCCATCAATGGTGCTTCTGGCTTGCTGCGGTCAATGATACACTGATTACATTGACTTTGAACTTTCTTCAACAATGCCTTTGCTTTTGGTATCCAAAATCTTTGACGACACTCGTTGATTATGACTGCATTATTTTGATGATGATATTTTTTGTGAAAATGCATCATTATGAGTTTTGATAGTCGATGTTGTGTTGGCAATAAAATTGGTCGTCGAGCATCAAATGGCAAATGGACAGCTTCGTCAATACGTTCAGAAAGTCGTAACAACCCATCCTCATCGATTCGTGGGGACAATTTGTAAATCGTGCTACCCTTGTGAACTTTGCCGCTCTTCAACAAGGCAGCAATTTCTTCGGCGTATGCGTCCTCTTGTACCATTCGACAAATCCACTTTTCTGCTTCGTGTAGCTCATCCACCGTAAGAGTGCGTGACGTCAATCCTATTTGTTTGTTAATTCTCTTACGCCAAGAATTCTTTGCTCGAAGGACCCACGCCATTGTTCTTTTGAGTTTAGCAAAGGAGGAAAAATTAGTAAAGTCAATGAACTGCACGCTTATCTGACACTTTAAAAAGGGATGGCTGCAAATTTCCTCTTCTAGTATTTCGGTTGTTGTTGACATGACTGTTTTTGGCCACTCGTCGGGTGCTTTCTTCAGGAATGTAGGACCAGATATCCATTTGCTGTGGTGATCAATTTTCGGCATATTATCGGGACGTGTGGCTGCATCGGCTGTGTTATGCTCCGTTGGGACCCATCGCCATTGGTCAGGAAGCGTTGTTGAAATTATTTCAGCTATACGATGACCCACAAATGGCTTGAACCTGCGTGACGTTGAATTTATCCACTGTAGTACGGTCATAGAATCACTTCAAAATGTGGTTTGAGTCAATGCGAGATGATGATGTTCGTGTATCAAAGTGGCAAGACGTACACCCAGTACTGCTGCTTGAAGTTCCAAGAGCGGGATCGATAGTAACTTCTTCGGTGCAAGGTAATGAAGACAATGTCAGATTCCTGCCCATTAACGATTCGTAGATATGCTGCAGCCGCAAAGGCAACCTGGCTGGCGTCGACCATTATGTGCAACTGCAACTCGCTGTTTTTCTTTATGTTTTGAGAGTACCAACGGGGTAGTCTGAAAAGTTGCATGTTTTGTAATTCAACCAACCAAGATATCCATGTTTTGTGTAGCTTCGTAGGCAGTTCATCATCCCAATTGATTTGTCCATCCCATGTTCTTTGTATTAATACCTTGGCACATACATGGAAGTCAGCTATAAGGCCAAATGGATCGAATACAGCCATAACTATTCCCAATAGTTCTCTTTTTGTCGGCATGCGTTCACCTTTCATGACTTCGCCTGGTATGCGATGAAATTTGGTTTCAAACTGAAATACATCGTCCACAGTGTTCCAATACATTCCCAAAACTTTGTCGCTTGTGCTTTGACTTTCCAATTTGACTGTCTTCTCCATCATTGGTAGTGTGTTCATTACCGATTGAATTACCGAAGAGTTTGAGATGAAGTTGCGTAGCTCAAATCCTCCTTGACTGTGAATATAAACGATTTGTTTACATATTTGGATTGCGTCTTCTTCTGATACAAAGCTCATCACTAAGTCGTCTACATAGTGAGAATTTACAATGGCATCAACGGCATCAGGAAACTCTTCTCGAAATTCATTGGCGTTTTTGTTTTTTATATATTCAGCGCAATACGGTGAGCAAGTTGAACCAAATATAAGCGATGTCATTGCAAAGTGTTCTATTGGCTGGGTTGTGTCTTCTCTCCAAAGAAAACGTTGAGCGGATTGATCTTCTGGTCGAATGAGGATTTGCGAAAACATCTCTTTGATGTCAGCTGCCACTCCAAATTGGTTCAGGCGAAAACGGAGTAACATCGAGATTAATGGCTTTGCTTGATCTGGACCTTTGAGTAATGCTGAATTAAGCGAAATGCCATTAACTGTTGCAGCAGCGTCGAAGACTATCCGTAGTTTATCAGGCTTGTGTATTGTTTGTACACCGAAATGAGGTAAATACCATACTTTTTCCCTTTTATTTTCAATTTCCATGGGCGAAATCTTTCTGGCATATCCTTTTTTCATGTACTTTTCCATTTCTGTTGTATATTTGTCTGCAAACTCCAAATTTGTTCTCATTTTCCTTTCGATGCCCAAAAGTCGTTTGCTCGTTGTCAGATTGTACAATGGAATTCGACACTCTTGGCTGAAGACGTCGTTGATTATTAGTCACTTGATGCAATGAACGATGATGTGATCGTGTGCTTCCTTCAATGTTGCAGATTTCTTTTTGTTGACACATCTGTACGGAATGCCCTTTGTTGAGACAACTAAAGCAAAAGCCATTGCGATTGGCTACATTCCAGCGATCGTCAGTGCTCATATCTTCCATCCATTTTTTACACTCGCTTACTAAATGGTCTCTTTGGCATAGGACACATTTCGAGCTCGGGTCTGGCATATTGACATTTAACATAGGCTTCGCGCTTCTAGGAGTTGTTGGCTTATAAGACATTTCAATTACTCCGGGCAATTGACCCACCAATCTAGCCAGCATTGATAGCCAAGCGGTTCTCTGGTTTATTATAAGCGATTTTTGGAAATTCCTTGATTTTGGACAGCTGTGTATGGATAAGTAATTCTGGTCGTCCAAATCGAAATTCCAGTTCCTCTAAGATACTCGGCACATCTTCCGGATATATCATCATAGGCGCCACAGCCTCCTTAGCTTCACCAGTGAGACATTTGTGTAAGCGGATGAGGTTCTGTCGATTATCGTATTGGAAAGCATTTGTCGTATCTGTGTAATTGGCAATGAATAGAGGCCAATCCTCAGCTGATCCACAATACTCAGGCAAATCATGGAGTTTTTTATAAACTTGACCAGTATTATTTTCTGATTGTTGCATTTGTAATAAATGCTGCTATGTTTGTGCGACATTTGTTACGTTTATGCTTGGTTGTTGCATTTGCGCAATGTCTGCTGTATTTTTTGACACAATTGTTTTGATTTCTTGTATTACCGCCATCTCCTTTTTTATATCTAGCATGTTCTTCAATAAATCTTTGAGATCATTCATGTCGTCATCAGTGTTGCCCCTTTGGCAAACTGTCGCATCCTGATCCTCCTCGCCTTCCGAGCCACTCTTGCTGGCATTCTCGTCGTCTGGGTTCATTTTTTTACTTCGGAGGTTATACATTCCAAGCCGTCGTTTGTATTGCAACCGTAATTTGCGCAACTTACTCCAGCGTCGTCAAAGCCTTTGTTTGTATTGCAACTGTTAGTTGCGCAACTCACTCCAGCGTCGTCAAAGCCTTGTATGTGTGATGATCTACTGTTTCACCATATGTACAACGGCAATGTCACTGTATTTTTTGTTAAGCTCTGGCAATAGCTTACAAATCCACATGTCCAAACTGTCTCTTAATTTTCGGCGTAACTATACATTTTCTCCCGCCACATTGGCGTCACTGAATTTCACCACTTCATGAAATCTGGCAAAGTTTCTCAGAATTCTCTATACAGCATGAACGAAACGCAAATAACTTGAGAACGCACTAAACCATAATTTGAAAAATGTTGTGACAAAACTCGTCTTTTAGTTTTTAATATAAAAGTTTATTTATAATGGTTTAGGAATATAATAATTCTTCGTTTCAAATTAGTTTTTTCTCTTGCGTTCGTTCGCGTCGGTCAATGCTTTCAGTGTGACCAAATTACTCTTAACATAAAAATCATAACATCGAAAAATGAACTAGTTTCTTAAGGCTACAATCGATTACCATCAGAGCTCCCGAAATTTGCTCTATTTTTTTCATGGCTCCCAAAAAAAGTGTTCGCTCCCAGACACCTTTGGGAAGTGCTCAGATCAATATCAAATATTTTGCTCTCAAGCACAAGAGCAAAACTAAAGAGCAAAGCACGTTATTTCGAATTTTTTTTTGATCTCGTGCTCAGCTAAACGAATCTCATAAAAGTAGGCTCTTTCTATTTAAATTTATACGTGCATGTGTGTAAAGCAGCTGAGCTTCACTCGCATTTTGAAATTCGTTTCGACAAGTTCTCCAAAAAACTATAAATATGAACAACCGCGAGGAAAACAAAAAAATTCATTTATTTTTTACTTTCAATAATGAAAATAAAAAATCTGTCTGTAATGTGTGTGGCCTACAAATAGCAGGAAAACACATTACAATCATAATCATCTTTAGGGTGCTAGTCCGTTATTTACATTCAATATTACTAATCTTCAATACGTATTACATTATTAATAAATTGTACAACAATTTTGAAATTTATAGATTTCGACATCGCACTCTGGAAAGGAAAGTACAGAATCATCAGAAAATGAACAAACTGGCGTAACAATTTGCTCAGAGGAGAACTCGTTGTTTGAGGAATACTTGGACAAAGTTCAATCAAGGTCGCAAGCCCCAAATAAGCAAATTTGTGACAAGTTGTCCAAAATATATAATGATATTGACAATTTCCAATTATCAAATGGCCGTTTGCCATTTAAGGCAAATATGAATGAGTTCTATAGGACGCTCCAGTTTAAAGCACCACATTTGGCGGAGCTAGCTAATGTGGTTCTAGCAACTCCGGCCACTCAAGTGTCGGTGGAAAGAGCATTTTCCGCTCTTCACTTTATTTTAAGCGAGAAGCGCTGCGCTTTAAGCCCACAAAGCATAAACTCGCTATTGTTAGTAAAATTAAATTCAGGCTAATAAAAAATACAAGTTCTTTAAAAACAATGTTTGTGGTTTTCCTGCGTAAGAAACAATAGCGGATAATTGCACAGCTTGAAATTATGTGGTTGAAATACATTCTTACATATACGATTTTTTTCGAGACCAAATGTCAAAGTGCTCTTTCGCAATGTGCTCTTGCTCAGAGCATCTCCCTTACAAGTTTCTTTGCAAGTGTTTTTTATCTAAGGGTTTGATCGCCTACTTTGAGATCAATATAGGCACAAATGAGCAAATTCAAAAAAACAAATAGCTCCGAGCACTCGATTTTGCTCTTGCTCTTTGAATTTTTGTGCTCATTTCAGTGCACAGACTGCTTAGAAAAATTTGGTTGAGCAATTTTCGGGAGCTCTGATTACCATACATTCAAGGCAAATCAATATCGATATTTTTCTGAATTTTAATTTAGACATAACTTTAAGATATTTATCTTAACAATAACAACAACAACCAAATTAAAAGAAAATTTCCCTTTTTTATTTTTTTTTGCCCAGGGAGTGATCTTATTTTTTTTTATGAAGTTTGTTGATATTAACCAGTATACCCTGTTGTAACGAACTATGGAAATTATAAATAAATTGATTGTGAAAATGTATTTGAGCATGTGTTAGTGCGTTCATTTATGCGAGTCTTGCATCTTTTTAATATGTTTGGTTAGGCGTTTGTGGAAAAATAAGGGATCACCGGTCTGAGGCTGACCTGCGGCTATAGGCATCAGCTGCTGCAACAACATCGGCACAGCAATTACAACAAGCCACGAGATATCTTCTGCTAATTTACATCTTGCAGCTAGTTTAGTTTTTTATTTTTTTTGCCGACTTTCTGTCCTTTTCTCTGTCCTGTATCCCGTCTTCTCTCCTTTCCCGTACAGCCAGAATCCAGCACGCGAATTTTTAATAATAATTATTTTAGTCATTGAGCAGGTAGCACTGCAGTCTTTTTTTGTTTAAAACCCACCCCATATTGACGACATCGCATGAGCCGGATCAAGCGCGTGCTCTGCTTAGCAGCTGCACCCACATCAGCTCGGAATAAGGCATATAACGTCTTTTCGTTACATGTTACAGTATTATTACTAATAATAATTCTATTTGGCTCCCAACGTGGGCCTCTTTTTGTTGCTGAATGGAATTGTTAATTTTAATAATGATTGTTCATTTTGGTTAATAATTTTTGTTATTTTTAATAATTTTATTCAGAACCCAACTTAGTCAGTTGGCCAATCAGCAAAAGGCCCTTCAAATCAAATATCTTTCCAAGTCGATAACATCTGACTGTTTTCTTCACCTTCAGCTGTTCTATGTTGTTAAAATAGACAGCCATTTCCCTTCCTACCTTGACTTTTATTTCTATTTTTCTTAGTTGCTGATTATAGGATCATATGAAAAGTGTATATAGGCATCAATTTTAATATTTTTTATTTTTGCTGGAAGCTGTGATGCTCTATAAAATTTAGTTTCATATGAATGATGATTTCATGCTGACATTTGTTGTTGTTTTGATTTTGGTTATTTACGTCATCAGCTTTTATAAATCTGTAACTACCACGACGAGAGCAGCTTGATTTAGTTGTCGCAGGAAAAAGATATTGTGGAATAATAGCTACTATCTACCGCTCAGCTTGATTAAGAAGAGCTATCAAAACATTCTTTTCTATTTTTGTCGGTTAATTGTTATGTGAAAATCAAGATGTCAGACTACACCAACTAAAATAATCGATAGCAGGACTCCATAATTAATTTTGAATTTTTATTAAAATTTTTTTTTCTCTTTTAATCAGTTTAATGTTTTTTATGTTTTATCAAATTTTAATTTAGTTATTTAAATTTTATAATATGAATGTAGCCCGTAGTACAGAAGATTTGTCTAGAATAGGCAATAATACTGAACACTGTTTTATTTGTGCCCAGGTTATCGCTAATCAAGCTCAGCTTTTGAGGACTATTTCTGACCATACGTTTCATAAAGATTGTTTTAAAACAGAAGTAGGAAACAGGAAAAATTGCCAATGTGTGCAGACAATCGCTCAATCCAGTTTCGACGCCTGCAACAAACTTGCCAAATTTGGCTTTAGATCAGCCTTCAGGTTCGTCGAGTCAAGCTACTGCTTCAGCAGTAGGGCGTTCGTCAAATCCCAGAGAACCGACCTGTCAGAAGCAACACCAAACTAGGTCACAAAGCCGAACTAGTAAAAATATTGAGCCTAACATGCTTAATCCAAATCTTCACTCAAATTCTGCTGCCGGACAGCAGGACACTCAGGCGTCAGAAAATCCTGATAACAATCAACGTTTATCAGCAGCTATTGCAGAAGCAGTATCAGCTGCTATGTCGCAACATGCTGCTCAATTGACCCAAGCTATTGCCGCTCCACCACTCCACAGAGATCAACTGTAGAAATGCAAACTCTGCCAGCTGTTGAACAACAAATGCAGCAATTGTTTAATAGATCGCCGCCTTCCGTGTTATATAGTCGAACTAGTTCAAATCATAGTCCAAGATCTTCAGATATAAGACCCGATCGTATCAGCCAGATTATGACCAACTGGAAATTACGTTTTACAGGAAAATCATCTAGTATGTCTGTCGAGGATTTTATATATCGAATAGAGGCGTTAACTAACCAAACTTTAGATGGCAATTTTGATTTAACTGCTAGATATGCCGGAAATCTTTTTGAGAGCAATGCCAGCGAGTGGTATTGGCGCTACCATAAGAGCGTACCTCATTTAGATTGGACAAATTTGTGTATTGCATTGCGTGGCCAATTTAAAGATGACCGTTCAGATCATGACATCCGTTCGGAAATTGAGCAGCGAAAACAAAGGTCAAATGAAACTTTTGATGATTATTATCATATCATAGCCGCGATAGCTGATAGGCTTTCGCAACCTTTGTCCGAAATCTCTTTGCTAGAAACTCTTCGGGCCAATTTGTTGCCAGAAATTCAACAGGACATTCTTTATGAAAAGACAAAATCCATTTCCGAGTTGCGATATCTAATGAGAAAACGTGAATTATTTTTACAATCCGTTTCTAAGTCGCAGCCTGGATCCTCGCGTCAGGGAACTCGTAGTCAGGTCAATGCTGTTGATAGTCAACTTCAGGTACTAGGATCTGATGAATCCGATGCTGAGGGTAACGAGTTATCGGCGAGAGAACTTAGCTGTTGGAATTGTGGAGGTAAAGGCCATAGATTTCAAGACTGTTTAGATACTCGGCGTGTATTTTGCTACGGATGTGGCAAAGCCGATACCTATCGGCCGAACTGTCGCAAATGTAATGGGAGCACAAAAAAATACCAGTTGTCGCGTGCACCAGTGAAAAGTGCACGCAAACAATTCGCTTCTATAGCGACCAACACCGATTAGACCAATCGGATGAGTTGCTGCCTCAAGTTACGCTCAGTAACTCAAATCTCCCGGACTTTCCCGAAAAACTCCCTGATTTTTCTATATCTCGCTCACGTCAACGTAGAATTGACTATTTTACACAACGAAAAGCAGAAAAGAAATTAGTTGTAACATCAGTAATTGGGAAGAAACACGATCTACGTCCTTTTGCTGAAGTCAAAATCTTCGATAAAACTATCAGTGGTCTTATGGATACTGGTGCTTCGATTAGTTGCATAGGTGGTGATTTTGCTACAGAAGTATGCCAATCTAGTCATTGCTATAAGCCATTAACTTCATCGGTTAAAACTGCTGATGGCCAGAAGCAACGAATAATAGGCCGAATCAATACGAATGTGACGTATAGAGGCGAGACGTATAAATTAAATTTATACATTGTTCCAGGACTTTCAGAAAATTTGTATTTGTGCATAGATTTTTGGACCGTTTTCGAGTTCCTTCCTATGCATTTAATGATCTCTCAATTTAACGTATCCTCTCTAGATGATTCTTCAAAGAGAAATCTTTCCGACATCCAAGAGAAAATGTTAGCAAAAATCATTAATTTGTTTCCATCCTTTGCTAAAGTAGGACTAGGCAAAACTCAGCTGATTACACATGCTATAGATGTCGCTGGTGCAAAGCCCATAAAACAGCGGCACTATCCAGTCTCTCCCGCTACAGAGAAACTCGTGTATGCAGAGCTAGACAGGAGCTAAACAGTGCTTGGTCATCTCCTGTCGTTTTAGTTTGCAAGCCCGGAAAAGTGCGTTTATGTTTGGACAGCAGAAAGGTCAATGAAGTGACCGTAAAGGATGCATATCCAATGCCAATCATAGACGGGATATTAAGCCGATTGCCCAAAGCTGAATTTATTACCAGCTTAGATTTGAAAGACGCCTTTTGGCAAATTCCTTTGGACCCAAATTCCCGTGACAAAACTGCTTTTACAGTACCTGGCAGACCACTTTACGAATTCACTGTAATGCCCTTTGGATTGACCAATTCCCCCACACTATGTCCAGATTAATGGATAAAATAATTCCAGCCGATCTGCGCAACGAGGTTTTTATCTACTTAGGATTTACTTATAATATCAGATTCTTTTGAGCGTCATCTAAACGTATTATCAACAGTCGCAACTCAGTTATCACGAGCTAAATTAACCGTTAACGTAGAGAAAAGCAAGTTTCGTAGGAAAGAAGTATCTTATCTAGGACATGTGATTGGACATGGTACCATAAGTACTGACCCCGAAAAAATTACCGCTGTTGTCGACTTCCCTGTTCCTCGTTCGTTAAAGCAAGTGAGAAGATTTCTGGGAACAGGGTGGTACCAGAAATTTATTCGTAATTATGCAGCCGTCGCTTCTCCCTTAACAGACACTTTAAAGTAAAAGCGAAAATTTATATGGACCGATGAAGCTCAGAAGACATTTGAGAATTTAAAATCCCAAATGTGCAAGGCCCCTGTTTTACACAGCCCCAACTTTGAGATTCCTTTCTCGCTACATTGTGATGCAAGCCACACGGGAATTGGAGCAGTTTTAATGCAGACAGACTCTAATGGAGAAGAGGTTCCCATTGCTTTTATGTCACGTAAGCTCAATCAGAGCCAACGCAACTACACTGTGACTGAGAAGGAATGTTTAGCGGCTGTCCTGGCGGTGAAAAAGATTCGAGCCTACATCGAAGGCCAAGAACTCACAATCATTACGGATCATGCTTCTCTTAAGTGGCTCATGTCACAAGCTGATTTAAGCTGTCGATTGGCTCGATGGGCACTAAAGCTTCAAGGCTTTAAGTTTAGCATACAGCATAGGAAAGGTACGCAAAACGTCGTTCCAGACGCCCTATCTCGAGCTTATATAGACGACCTCTCAGCTTTGTCGTTGGACAATTCAGTGGTTGATCTCAACTCACAAGAATTTAATTCTGCGCAATATGCTACTTTGCGCGATAAAATAATGCTAAATTCATCAAGAATGACCGATCTCAAAGTTGTGGATAAATTTGTTTACCGCAGAGCCGAACATATATCTGACGAGAGATTATCAGATGACATGGAGTGGAAACTTTGGGTGCCACAATCTTTGGTAAATGAAGCATTAAAAGTTTCGCACGAACATCCCGTTTTTGCGCACTGTGGCATAAACAAAATGCTCGAGCGATTGCGACGCTTTTATTTTTGGCTGAATATGGCAACATCTGTAAAAGACTTTGTTAACAATTGTGAAGTTTGTAAGAGCACTAAACATCCCAATCGAACATTAAAGCCACCTTTAGGTAATACAGGCCAATCAGATCGATTCTTTCAAAGACTGTACGTCGACTTTTTAGGTCCTTATCCCCGTAGTCGATCTGGAAATATAGGAATTTTTGTAGTTTTAGATCATCTATCAAAATTTCCATTTTTAAAGCCGGTTAAAAAGTTTACCGCTGAAGCTATAAATCGCTATTTGGAAGAAGACCTTTTTCATTGTTTCGGTATTCCAGAGACTGTTGTATCAGACAATGGTGTTCAATTTAAATCATTGGCATTTAATTCATTGCTACAGAAATACAATATCACGCATACGTATACTGCGTTCTACGCCCCGCAAGCTAATGCTTCTGAGAGAAATAATAGGTCAGTTCTTGCTGTCATTAAATCGTATGTTAACCCAGATCAAAAGAATTGGGACGAGAAGCTGAGTAGTATTTGTTGCGCACTGCGTTCAAGCGTTCATGCTGCGATTAATACGAGCCCATATCGCTTAGCATTTGGCCAGCATATGATTACGAATGCTGCAACGTACAAATTGTTACGTAATTTAGACACACTTGAGGATCGCACTGTTCAGTGCGAACGAGAGGACGCTTTTGATATTATTCGAAACAACGCAAAGAAGTCAATGCAAAAGCAACATATTCGTAATGAAAATGTATACAATTTGCGAACTCGTGATGTGTCGTTTAAGGTTGGTCAGGAAATATTCCGCAGGAATTTCCAGCAAAGTAATTTTGCCAAAAGATTCAGCTCTAAGTTAGCACCAGCATTTATTAAAGCTCGAATTAAACGAAAATTAGGCAACTGCTACTATGAGCTAGAAGACTTACAGGGACGACATATTGGTAAATATCACGCAAAAGACTTGAAACAATAAATAACGTTATCTCCTAATTATTGTGCATCAAGCGTGTATCTTGTACGCTGTTGCACCGCCAAGTGTGATTTTAGTGGGGGGGAAATTGTAAAGCGCTTGCTGCTTTTATTATTGTTGCTTATTTATATTAAAGAACAAGTGGGCGCGGCTACAGTCGAGTTTGCTCGACTGCAGGATACCCTGTGCCAGTATCCATAAAATAGAATATTGGTTGGGACCATCTCATATGCATATTCTGTCAGCTTGGTTCAGTTATCTCAGACAACAAAAAAGTTGTTCATACTAAGAGTTGATTTTCGACTGATCGTTCCTATGGCAGCTATATGATATAGTGATCCGATTTCAACCAATTTTGGTCAGGTTATAAGGGACCATCGCGGATGCATATTCTGTGAGTTTGATTCAGATAGAACAAACAACAAACAAGTTTTTCATACTAAGACTTGATTTTCGACTGATGGTTGCTATGGCAGCTATATGATATAGTGGTCCGATTTCAATCAAATTTGGTCAGGATGTATGGGACCATCCTACCATCATACCGAGACTTGATTTTTGACTGATCGTTCC
The DNA here is from genome assembly GCA_963924055.1 of Drosophila limbata. NCBI lineage: Eukaryota > Metazoa > Arthropoda > Insecta > Diptera > Drosophilidae > Drosophila > Drosophila limbata. The sequence goes on from CAWUOW010000386.1 coordinate 132,857, forward strand.
TATGGCAGCTATATGATATAGTGGTCCGATCCAAATTTAAAAACAAACTTGATCTGCGTCCGGTATCCAGCAACCTACACACCAAATTTGAAGTCTCTAGCTGTTATAGTTTCTGAGATCGACGCGTTCAAACAGACGGACGGACAGACGGACAGACGGACGGACGGACAGACGGACAGACAGACGGACATGGCTCAATCGACTCGGCTGTTGATGCTGATCAAGAATATATATACTTTATATGGTCGGAGATGCTTCCTTCTGCCTGTTACATACATCACACAAATCTAATATACCCTTTTTGACCATTTTCAATGGGCACAGGGTATAAAAAGCCGAAAAGTATGCAATATATTTATACCCGTTACTTATTAAAAATAAGTAAAAGGGATATTGTATTCGTTGCAATGTATGTAACAGGGAGAAGGAAGCATCTCCGACCCTATAAAGTATATATATTCTTGATCAGCATCAACAGCCGAGTCGATATAGTCATGTCCGTCTGTCCGTCCGTCCGTCTGTCCGTCTGTGTGAGCGCCTAGATCTCAGAGACTATAAGAGCTAGAGCAACCAAATTTGGCACACAGATTTCTATAAACCCCACGCAGGTCAAGTTTGTTTCAAAATTTTGCCACGCCCCTTTCCGCCTCCGTAAATCGCGAAAATCCACCACTCGCACAGTTTTCAAAATATTAGGTTTTTTTAAACGGTGAATGTTAGCTATTGTTATTACCTATCATCCTACTAAATCCCAACAAGATAGGACAAGCAGAAAGGTGGTACTGGCTGATTAAAGCTTTTAAGCAATAAAAGTGCCTAAAAGCATGCAATAAAAAAAAAGTTTAATTTATTTAAATAAGTAACGGGTATCCTATAGTCGGGAGCTCGACTATAGCCTTTCCCACTTGTTTTAATTGTTGTTTCGGTTTCCCTTTCCACGGCCAACTTTTTGTGTGGCAAGGCTATGCTAGTGTCAGTACGACTTTTCTTTTGGCTCTATCTTCAAGTGAGAAGAAGAAGAGTCATTTCCGCCAACTAGAAGTTACCTCCTTGGTTGCAAACTGCAACTCACTCTCTTTCTGATCGAGTCATCAACCCAAGCAGTTGTGCGCGCTAAGCTCGCATTATTAAATTGTTACTAAAAAAGTTAAACTGATGTAAAAGTATATTGCCCTTTGCTAAATAACTCAAAATTATAACGCTTGCGCGTTTGTGTAAATTTTTTGACTATTGTGCAAATTAATTGGCAAGACGTCAATAAATTAAATTATTTTCTGCGCTGCCAATTCCACAGCGTAAGGATAATTATTAATTTCGGAAATTGCATAAGTCAATTTTCCATTTACATTACATACGCATTTATAACAATTCTATTTCATTTGCATTTAAAATTGGCCGCTAGTAGCATTCCGCTATTAATTGCCAATAACAAACATATGCTGGAATTCACCACTGTGGCTTACAGTCGTTGGAGATGCCGCCCCACCACAGCTTAAAAGCTTCACCACCGCAGAAAAGCTCACCACGGGCTAAGAATTGCATTGGCGCATAATTGGTAGTCTGTCGAAATTAAGATCGGAGCGCGGTCACGCTGAATTAATTGGAAGACGTATATTGAGAGAAAGTGTGTAAGAAAACTCAAAAGGAAAGCGTGACGGGGTTACGGCAGCAATCGAGTTCTTCGTGTATCAGTGTTTGAGGAAATTCCGCCCCAACTTTTGGTAAAAATAACCCCGAAAAGTCAGGCTCAGGGGGTTACATAATCTCCACATGGTTCGTCGGAACTTTTTTTTTTCTCTTTGTGGAAAAAGCCATCAATTTGGCAATGTTTAAGTTTGTTAAAGAACATTTATTTTTTCTTAATGCCGGCAAGAAGCCTTTGAATGGCACAAATTTAATTATGTGAATTTTAAGTATTTATAATATAGTTTTTTTTATTATTCTACCCGCCCCAATATTAAGTGCATGCAAGTTTTTTCTAAAATTAGATAATGGCTGAAAGAAAAAAAAAAATAATGCTGAAAAACAAACATACATAAGTGCTGAAAAATAGAAAAGTGCATAATTATTGTTCTTATTGTTTTTTCATGTTCAATGTGCTTAACATATGCAAAGCCATAGCGAGAGCGGCGCTCAAAAGCTCGCGAAAGCTTTTTCTCTCTTATACCATTTTACAGTGGACGGCGCACACAACGAAAGATCTTTCAGCGTGGGAATATGTATGCCGTAAGTGACGATCTCTTATACTATCGTTTTATTCTTTGCCTTTTTCCTATGCAAGTACGAGAGAACGCTATTAGCCAACGCTTTTGAAGGTAAGTGAACTCAAATATTGAGCATGCGTAAATGCAGTGTCAGCTTTGCATGGGTTAGTGTCGAACATATGTTCGGTGTGCCTTTAATGCATGTACAGTAGTGGCGTAAATAACATGTACACCTGCATGAAAAATTTAGTTTGGTCATTTCTGCTTGCATTTTTGCATGTGGACTTAACGTAAAATAAATAAATGAGTAACGTAAAATTATAATTCTTGAAATTCAAACATAAAGAAAAGAAAAAGAAACTTATTAATCCAGCACCCCGAGAAAAATTGAAATTTTAATTATTGGTTTTGCTTAATTATAACTTGCATGGCTTTTTAAATTGGAATTGGTTAGTAATAATTTTCCCTAGCATGATATTTAATTTTGCATGAACATTTTTATATTGATAATTTATTTTTAAAAACGAATATTGTTATTTTTAATCATTTTTATATTACCTAATATTTTTATACTTTAATTATTTTCTCCTCTTATTATCTTTAGTTATACGAATGTTAGTATATTATTCCCTCGCATGTACGACTTAGAGTTTTAACCAATATTATATAAAGGTTGAGGTTAATATCGTTAGCTATTATTATTTTTTTTTTTTGATCGACCTATTATTACCCTCGAAAAGGCCGAATCACTTTGCCAAGTAATAGGCTCGTGTTCAGTTTTTTTTATGTTGTGTTACAAATGATGAAGTCGATCTGTGCTAATCTGCAGAAGCATTTATTGCCAACAGATTTTTATTCTGAATAATAACAACAACAACCAAATTAAAAGAAAATTTCCTTTTTAATTTTTTTTTGTCCAGGGAGTGATCTTTTTTTTTGTTGATGAAGTTTGTTGATATTTACCAATATACCCTGTTGTAACGAACTATGGAAATTATAAATAAATTGATTGTGAAAATGTATTTGATCATGTGTTAGTGCGTTCATTTATGCAAGTCTTGCATCTTTTTAGTATGTTTGGTTAGGCGTTTGTGGAGAAATAAGGGATCACCGGTCTGAGGCTGACCTGCGGCTATAGGTGATCATGGTTGGGTGGGCATCAGCTGCTGCAACAACATCGGCACAGCAATTACAACAAGCCACGAGATATCTTCTGCTAATTTACATCTTGCAGCTAGTTTAGTTTTTTTATTTTTTTTGCCGACTTTCTGTCCTTTTCTCTGTCCTGTATCCCGTCTTCTCACCTTTCCCGTACAGCCAGAATCCAGCACGCGAATTTTTAATAATAATTATTTTAGTCATTGAGCAGGTAGCACTGCAGTCTTTTTTTGTTTAAAACCCACCCCATATTGCCGACATCGCATGAGCCGGATCAAGAGCGTGCTCTGCTTAGCAGCTACACCCACATCAGCTCGGAATAAAGCATATAACGTCTTTTCGTTACATGTTACACTGTTTTCTTTGGTACGATCCATAAAGGGCTTCAATATGGGGAATCGCTTTAGCGTATGATCTCTTGATTCAAAATTTCGTCAATTTGGTTATTAACTTCGGTCTCGTATGCGAATGGGTAGGAGTATGGTCTTTTGTATACTGGGTTGTCATGTGATGTTTTAATCTCGTGACGTATGACACTGGTGAATGTTAAATCTTCTTCAATGCGTAAGAGACTTCGTTCGTAAAGCTATTTTCTTGTAAGATTCCGTGAAAATTTTTTTTCACGTCTGTTTCTATTCGTTTTTCTTGTTCCCCTGCATGCCGACGTCTTAAAAAATTGCACATCGTGCGTGCGCTGCTAAAGCGACGCAGGCAGAGGCTGTTTCTGTTCGTTTTTTCTTTGTTTCTTTCCCTCTCTAGCGTACAAGTTTTCGGCCGACGTTGACGTCGACAAAAATTTTACGACGGAGACAGAGGCTGTTTCTGTTCGTTTTTTGTTGTTTCCGTCTCTGTCGAACGAACGTCGAACGCTGCTGCCGGCAGCGGGACGAAATTTGTGCAACAAAACGCAGCAAGCGCACGTGTCAAAGGAAAACAAAACAGAAAAAAATTTGACAATGTCGCTGCCGGCTGCTGCTGCTGCTACTGCTAAGACAAATCGTAAGTGTTTTATAATATAATTTATTAATTTTTAAAATAATAAAACTAATGCATATTTTTTTTAATAGAATATGAATTGAACTTGGAAGCATGCAAGGAGTTTCGTCTGGAATTTCTCTGACGGCCGTGGTCGACGGCATATAGTGGGATCTGCATCTACATATACGTACATATGTACTTGGCAAGACAAGCTGCGCACGGTATTGCAAAACATACAGAGAAATGTACTCAAAAATGTAAAGGAAGTCTAATAAAATTAAAATTCAAAATATATAATTAAAAAGATATTTTTTTTTTAATTTTTCTTAATTTTTTTAATTTTTACAAAAAAAATCGATAGGGAATCATTGGGGAATTTTCCGTAAAATTCATGGAAGATTCCCTAACGAAAATGGCTTGGGAATCGTTAGCGAATCATTGAGAATTTCTCGGCAGAGTTCACCAAGGCTTCCCTCCAATGAAACGCAAGCGAATCACTGGTGAAAGTTCCCTTTTCGTCGATTGTATGAACTCTCAATGTTAAATTCACCAACGATTTTCATACAAAATCGTCAATGATTCACCAAGCATGGGGAGACATTCAATAATGATTAACCAGACAATCGTTGATGAATGAAACTGAAGGGATTATTCTCCATTAAGACTTTCCTACCTAAGAGGATATCGTAATGATGTATATAAAATTGTTGGCTTTATTGAAATAACTCATTGACTGGCAGGTTAACAAATTATTTTAGTCGTGAATACCCTGTCATTCTTCGGACAATTATTTGTTTACTATGTGTAATGACCCAGGCTAGCAAAAAGCTAGAATGGGCGGGAGTACATAGCCAGATCGAAGTTGGCCACACTCTTCCATGCAATCGTGGGATTTGTTTCCTTCTCGCGGCGGGGTGGGGAACTGCTCGCGGCTAGCAAAAGCAATCGGCTGGGGGAGTTCTTTGCTCTGAGAAGGAAGCTCGACTGCACCATACAAAATTAAAGAAAGAAGAAGAAAAATAGAGAAAGGCGGGAGAGACAGGTGTCAACAAAACCCAGCAGACGGACTTGATTGGAGACGGGAAAAAAAAGGAAGAGGATCTCTTTTGACTTGGATACATAGATGTGGTTGTATCTGGCCTCAAAACCCACCCAACCATGATTCCACGTTGGCCGTTATCATTTTGGGATTCCCTGTCACGAACCTGTGGGTTATTCAAACTTGCATCACCTTCGGGAAAACAAAATTAAAATTTAAGCGAACATTATGTAATGTTTATTATACAAAAAAAAATTTCATAACATGATTTCATTATTATATTTACAAACTAAAATCGCTTTATTATTTGGCATTAACAATTTATGATTTCAGAAAAAAAGAAGGAAAAGAAAAAACCAAAAGAACCGTCGTGTAAACGAAGGAGTTCGAAATACTCCCTTTCGTTCGATAAATTTATCGGAGGGATAAACAAGTTAAACGTTTATACGTCAGCAATGTCAGGCAAATGGAATGTATATTGTTTGTCATAGGCACTTACCCTGTATCCGAAGGGGCCCCGCCGAAATCAGGTGATATGCTATAGCGAAAAATATAATAATAACAAACGCACACTTCAAAATGCCCATACATCAAGAAAATAGTCGATTAATTTTTGTATAAGGGACTCGAGGGTATCCTCTTTGTTTCTATTCCTTTTTCTTTTCTTTTGTTTAATTTTATTTATTTATATTTAACAAATTTTTTTAATGTGTAAGTAGTGTTGGAAAGAGTGGCAGAGCCAAATCAAGAATACGATAAAATGAATGAAATAATAGAAGAATAAACAAGTGGGAAAGGCTATAGTCGAGCTCCCGACTATAGGATACCCGTTACTTACCTAAATAAATAAAACTTTTTTTATTGCATGCTTTTAGGCACTTTTATTGCTTAAAAGCTTTAATCAGCCAGTACCACCTTTCTGTTTGTCCGATCTTGTTGGGATATAGGAGGATGATAGGTATTAACAATAGTTAACGTTCACCGTTTAAAAAAATCTAATATTTTGAAAACTGTGCGTGTGGTGGATTTTCGCGATTTACGGAGGCGGAAAGGGGCGTGGCAAAATTTTGAAACAAACTTGACCTGCGTGGGGCTTATAGAAATCTGTGTGCCAAATTTGGTTGCTCCAGCTCTTATAGTCTCTGAGATCTAGGCGCTCACACAGACGGACAGACGGACAGACGGACGGACGGACAGACGGACAGACGGACAGACGGACGGACGGACAGACGGACATGGCTTTATCGACTCGGCTGTTGATGCTGATCAAGAATATATATACTTTATAGGGTCGGAGATGCTTCCTTCTCCCTGTTACATACATTGCAACGAATACAATATCCCCTTTTACTTATTTTTAATAAGTAACGGGTATAAAAATGAAAAAAAAATGAAAAGGAAAAATTTATGAAAAATAAAGAAATAAAAGAATGAAAATTAAAAATGAAAAAAATAAAAACAGGAAGTTTTAAATGTGTATGTGTGTGTTTGTACACTGTAAATGTGTGTGTGTATACAAAATAAGTGTGTGTGTGTTTTTACACTGGGAATGTGTGTATAAAAATGAGTGTGTGTGTGTGTGTGGGTGTGTTTATACACTTTGAATGTGTGTGTATAAAAAAATGAGTGTGTGTGTGTGTGAAAATCCGGTATATGTTTGAAAATCCGGTGAGGGTGTATGAAAATCCGATGAGTGTGAATGAAAATCCGATGAGTGTCTATGAAAATCCGATGAGTGTGTATGAAAATCCGATGAGTGTGTGTGCACTCTGTGCGTGCGACCACCAGGTGTCTGCCACAATGTCGGCAACGAAAATGAAGGCAACGATGTATGACGATGTGCGTGTGTGTGTGTGTGACTGTGAGTGTGCATCCAAGATTTCTGAACTCCAAGAAGTATGTATGTTCAAAATGATGTTTCACAGACTCCACACAATGCTCCTGGTGACACGCACATCCACAACGTTGCGTTGTTATCCACGAAGGGAACTTTGGCGATGCCAAAAAGAACCTACATTTGGCACAAAAAAAATTAAGCACATTAGCACATGTGGGCTATCCAAATTGAAATACCACTTACGTGCGGATTTTCCCAATAAAAATGGGTTTCCTTGTGCCAGTCTACTTCTTTGCAGCGATTCTCACTCTTTTTGCCCACGGATGCACTGGGGATAGTGTTTATTTTAGTGACTTTATGTATTTGACTTGATTTTTGTATGCAAATGCCGGATCGGAAATGCAATGACCGGAAGCTGAGCTTTAAATATGGATATTTCGATAGTCACTCAAAGTTGCACACAACTTAGCACAACTCCAGTTCATCGTTTATACAGTGATACCAATGTCAATGACAAAAAGGAAATAATTAGTTATCGCATTAAATGAAAAGTGCATTTTTGCCCCGAGGTGGTCACTACACCCACAAGACATTTCTAAGCATTGCGCGGGGGAATGTCTTGGAAAGAACACCTCGGGATGATTATTGTCGAATGTCTTTGGCATGAAACGTGCCCTGCTCTCATCCCTGTAAGTCCTCTAATACATAATATGCGCTTCCCACCTTTGCCTTCACCGTGGATTTAATCCACTGGGGACAGAGCTTTGCATTAAATTGTTTTGCAAAGTTCCTCCGAAAAACTTCTTGGCCGTCTTTATAAGATATATCCCTCGTACGCAAATTATATTGCTTTGCCTGTTGCTCGTGAGCGACAGCTATGTTGTCGCGCAATCGCTTACGCAGCAGTTTCAACTGATCATCTTGATGCAACACATTTTCCGATTCATTGAGCATTCCCAATTTATGGAGGAGCTCGTACTGCGTACCATGGGTCATCATGTCGAAAGCGTAAAGAGCATGATACGGTGAGCAACCTATACTTTGGTGCGTTGCATTGCGCAGTGCACAGCTAATGGCGTGAATATGTGCATCCCACTCAGCATGGTTGCCCTCCAGGAAAGCCCGAATCCCAGCCACTAATGACCGATTAACTTTTTCGGACGCGTTCGACTGTGGAGAATAAACGGCCGTGTAAATATGTCGTATTCCTAGAGACGTTAGCCACGCATTGAATTCCACCGCTTTGAATTGCGGACCGTTGTCGCTGACAATAGTCTGTGGAACTCCACACGCGAAGAAAATTTGGTCCTGTAAGAAAGTCTGAATTATCGGAGCAGTAAATTTTTTAAGAGGACACAACCAATGGAATTTTGTCATGAGGTCTAAGACAATCAAAAGCCCGATATTTCCTCTCTTACTGCGCGGGTACGGTCCTAAAATGTCTATGTATAAACGCTGCATTGGACGGAAAGAAACAGTAGCTTTCCCCATTGGTGGCTTTAGAGAGATGTTGGGTGCTTTCGTGGTTTTGCATACCTCGCAATTGCGAACATACTCCCGCACCTGCGTCACAATGCCTGGCCAATAGAAGCTCCTACGAATTAGTTCCATCGTTTTCCCTGTGCCGCCGTGTGCCGTAACAACACTATCATGCGCGCGTTGAATGACGTCTGTAGATAGGCTTTTGGGTATCCAAAGCTTCCACGCGTTTTTACCACTCTCCTCAGTTCCGTCACTGTGCTCAGTCCGGATGTACACGTGCCTATCTATGACTTTTACGTCTGGATACTCTTCCGGAGACTGTTCTACCGCCGCGATCAACTGAATATATTCAGAGTCTTGGAAACATCGAGAATTTAAATCGACCATTGGTGCAATGTTCTCAAGGACAGCTATCTCTTCACAATAAATTCGTGACAAAGCGTCAGGAACCACGTGCTCGCTCCCTCGTCGGTGACTAACTGAAAACTTATAGCCTTGCAAGCGCATCGCCCAACGAGCAAGCCTACCCTTTAAGTTAGGTTGTCGCATCAGCCACAGTAAGCTTGCATGATCTGTGATAAGCTCAAATTCCTGCAGCTCCAGGTAGCAACGAAACTTTTCAATCGCCAGAACGGCTGACAGACACTCCCTTTCTGTCACACTATAATTTCTTTGCGCAGTGTTCAGCTTTTTGGACATAAAGGCGACTGGTTTTTCAATACCTTCGTCTGTCAACTGAATTAAAACTGCCCCGACTCCGAAATCACTCGCATCGCAGTGTACGAAAAATGGTTTCGAAAAATCAGGATTCTGAAGAATCGGAGCTGTCGTAAGCAAATCTTTAAGTTTGTCAAACGCTTCTTGAGCTGTGTCTGTCCACACGAACTTCTTCTTCGTTGAAAGAAGCTCGGTAATGGGAAACACAACTTCGGCAAAGTTTTGGATAAACCGCCGGTACCACCCTACTAAACCAAGAAACCTGCGTGCCTGCTTTAAAGTTTTCGGAGAAGGCCACGATCGAATTGCATCCACTTTGCTTGGATCTGTTGCTATGCCGCCCCTTCCTATCACAAATCCCAGATACTGCACTTCGGTGACGCAAAATCGGGTTTTTGCAATATTCAAAGTCAAGTTAGCCTTCCGGAACTGCTCGGAGAGTCGCAACAAAACTGACAGATGCGTATCGAAATCTTCAGAGACGACACAGACGTCATCCAGATATCCGAATACGCAGTGCTTCAGATCCGCTGGAATCAACTCATCTACCAGCCGACACATCGTCTGCGGAGCATTACACAGGCCGAAAGGCATCACCGTAAATTGGTAAAGCGGACGCCCTGGTACTGTGAATGCCGTGATTGCTTTCGCCTCTTCAGTTAGGGGAATCTGCCAAAAAGCATCTTTCAAATCGATCTTAGTGATCAAATTGGCTTTAGGCAGACGAGCGAAGATGCCGTCAATGCTTGGGAGAGGATAGGCATCTTTCTTCGTGCAATCATTAATTTTACGCGCATCTAGACACAAACGAACTTTTCCGGGCTTCACGACAAGGCGCATGGGCGAACTCCATGGACTAGCGGACCGTTCAATCACCCCTGCAGCTAGCATTCGGTCAATCTCTTTGTACATTAAGTTTTCTACATCCGGAGAGACCGGATAGAATCGCTGCTTAATCGGTTTTTAGTCCCCAATGTCGATGTCGTGTCTTAGAAGTGGAGTTCGTCCAAGGCCTTGCTCCTCGTAGCTGGGAAACAGACAAATTACCCCATCCAACCGCTTCTTTTGGTTTTGGGTCAACGGAAAACTCTACTCATTGTCTGGCGGTGATTCGACTGTTGAAATGGGAGGATCAATTGCTGAAATGAGACCTGGAACTAATTGAAATGTCTTCCAGAAGTCTATGCCTAATATGACTCTCTTTTCAATGGTCGGAATAACAAAAAATGTGACTGGATGCTTGGCGTTGTTGTATTCTACTTCTACGTTCAAGGTTCCAGTCACCGCCTGACTTCCTCCATCCGCCGTGCGAACTTGAGACGAAATCTTGCGAAATTGCTTAAATGACGACCAGTCTCGGGTAGCTAAATCAGCTCCTATGCAACTAATGTTCGCTCCTGTGTCTAGTAAGCCCTGCTCTGAGAACCCCAGGAATGAAATTTCGGCATAAAGCCGACCGTCTGCGTTGCTATTTACGATACTGGAAATTAGAAGTCTTCGCATGCTTTTGACATTTTGCCAAAACGCACGCATCCGAAGCGTGGAACGGCTGGGTTTATTTTCTACAACGGAAACTTCATTAAAAATCCTATTGCGAACTTCCTCGTAGTGCGCCAGTCGTTCATGGTATGGTCTAATCTGGTATAATTTTGGACAAGTCTGGTTATTGGGAGCGGATGTGGCGTTTTCACGCAAGGACAACCGCTTGGGACAATCTGCTCTGGCAGATTGCTTTCCTGCAGCGCTGTTTACTTTGGGGCCATCCGCCTGCTGTCGGCAGCTGGTCCCTTGCGGAAGTTTTCCGCGCGTTGGATACAAGTGGGACACTGCGGCTTGTAAATATTCTTGGCTCCGCAGCCATAGCAAAAGATGTGCCTATCCCTTAAGCACATGTCCCAAGTATGACCCTTTTCATCACAGTTCCAACAAGTGATGACGCGATTGGAGTGCTGGATTGCCGCAACACTATCTGAAACGGCCTCCTCGTCCGGTTGTTCCGTACTGTTCAGATCTACTGCAGCTACGGCGCGTTTGAAAAACGGCTTGGGAGCGTTTCCGCCCTTGAAGTAGCGCTTGAAATCGTCTTCCCCTAACAAATTCTCCCGCTGCTGTACCAACTGTCGCAGATGAGCAACAGAGTGGACTTGAATATACAACAACGCTTGCCGCAACTCTGGCACCAAGTTACGTTTTAGCTGTTGGATAAGCCGGTACTCATCCAACGGAATTGCCATTCGAGACACCAAGGTAATAACGTCGTCGTACAACGAGTCAAATTTCTCCCCGTCTCGTTGCTTCCGTGAACGAATCTCTTCAAGAATCAGGTCATCGTCCTTGTTGTCTTGATAATGGCTCCTTATGGCCTCACAAAACTCGCTCCACTCAAACTCGGAATGCTCCTTTCGGAACCTCCAGTACCAGTCCCTGGCTTTTCCGACTAATAGGACATGGAGGTTCTTGCATATTATCGAAATGTCACCCTGCAAGCAATCCTCCGTCAAGGACTTAACTCGATATAAAAACTCCTGCACTGTTTGACCTTTCGGTGCCCCATCAAACTTAACTCCCCAGTTCTGAATCATTTGGGTCACCTTTTCTGGACTCAAATTCGAAATACTCCGAGATGATGTCCTCGGACTGGATCTTGGAAAATCCGGCGGAGGCGCACCTGAACTTTGCGTTTGGGTATTAAATGGATTCATTACGCTCAATTTACGTTCAATAATGTCTTCCATCTTTTGGAAGATTTTATCATAATCCAGCTCAACAGAAGGCCTTGGACCTGGATCAGACATGCGTGGCTGGCGAGAACGAACCTGCCGTGCCGGCCCTGTTCCTCCTGGCTTCTTCCCTCTTCCTGGCCCCTTGCGACCTGGAAAAGTGGCTGCCGCTTGGGCTTCCTCACGCTGCCCCTCGACTTCCTCTTGATCAGAACCTTCGCCATTCACATCGGGTCTACGCGCACCCTGATATCGCGTATTATGTTTACGTGGAATCGCACCAGTTTCTTGCGATACTGGTTCTGTCGAAGAAACAGTTCGAAAATCACGAGCGTGTAAAAGAGTTTTGCACACAGGACACTCTTTTCGCACATTCACATATTCTGAAATACACATTGCATGAAACCTATGGTCACATTTCGTTGTAACCAGATTTTGATTTGGAAGTAAATGCTCAAAACACACTTTGCAGGTTCCTTCTGGAACATCTGCATTCGCCAATGCCGCTGGCAAATTTTCTTCACTTCTCATTAGATTCATTTTCAAATATTTGTTGACTGTTTTTTTAAAAGAATTACTTAATTTCATCAGTTATATAGTTTTCCCTTTAGTGATGCAAGATGAACCCCACCAAGCGTTAAATATTAAAGTCTAGAGAATCCTCGGGATGGGAATTTGGAAAGGTACCGGAAAATATGACGAAACATAAGCGATAATAAAGCAATAGCTTTTACTGGTCTGGTTTGGGGCTTCGCCCTAACCAAGCAAATTCATATAAAAATCTACGCTCCTCGGCGTTCATATTTCATCCCACAAAAGAATAGGTTTAAGGTTTCCGTAATATTTGATCAGTATTGCAAATTTGTTTTTATAACGGTATCCGACAGTAAATATCCTATCAGAAAATCCAATTGTAATTTTTGTTATATGCTGCTGACGAATTGGCTGTGATCGGACAAATTAGCTAGGTGTGCGTTAAAAGAACTGCGGTTGTATTATCGACTTTCGCCAACCATACAATTCCGCGGAAACATTTGCGCATCCTGCTGAAAAATAAAGGGTTCGTCGTTTTATGACTCATCTGTCAAAACGTCTGATGACGGTGCAGACTCGGATCGACCAAATTCGTAATTCCTGACAACAAGATCGCAAAGAAACAGAATTAGTCATCGACGGACGGACTACGGACCATAAATGCCTATTTATAGAAACAGAAAAGAATTTGGGTCACTCGGACTTTGACCGAACGCTGCGAAATATTTTTTTGTACATGCTCGGCCATACCATAATTAAAAATGGACGTCGTCGGGCCCCACGTTGGGCGCCAAATTATGTAATGACCCAGGCTAGCAAAAAGCTAGAATGGGCGGGAGTACATAGCCAGATCGAAGTTGGCCACACTCTTCCATGCAATCGTGGGATTTGTTTCCTTCTCGCGGCGGGGTGGGGAACTGCTCGCGGCTAGCAAAAGCAATCGGCTGGGGGAGTTCTTTGCTCTGAGAAGGAAGCTCGACTGCACCATACAAAATTAAAGAAAGAAGAAGAAAAAGAGAGAAAGGCGGGAGAGACAGGTGTCAACAAAACCCAGCAGACGGACTTGATTGGAGACGGGAAAAAAAAGGAAGAGGATCTCTTTTGACTTGGATACATAGATGTGGTTGTATCTGGCCTCAAAACCCTCCCAACCATGATTCCACGTTGGCCGTTATCATTTTGGGAATCCCTGTCACGAACCTGTGGGTTATTCAAACTTGCATCACCTTCGGGAAAACAAAATTAAAATTTAAGCGAACATTATGTAATGTTTATTATACAAAAAAAAAATTTCATAACATGATTTCATTATTATATTTACAAACTAAAATCGCCTTATTATTTGGCATTAACAATTTATGATTTTCAGAAAAAAAGAAGGAAAAGAAAAAACCAAAAGAACCGTCGTGTAAACGAAGGAGTTCGAAATACTCCCTTTCGTTCGATAAATTTATCGGAGGGATAAACAAGTTAAACGTTTATACGTCAGCAATGTCAGGCAAATGGAATGTATATTGTTTGTCATAGGCACTTACCCTGTATCCGAAGGGGCCCCGCCGAAATCAGGTGATATGCTATAGCGAAAAATATAATAATAACAAACGCACACTTCAAAATGCCCATACATCAAGAAAATAGTCGATTAATTTTTGTATAAGGGACTCGAGGGTATCCTCTGTGTTTCTATTCCTTTTTCTTTTCTTTTGTTTAATTTTATTTATTTATATTTAACAAATTTTTTTAATGTGTAAGTAGTGTTGGAAAGAGTGGCAGAGCCAAATCAAGAATACGATAAAATGAATGAAATAATAGAAGAATAAAAAATGAAAATAAAATGAAAAGGAAAAATTTATGAAAAATAAAGAAATAAAAGAATGAAAATTAAAAATGAAAAAAATAAAAACAGGAAGTTTTAAATGTGTATGTGTGTGTTTGTACACTGTAAATGTGTGTGTGTATACAAAATAAGTGTGTGTGTGTTTTTACACTGGGAATGTGTGTGTATAAAAATGAGTGTTTTTTTTTTTTTTTTTTTTTTTTTATTAAGAAGGATAACAACAAAGGAAACAAAGATAACATTAGTAAATAGAATAGGCGATAGAGAGAAGTAATAGTAATAGTGAAAGTGTATCCGCTCCCACGGAACCGCCGAAAGCATGACTTCACGGGGCGGATATCTGCTGTATTGCTGATCGCTCAGGCTTCTTGCTCTCGTCGAAGTCTTTCCCGCCGACGAAGCTCCTTCATGATGCTTGCTGCCATTCTGGAGATGGCAGCCCACCCTTCCTCGCTTTCCGTCAGATAGGCAACAAAGTTGTCAGGCGTGAGCCGTGTACTCGGAGCCAACGCTTGCTCCCGCTCCCTTCCAAATGAAGGACAGTGGAAGGCTACATGCTCTGCGTCTTCAATGACATCATGTCCACAGGAGTCGCAAAAATGAGTGTGTGTGTGTGTGTGGGTGTGTTTATACACTTTGAATGTGTGTGTATAAAAAAATGAGTGTGTGTGTGTGTGAAAATCCGGTATATGTTTGAAAATCCGATGAGGGTGTATGAAAATCCGATGAGTGTGTATGAAAATCCGATGAGTGTCTATGAAAATCCGATGAGTGTGTATGAAAATCCGATGAGTGTGTGTGCACTCTGTGCGTGCGACCACCAGG
This sequence comes from Drosophila limbata, assembly GCA_963924055.1. NCBI lineage: Eukaryota > Metazoa > Arthropoda > Insecta > Diptera > Drosophilidae > Drosophila > Drosophila limbata. The sequence goes on from CAWUOW010000386.1 coordinate 148,188, forward strand.
TGTCTGCCACAATGTCGGCAACGAAAATAAAGGCAACGATGTATGACGATGTGCGTGTGTGTGTTTTTTTTTTTTTTTTATCATGGACGTAGATGTACGCAGTACACCTAGTGGCCCTACGAACAGGAGGTGGAAATTCCCTAAAACCACCTCCTTCACCTCACTCCCCGCGGAACTACCATCGAGTATCACTTCGCGGAGACGGGTTGCCTTTCCTAGGCATCGCTCCTCTCACGCCGCTCCCTTTCGCATCTTCTTAGGTCCCTCTGGATGCCTATAATGACCTGACACGTTGAACACCAGGCTTCCTCCGTCGCCAACATGAAAGCCATAAGTCTCTCTGGTGGTGGCACGACTCCCGCTCGACCAGTGTACCGTGTGCAATGGTACAGCACGTGCTCCGGGTCTTCGCTCGCGTTAGGGCAAGTTGGACACTCCGGGCTGTCCTCGTGCCTGTACTTGTGCAAGTACCTCCTGAAGCCTCCATGGCCCGTTAGGAACTGAGTTAGGTGAAAGTTGACCTCTCCCCTACCTCTGTTCAACCATTCCTCCACCTTTGGTATAAGCCGATGCGTCCATCGCCCATTGGTGGCCGAGTCCCACCGAACTTGCCAGGTAACTAGGGATGCCTGTCTTTCCGCCCTCCTGATCGCGTCCACTGGTACGCCGTTGCCCATCTCCGCTCGTGCTAGGTAGATCTCCCGCATCTCCGTAGCCAGGATGTCCACTGGAATCATACCGGCCAATACCAGGGCTGCGTCATGCGACACTGTCCTGAAACCGGATATGACTCGCAGGGCACAGAGCCTGTACGGTGCTAAGAGCTTCCTTCGGAGACACTTGTTGCTTTCCACCGCCTTTGCCCAGATCGGCGCTGCGTACAGAAGGATGGACGCAACCACTCTTGCCAGGAGCAATCGCCTTCCAACCTTCGGTCCACCAATGCTCGGCAGCATCCTCGAAAGAGTTCCCTGCATTCATGACGCCTTCTGAACCAAGTAATCCACATGGGCACGGAAGCTTAGGCGGTTATCCAGTACGACACCAAGGTACTTGATGGATTCCATCGACCTAATGGTGTTGTTCCCCACTTGAACGCTCATAAACTCCACTTTTTTCCGGCTCGTAATGAGCACTGCCTCCGTCTTGTGGCCTGCCAAGTCGAGTCCCGCCTCTTGCATACACTCCGCGATAGCGCCGATTGCAGCATTTGCGGTCTCCTCCACTTGTCCAACCTCCTTGGCCACCACGACCAGTGCCAGATCGTCGGCAAAGCCAATTAGGTTGCATCCTTCGGGCAATTGCAGTCTGAGTACATCATCGTACATGATGTTCCACAGAAGGGGGCCTAGGACCGACCCCTGAGGAACGCCTGCTGTCACCCTGTAGTGCTTTGGGCCATCATCTGTCTGTGTACTCCAGCATTCTATCTGACAGATAATTGGATATTATCCGTAGAAGGTATGCTGGTACTCCGATCCTTCTGAGTGCACCTCTGATACGCAACCAGCTCGCAGAGTTGAAAGCATTGCGGATATCCAGAGTCACCACCGCGCAGTACTGCTTGTCTCCCCATCTCCACCTGGCTCCCTCGATCGCCCTGGCTGAGATATTGACCACGGCCTGTATCGCGTCCACCGTCGACCTTGCCTTACGGAATCCGTATTGGGCCTCAGACATTGCGCCTTTCTCTTCGACTACCTCCGCGAGTCTATTGTAGAGTATGCGCTCCAATATCTTGCCGACAGTGTCTAACAGACAGATTGGCCGATATCCCGAGGGCTCATCAGCTGGCTTATTCCCCTTTGGCAGGATGATAAGACGTTGCCTCTTCCATCGCCGTGGAAACGCTCCTTCCTGTAGGCAATTGTTAAAGATGTTAACAAAAACCTCAGGTCGGGTGGATACGGCGAGCTTCAGGGCCTTATTCGGGATGCCGTCCGGACCTGGTGCTTTCCTATCCCCGATTCGCTTAGTTGCTGACTTGACCTCATCAACAGAGATCGGCTGCCATGGCTCAAGCCGGGGTGCGAAGCTGACGTCTTGTTCTGCATGCTGGGGGAACAATGTCTCCACAATGCTGCGAAGCAAGATGGGACATGTCACTCTCAGCGAGTCCTGGCCCCGGATCGTCTTGGTGACGACCTTGTACGCTGTCCCCCAAGGGTTTACGTCTGCCTCCTCGCAAATCTGTCTGAAGCAGCTAGACTTACTTGCCTTGATCGCATATTTCAAGGCTCGCTTCGCTGCCCTCAGGTCCTCCAACCGATCCTCAAAGTCCGGGCGTCTCCTCGCCCTCTGACTGCACCTTCTAGCTCGCAGACAGGCCTTTCTGAGCTGGGCTATTTGTTCGTTCCACCAGTAGCAGGGAGAGCCGCGCCGACTTGGCTTCCTCCGAGGCATAGACGAGTCACATGCCGCGTCCAGACATTCTGACAACTGCCGTGCCATTTCATCTACCGATGTTCCCGCCGGGCTCCATTCGGAGACGTTAAAAACGTGCGAGAAGGTGTCCGCATCGAGGAATCTGTCCTTCCATTTTGGCCCACTTTTATTGGGTCGCTGCTGGTTCTGCCTTTCTCCACCAATCTCGAAATGAATCGCTTGATGGTCACTAAAGGTAAACTCGTCGCTGACTCTCCACTTGGTTCTCCTACACAGCGAGCTGCTAAGGAATGTGAGGTCTATGATAGAACCTCGGCCAGCCCTGCAGAAAGTCAGCTGTCTTCCGTCGTTTGCCAATCCGACGTCAAGCGACGAAAAATGCTCCAGCACAGCGGTACCTCTTGCTGTTGTCTCCTTACTGCCCCATTCAACAGCCCATGCGTTAAAGTCGCCAGCTATTACAAAGGGAGCTCTCCCGCGTGAGTCGTCAGTGATGTCTGCCAGCATCCTCTCAAAACGTCCTAGGTCCCAGCTCGGCGGAGCATAGCAGCTGTAGAAGGTGACCCCTCTAAGCTTCGCTCTGACAAATCCATCACTAGAGGCGTTGACCTCCTTGGGTGGAGTGTCCACGGCCCAGATGGCTGCCTTTTCACACCTGCTGGATACCCATCCGCTACCCGGAATCGACTTATATGGCTCGCATATGAGCACGACGTTCGGGCTCCTTTCCCTCACGGCTTGCAACAGTAGGGACTGTGCAGCCTCGCAGTGGTTGAGGTTCAGTTGGGTGCACCTCATGCTGACAGCTTTGAGAGCGCGCTCCTAAACAGGGGGCATCTACCACTGCCAGCGATGTGCTTCCAATCTGAGCCCTTGTCCTTGCAAAACATGCACTTTGGCTCCTCCTTGCAGTCCTTCGCGAGATGTCCATCCTTGCCACATCTTCGACACATCTTGGACCTGTCCACTTCGCTCCTGCAATGCCTTGCCAGATGGCCGAACTCGAGGCAGCGATAACATTTGGTTATGTTAACCCGCTCTCTCAGTCTGCACCTGACCCACCCTACCTTAAGCAGGCCAACTGATAGCGCTTTTCGAGCACTTTCTGCTGGCATCCTGATTGAGGCAGTTTGGGTTCCGCCATTACCTTTGCGCAGGTTAATGTCGTCGAGCGCAGTATCCGTGATCTCCATCTGGTTCCGCAGCGCGTTCATGATGTCCTCCTCGGTCGTGATCTCGTCCAAGTCCTTGCACTCGATCGTGACTCGGTGAGACAAAGAACGAATCTCCGCGGTTTCTCCAAGCGTTTCGCCAATGAGGGTCTTAAACGCGCTCGTGTCCTCTCCGGATATGTTGAGTTGCAGCAGCAACTCACCTTGCTGGGTTCTCCTGATCCGGGACACCGCCTCTCCTAAGCCATGCAGCTTCTCATCTTGTTTGACCTTTCTGAGTAGATCAGCGTAGGTCACCTCACCCACCGTCTTGATGACCAAGGCGTCGGGCCGCACCTTAGTGCTGAGCGCTCCCTTGGGCTTTCGAGGCTTTCGTTTTGAAGTAACCTTGCTCCATTCGGTACCTCTAGTTGCGGTCGGGGTCTCCTGGCCTCCATTGGATGATTCCAATTGAACCGCACTCGTCGCTGGCATAGCGACCGCCGTGTTTTTTGCCCTCTTTGTCTGAGGTGTCCTTACTCCGGTACCTTGCTTCCTCTTCGTCTCGACAGCTGTTCGGAACAGTGGCGAGGTCTGGCAGGACTGGTGTGTCCTGATAGCCGCCTTTGCTCCGTCATCGTGCAGCTGGATGGCCACCAGCTCATAAAGCACTCTGATGCTCTCGATTGAGTAGCGCATCGGTTGATGGATGCTTCGTCTCTTACCGTCGTCCATCATCTCCACCAAGTTTGCGATCTCGCGTCCAAGATCGCGAAGCGCAGCGCTACTCTGCGTCTCCGGTGGTTTGGTCGAGCAAGCACGTGTAGCGGTGATCACTGGCTGTTGAGCCGGTGGTGATCTCGCCAGTTTGCTACTTTTAGCAAACGCGTGATCCGTCTCCATCTCCATCTCCTTCTCTAACATCTGGGGGGTTTTTGAAAAATTGTCCATGCTGTTGGGTCCCAACAAAAAGCCGTTATCCTTGCTCGTTGCACAGTCGCGTTATGATCCCATGGTTGTCTATGCAAGCAGGGAGGCCATGCAAGGGTTGACTCTCGCCTTTATGGGGTAGAGTTCAGTGCCAGATCCGCGCTAGTCAGGAGTAACTCAACTGATCCTGTGAGGCCAACCAAATGGCGACAAACAAGGAGCGTTCTTAAAGATTTGCCAATTTTGAACGGGACGGAGGCAGCAGCAGCATTAGCCCAGCAGCCATTTCGGCTAGATTTCACTCCGCGTACTAAAGTGCTAGAATACTGCTGCCGTCAGCTTTCGCCTTCTCGTATTAGCCAGGCGCAACACGGGTGTGTTGCAACTGCCCAGGGGATACCTGGCGTTAAGCCGGAGGTTACGAGTTGCTTTAACTACTCCGGAGAGGAATCGATCTGGCCATTACCAAGTTAATGACGATCAGAGTCTTTGCACCTGCAAGAGGCGCCTCTCCGAGCAGGAACATCCCCGTTGTCAACATTAGTCGCCTCGTACGACAAGCTGTGACGTGCTGTGGTGGAATTCTCTTACCCGCCACCGACACGGGTTGTGCGTGTGTGTGTGTGTGACTGTGAGTGTGCATCCAAGATTTCTGAACTCCAAGAAGTATGTATGTTCAAAATGATGTTTCACAGACTCCACACAATGCTCCTGGTGACACGCACATCCACAACGTTGCGTTGTTATCCACGAAGGGAACTTTGGCGATGCCAAAAAGAACCTACATTTGGCACAAAAAAAAAAAAAAAAAAAAATTAAGCACATTAGCACATGTGGGCTATCCAAATTGAAATACCACTTACGTGCGGATTTTCCCAATAAAAATGGGTTTCCTTGTGCCAGTCTACTTCTTTGCAGCGATTCTCACTCTTTTTGCCCACGGATGCACTGGGGATAGTGTTTATTTTAGTGACTTTATGTATTTGACTTGATTTTTGTATGCAAATGCCGGATCGGAAATGCAATGACCGGAAGCTGAGCTTTAAATATGGATATTTCGATAGTCACTCAAAGTTGCACACAACTTAGCACAACTCCAGTTCATCGTTTATACAGTGATACCAATGTCAATGACAAAAAGGAAATAATTAGTTATCGCATTAAATGAAAAGTGCATTTTTGCCCCGAGGTGGTCACTACATATGGACTTCATGATGAAAAAAAATTTGCGTCATCATGTTTTTTGAAGATCCAGTGTCTACTATGCATCGGTATTTGTGATTGTTAAACATAATTTCTATGTATTGGTGTGTTCCCAGGCTGCTATTGGAAAATTTTTGGCTTGTTGACATAGCGGATCTAATTGCATCTCAGTTTCTGTGTACTACAATTGATCTTCGTGGTACTGTCCGTTTACTTTATTGTATTGGTCGGCGTCTTCGTAATTTGATTCGTAATGTTGATGACTCTCTTCAATTTGCATGCGCGACTGTCCGCTCCCTTCTTTAAAACGCTTAGTTGGCACTCTTTGCTGCTGTGTGGGCTGTCTATAGTTTCGGGTGTCATTCTGTCGGTCGCGATTTAAGGCCATCTGTCGTGCGTCATTGGTAGGGTAAAGCTTCATCAGGTACTCAATTCGCCTGATGAAAGGACTGAGGCTGCATGTATCTCCAGAAAATTGAGTTGCTTGGCGTATTTGTCGAAGTAATTGAGTAAGGTTGTCGTTTGTCAATGGCATGTTTTCTGATGTTTCTTGTTTATTTGTTTGATTTTTCGGGGGTGAGGTAGCGGTTACACTCGTGAAGCGGACTACTTTATCTAGCGAGCCACTGATTTTTGTTCACGTACTCATTATAATAAGACTTATGTATTAAGTGAACTGCACTGTGCACTTGTTGATTAATTAAAATTCACTGTAGTGGCAGTCACACTTTATCTAGCGGGCCACAAAATAGGTCTTTTAATTAATTTAATGCACACAGGTTCTTATGCGGATATCGTTTCGTTATAAAATTGTGACGTTTGCCGAATCACTATTTCGCGGCAATTCGCGTGCTCAATCTTAAAGAATTTCTTGGTTGTGCAAGGATTCTTTGTCACTTGATTGAATATTATTTTTTTATATTTTTTACTAATATTACTTATAACTTTTCGATATCCTACCGGCTGCGCCAATTAACTGTTCAACAATTACATATCAAATAAAAAATTATATTTTATTTTTATTTTTTGTTAGTGTACTTCATTTGTTAAAAGTCAACTTAAAACTGACTACAAGATTTGTGATCTGGTCACAGCAAACCTTCAAAGCTCTGCTGGCTGTCTGTTTACATTTGTTTACTTATTGGAATATGTTTACTTATTGGATTCTGTTAGTTTACATTTGGGTTTTAAAAGTTTACGTTTGAGTTCTACATAACTTTGCATGCGTCTTTGATAAGCTTTGAAAAGAGATGTGTCTTCGATAAGCTTTTGGAAAGTGAAGCTTTGCAAAAGATCGTTTGTGTTTATGACGGATTTGTTATATTCTTATGGCAGATATGTCACTATATATAAAATTCTTAGTCCTGACTAAAGATGGGCGCGGGCCTCATTTTTCAGGCCCGGCCCGACCAGAGCCCGAATTTCCCGATGGGAAAAAGGCCCAAGCCCTCCCGATACTTTTGTTATAAAGCCCAAAACCCGCCCAGCCCGCCCGAAAAATTAAAAAAAAGCCAAATTTATTTAAACATAAAATCTTTTCCAATTTGGAACTTAGCAAGCCTATTTATTTTTAAGCACAAAACATTCACTACTGGAAGATTCAAATGCGCGCGTCGTACCAATAATTGAACAAGCTTATTTAGTCATTCGAGAACTTTATCTTTCTAAAATGCAATAGATTTTGGTGTGTTCCGGGCTTTCGGACTTTGAAGTTAGGCCGATATTAGATTTTTCGGCCCGAACCCGATAATTTTGTAAAAGGCCCATGGGTCCCGAGGTCCGACCCGTCCCGTGCCCATCTCTAGTCCTGACCGACTGACTGACTGACTCACTGAGCATCAACGTGTAGCCCAAACGGTAAAAAATAGAAAGATGAAATTTGCTCACAACATGGGTGAGATAATCGTGCTGTAGAATAAAATTTATTTCATCAAATTCACACCACATCCAATTCGGTTCTTGGTTCTTTACTGAATAATCTATTAATATTCACTTAGCCTAATGCTGTCCGTTGCTACGTCGGTGAAGCCGGCGGCAGCGCAGCGGCGTACACTCAGAAAAAAAACAAGCACATCTGTGCACAAATCAAAACAAACTGTGCATGAAAGTAGCGCAAGCATGATTTTTCTTACTTCATGAACGCTTGGTCATGAAATTTCATGAACACTTGGGCGTTATTTTTTGAACGACTGGAAACAATTTAATCGCTTTTTGGGCTGATTTTATGAACATTTTAGTTCGTTTCAGAAACATATAGGAGTCGTTTTGGGAACAAGTCCACAACATTATATGAACAGCATGTGCACAATCCAAGAACTTTTCAGTTTGTTTAAGGCACATATCCACAACATTATACGAACAGTAGGTGCTCAGTTCTCGAACATTTGCTTACTACTTTAGGACCGTGTTGGTTACACATTTAGAACAAACCGTTCTCAATTTTGTGAAGGTGCAGGAGAAATAATTTGTTTTTATACTTTTAATTTATCGAAAGAACTAAAAGTAGTTCTTTTGCACCATGAGCATAGCGCCGCTACCTTGTTCCGCTCAGTTCACGATGAATCGATAGTTTTCACATCGAAAACAATCGAAGATCGTCCACCGCTGAGCGGCCATACTGGAATAGACATACATAAAAGCGAAGCGAAAAAATTCATGTGTTCCGTGTAAGAAAATTCAAAACGAACAGAAATAAGACGTGAAAAGTGACGAAAAAAACAATTAAGCCAGTGCAGTGCCACGGGCGGACAATTCCAACTCATTGCCGACCCTGTACCCATCGCAAATCAAGTGAGTTCATTAGAGATCGTCTCTAACCCCACTTGACTAACGTGCTGTCTTTTTTTTCACACAGTTGAAAATTCTTGTTGGCTCAATCTTCGGTGTGCGGAGGGTGATCACGGAAAGCAGAGTGCTCCGTTGGATCATCGGACATCAAACCAGGAAATTATCGTGCGGATCGTGTGGGTACTGTCCGCGAATACACTTGGGTAGAACGGCAGTATCCCACAGGCCACGAGCGCCATCTTTTTTTCCTTTGCTGGACGAGGAGCTGCACAGGGCTATTGGAGTCTCTGCCCAGCGCACTCAACTCATCGTTTCTTGTTGGAAGGGGTTCTGCATTTTCACATTGGATCGCAGCGGAAATTGTTTTTTTACCCAAATTGTGCCCACACATACATTTACATACAATTAAGTGTGACCAATTCACACACACTCAATTGTAGTTGACACACACACACACAACCGATCAAGAAACCCCCATGTGATTGTGACACATTATAAAAAAACACTCACGAATTGTAATTGACACACACACACACAACCGATCAAGAAACCCCCATGTGATTGTGACACATTATAAAAAAACACTCACGAATTGTAATATACACCCACACACACCATTGTAACATATCTTCATACATTTGATAAAACAGAATATTCGAGCTGCTGTATGGCAGTCACGGCGTTTCACCTCAGCCTTATAATTTGATTAATTATTATTTTGATTTATTTTCTTTTCTTTTCATAATTTTCTAATTTCATTATTAACTGATATTGATAATATATCATTTTTTTTTCTTATCGACAATTTTTCTCTTCATTCATATTTTCATTCGCTTTTAATTTTCTTCCTGTCTTTTGTTTATTATTTTAATCATTCATTCCACACCGCTTTCATTAACATTCAACCATTCATTTACTAGTCAAAGCGAATTGGAAAGCAATAAAGAAAGAAAGACATAATATCCAATCAGAGTGTTTGAATTGCAGGCATAGGGTTGTGGCATATGTGTCTATGTAATATTCTTGTTCTAATCCTAAACAGAACGAGCTACATGCAACCAAGTTCGTCGGGGCCCCTACGTTTCTTCTGGTGAGTGATTATTAACTTGAATATATACATATTTCTACATTTTGCCATTCTAGTTTTTTTTAATACCAAAAAGGCCATTCGATAAATATTTTTCTTCTTTTTATCGAATCGGGCCAATTAGAATGAATTAAAATAAAATCAGTATCATCAAAATAAAAAGAAAATAAAACCAAGCGAAAGAAAGTCACATAACAAAGATAAAGTAAATAATGTTAAATTGAATAGAAGAGAATACCATTGACGAAAAGAATTTATAAATAGCTATCGATAATTTGACAGTTTTGATCTGGAGTGGAATAAATATTGTTAAGTCATGAATTAATTAGGAAACATTGTATAAATAATGAAGAAAATTTATAAAATATAATATCGTTTGTATAATGAACATGATGTGCTAATTCCTTAATTTTCTAGGGGCTCCAAGGTACGCAGTGCAGCAGCGAAATGGGTGGAAACAGAACATGTTTCTATTTCTGCATGGTTGGGTGGGTGAAGAAGGAGAGCATACCATCTGGCTCTCCTCGATTGGTCATCGATAACCGATAGTTCCTACCGATATATTCTTCTAATGTATCGTTGAATTCGTGGTTTCTTTTCCTGTCCTGTCTTAAATTTATTTTTGTAACGCCACAACCGAAGCCCGCACAAAACCCCGCCCATTTTCCCTGAGCGCAGCCGGCTTTAATAAAGACAGGGTGCGTGGCCGAGGCCGTGTTGATCTGTTCGTTACAGAATAATTGGCGCCTAACGTGGGGCCGAATAGGCCTCGTAAAATCAGGCTGAATCCGTCCAATGTATTTTTGCATTTTTTCCCGCTCTTCCCATGATTTTTCCAATTTCCCGACTCCTTTCCGCGAACCATCAGTGATCCATCACCTTTTTCATTAGCTTCTGTCGATAGCCATATATAATCAGGAACATGCTGCATCGATCAGTGGTCGAGAGCAGACCGATTATATATGTGCTATTCCTTTATTTTTGCATCATGACTCTTCAAGTCACGACGAGTCAATATTCTGGAATGGCGAGAATAGTAGGATGTTTTATTCTGAGTATTCGGATTAATACCTCGTTTGCCGTCATCCAAATTCATGATCGAGCCATCGGAATCGAGATTGCTCATTTTGGAGTTTTTCGAAATGTTCCTCTTCCAAATGACTAGACTTTCACACGAAATTTATTTTTTTTAGTTTCCGAACAGGGAACCGTTATAGTTATCGATGACCAATGTTTATAAACGCTGTTGTGCTGCTGCCTGGGATAAGTCCTCTATATTCCCTACGATTATCGAATTATCAATCAATATTTTGTCTTGATTATTACAAAATTTTTATTATTATCCTGCATTTCTTTATAACAATTAATTTCTCATAATGGCTGTTAGACGCAGTACAGAGAATTTATCTGGAATATTAAACAGTATGGTGTTGTGTACAATTTGCAATGACACTAGTGGCGATACGAGTGTTATCGAAACTACGTGTAAGCACAAATTTCATCGGATGTGTTTGTCCAGTTGGCTGGATTCTAACGAAACGTGTCCCAATTGTCGTCAACCATGTGCTCAAGCTTTGGTTAGGAATGCGGCGAGCGATCGCAGATCTGGTGTGCAGGGGAATCAGGGATTACCTCCGCCTCCTAATACAGGGACCGTTCCCAAACCAAGAATTAATACGAGGTCGCAAGCTAGGGGCAATTCCAACTCTCAGGCATTTCGTTCCAATCCTCGAAGAGATTCAGTGTCGGCCAAGCCTCCAGACGCGTCAGATTCGAGTGCGATGACGGAGGAACGCATTCAACGATTGATATCGCAGTCGTTGGACAGCTATCGGGACAGCATGGCTGCTATGATATCGGAACAAATAAGTGCGGCTGTCCGTAATTTGAATTTAGCTCCTCCTCGACAGGAATCCCATGACGAGCCGCAGCTCGAATGGGAAAATGACATTGCTCCGTCTTTTCCTCGCCTTAGTAGCGTGAGCAACATGAGGATGCGGGATGATGCGAACTCTAGTCGACCACCAAGAGCGCGCGTTATGCCCAATGATGTCCCAATTGAGAGACCGGACAGGGTGTCCAACACAATTTCCAATTGGCGAATTAAATACTCCGGTTCGGCAAATGATCTTCCCATAGAGGATTTCATCTACCGAGTCAATTGTCTTACGACTCAATGTTTGGGCGGGAACTTTACGCTTTTGACCCAATTTGCGCATCTTTTGTTTTCGGGTCATGCCTTGTCTTTTTATTGGAGGATTCACAGAACAGCTGTCAATATGAATTGGTATGAGCTATGCAGTAGATTGCAGGAGCGCTACCAGGATCAGAGGACAGATAGGGACATTAAGAATGCCATGCGGCGCAGGAAACAGGGATCCAATGAGAGTTTCGATGACTTCTTGGATGCAATTTTAACGATCGCTGATTCCTTGCGCGAACCCATGTCTGATAGCGAGCTGACAACAGAGATTCGTCATAACTTGAGGTCCGAGCTTCTGCATGAACTCTTGCATATTGACACTCCCGATTTAGCCACATTACGCAAAGAATGCCATCGACATGAGGAATTCTACCGCAGCATCAGTTCGCATTCCCGGTCGAATTTCAGGAAACCGGTAGTCAACGCTATCACACAGGAAGACGATTCCGGGTCAGATGCAGAAGAAATCACGGCTAACGATGTTTGTGCTGTTCGGTCATTGGACAACGTTAAATGTTGGAACTGCGAGGAACAGGGCCATCGTTACCATGATTGTCTCCAGCCTAGACGCGTTTTTTGTTATGGGTGCGGAGCCGCAGAAACGTACAAGCCCAATTGTGCGAAATGCAAATCCGACTCGGAAAACATGCCGAAGGATGCTCGCCGGAATCCGAGAGGCGACGTCCGACGCTAGTCTCGGAGTTTAGAATAGATAATACCTGCAAAGACATTAATACTTTACCTGACGTGACAAATACCCGGACTTTCAAACCTTACCATGTTCGCTTGCGCGAATATCAAAAGCGTAGAGCCGAAATTTTTAACGCTGACTGCGTACTTGCGACCAAATCTCGTTCGTCAAGGCGTATGCATGACTTCTGGCAACGTCAACGATCCCTCCGCCATTTCACGGTCTCCTCCATAGTTCATAGAAGCGGTGACATTCGGCCTTTTACGCAAGTCGAGATTCTTGGCAAAGAATATCTCGCACTTCTGGACAGCGGAGCTAACAAAAGCGTGATTGGAGGAAATTTGGCCCAACATTTAATTTCCAGCAATTTGGTGCTTGACAAAAGGAAGGGAATAGTTCGCACTGCGGATGGTCAGTCGCAATGTGTAGAGGGGCTAATTACCGTACCTTTGTCATACAATTCACTGACTTTCAATTTCGAATTCCTTGTAGTTTCGGCAATCAAGCAGGATGTCATCTGCGGGATGGATTTTTGGGAAAAGTTCGGCATTTCCATCAGCCCGTTTTATTCCGTCAATGAGATCCAATCAGACTCTAGCAATGATTCGCTTAAAGTACATTTATCAGGCCTTCAACAGTCCCAATTGGATGCTGTCATCAGTTTGTTTCCTTCGTTTGAAAAGAGTGGACTCGGAGTCACTACGCTGATTCAGCATAATATCGATACCGCGAACGCAAAGCCCATCAAGCAAAGGTTTTATCCCTTGTCTCCGGCAAAGGAGAAGCTCTTGTGCGGCGAAATCGACCGAATGATAGCGATGGACGTAATAGAGGAAGCACCAAGTTCTCCATGGTCCTCTCCTGTGACCTTACACATCAAGCCTGGCAAGGTGAGATTTTGCTTAGACGCTCGAAAGTTGAACGAAGTCACGGTGCGGGATGCGTATCCAATTCCGATTATGGATGGACTGCTTAGCAGGCTTCCACCGGTCCACTGCATCTCTAAAGTAGATTTAAAGGACGCGTTTTGGCAAATCTGTCTTGACGAAGAGTCTCGAGCAAAGACAGCATTCACAGTGCCGAACCGTCCTCTTTATCAATTCAAAAGGATGCCTTTTGGATTGACCAACGCACCGCAGACGATGAGCCGCTTGATGGACTTGGTTATTCCCTATCAGCTGAAGTCCCATGTCCTCGTTTATCTGGACGACTTGTTGATTCTTTCCTCGAGCTTTGATGATCATTTGATTCATTTAACTGAAGTAGCGACGCAGTTGCGGAAGGCGGGATTGACAATAAATGTGCAGAAGAGTCAGTTTTGCTTGAGAAAGGTAGATTACCTCGGTTTTCTCGTGGGCGACGGTACTCTTCAAGTTAATCCGGATAAAATTCAGGGCGTGGAAGAATTTCCAGTTCCAAAGACGCAGAAGCAACTCAGGAGATTTTTAGGGATGACCGGCTGGTATCAGCGTTTTATTCCAAACTATTCATCAGTTATTTTCTCACTCACGGAACTTTTGAGAGGCAAATCCTTCCAATGGAATGATCAAGCTCAGTTGGCCTTCGAAAATGTAAAAGGCAAGTTATGTTCAGCCCCGTTTTTAATTCATCCAAACTATGACAAGCCATTTATCGTTCAGTGTGACGCATCTCTTCACGGTGTAGGAGCGGTGTTAGCCCAATGTGATGAATCCGGCTGCGAACGCCCAATAGCGTATATGTCGAAGAAACTGAATAAGGCTCAACGAAACTATACCGTGACAGAACTCGAATGCTTGGCAGTTGTTTTAGCGATTAAGAAATTTCGTATGTATATAGATGGTCATCCGTTTAAAGTTGTTACCGATCACGCTAGTCTGCGTTGGCTGATGAACCAACCCGACCTTAGTGGCAGACTCGCGCGTTGGGCTATCAAGCTGCAGGGGTTTTGTTTTGCAATTGAGCATCGCAAGGGTAGCGAAAATGTTGTGGCTGATGCTTTGTCCAGGTCATTCGAGGGCGAGGACGAGGTTTGCGCAGTAGAAGTCGAAGTCTTCCCAGAGATAAATCTCGAATCAGACGCGTTCAACTCTGTAGAGTATCGCCAGTTGAGGGACAAATATGATTCGGCCAAGCTGCCCGACTTTCAAGTCATCGACGGTTTTATATACCATCGCACGGAGTTTTCGGACGAAGAGCAGCGTTGGAAATTGTTGGTTCCCGAGGCGCTGAGAGAAGAGGTAGTCAGATCAGCTCACGATCAACCCTCATCAGCACATTGCGGCATGGCAAAATGTCTCGAGCAAATCCGGCGTAAATTTTTCTGGCCAGGGATGGTAGTTCAAATTCGGGACTACATTCGAGATTGTGAGGTGTGTAAAACAACGAAACATCCGACGATTGCTCTACGATCGTCCATGGGTGAGCGAATAGAGAGCGAGAGACCATTTCAGCGGTTGTATTTGGACTTTATAGGGCCGTTTCCTCGCACCAAGAAGGGCAACATAGGAATTTTCATAATTCTCGACCACTTTTCAAAATTCACTTTTCTTAAAGCGGTCAAGAAATTCACCTCGAAGGTGGTGATAGAGATTTTAAGAGAAGAGATTTTTACTTGTTTTGGGGTTCCAGAAATCATTGTTACCGATAATGGCACTCATTTTAAAAGCCGACAGTTAGCAGAATTTCTTTCCAAGTACGGTATCGCGCATGTTTGCACAGGTGCATATGCACCGCAATCAAACGCAGCCGAGAGGGTGAATCGTTCTATCAACGCAGCGCTCAGAGCCTACGTTCGCAAAGATCAGCGAGAGTGGGATGTGTTCCTCAGCAGCATTAACTGTTCTCTTCGAAAGAGTATCCACCAATCGATTGGAATGTCCCCGTACGTGGTTGTTTTCGGTCAGCAAATGCTAACTCATGGACGGGACTTTAAATTACTCCGTCAACTCGATGCACTCAATGAGTCCGCGTTGAATTTAAACCGGTCCGACGAGATGCAATTGATCAGAGCAACAATCGATAAACACATGCTGAAGGCTTACGAGAAAAATCAACGCTCATATAATCTGAGAGCGAAGCCGCGATCGTTTGAAGTAGGTGAGGAGGTAACAAAGCGGAATTTTTCACTCAGCAACGCCGCTGCTAATTTTAATGCTAAATTAGCACCCGTTGGCACAAAAGCCCGCGTGAAAAAACGAATTCGCCAATCGCTATATTTGTTGGAAGATCTATCGGGCAAAGATTTAGGTCACTTCCACATTAAGGACATCTGGTAACATTGCGTAGGCACCTTCGATTTTTTTTCTTTCCACTTTCAATTTCAAACGAGTTGTTGAAATTAAAACTGTGGAGGGGGGGTGTGAAGGTGCAGGAGAAATAATTTGTTTTTATACTTTTAATTTATCGAAAGAACTAAAAGTAGTTCTTTTGCACCATGAGCATAGCGCCGCTACCTTGTTCCGCTCAGTTCACGATGAATCGATAGTTTTCACATCGAAAACAATCGAAGATCGTCCACCGCTGAGCGGCCATACTGGAATAGACATACATAAAAGCGAAGCGAAAAAATTCATGTGTTCCGTGTAAGAAAATTCAAAACGAACAGAAATAAGACGTGAAAAGTGACGAAAAAAACAATTAAGCCAGTGCAGTGCCACGGGCGGACAATTCCAACTCATTGCTGACCCTGTACCCATCGCAAATCAAGTGAGTTCATTAGAGATCGTCTCTAACCCCACTTGACTAACGTGCTGTCTTTTTTTCACACAGTTGAAAATTCTTGTTGGCTCAATCTTCGGTGTGCGGAGGGTGATCACGGAAAGCAGAGTGCTCCGTTGGATCATCGGACATCAAACCAGGAAATTATCGTGCGGATCGTGTGGGTACTGTCCGCGAATACACTTGGGTAGAACGGCAGTATCCCACAGGCCACGAGCGCCATCTTTTTTTCCTTTGCTGGACGAGGAGCTGCACAGGGCTATTGGAGTCTCTGCCCAGCGCACTCAACTCATCGTTTCTTGTTGGAAGGGGTTCTGCATTTTCACATTGGATCGCAGCGGAAATTGTTTTTTTACCCAAATTGTGCCCACACATACATTTACATACAATTAAGTGTGACCAATTCACACACACTCAATTGTAGTTGACACACACACACACAACCGATCAAGAAACCCCCATGTGATTGTGACACATTATAAAAAAACACTCACGAATTGTAATTGACACACACACACACAACCGATCAAGAAACCCCCATGTGATTGTGACACATTATAAAAAAACACTCACGAATTGTAATATACACCCACACACACCATTGTAACATATCTTCATACATTTGATAAAACAGAATATTCGAGCTGCTGTATGGCAGTCACGGCGTTTCACCTCAGCCTTATAATTTGATTAATTATTATTTTGATTTATTTTCTTTTCTTTTCATAATTTTCTAATTTCATTATTAACTGATATTGATAATATATCATTTTTTTTTCTTATCGACAATTTTTGTCTTCATTCATATTTTCATTCGCTTTTAATTTTCTTCCTGTCTTTTGTTTATTATTTTAATCATTCATTCCACACCGCTTTCATTAACATTCAACCATTCATTTACTAGTCAAAGCGAATTGGAAAGCAATAAAGAAAGAAAGACATAATATCCAATCAGAGTGTTTGAATTGCAGGCATAGGGTTGTGGCATATGTGTCTATGTAATATTCTTGTTCTAATCCTAAACAGCATCTAGCTACATGCAACCAAGTTCGTCGGGGCCCCTACGTTTCTTCTGGTGAGTGATTATTAACTTGAATATATACATATTTCTACATTTTGCCATTCTAGTTTTTTTTAATACCAAAAAGGCCATTCGATAAATATTTTTCTTCTTTTTATCGAATCGGGCCAATTAGAATGAATTAAAATAAAATCAGTATCATCAAAATAAAAAGAAAATAAAACCAAGCGAAAGAAAGTCACATAACAAAGATAAAGTAAATAATGTTAAATTGAATAGAAGAGAATACCATTGACGAAAAGAATTTATAAATAGCTATCGATAATTTGACAGTTTTGATCTGGAGTGGAATAAATATTGTTAAGTCATGAATTAATTAGGAAACATTGTATAAATAATGAAGAAAATTTATAAAATATAATATCGTTTGTATAATGAACATGATGTGCTAATTCCTTAATTTTCTAGGGGCTCCAAGGTACGCAGTGCAGCAGCGAAATGGGTGGAAACAGAACATGTTTCTATTTCTGCATGGTTGGGTGGGTGAAGAAGGAGAGCATACCATCTGGCTCTCCTCGATTGGTCATCGATAACCGATAGTTCCTACCGATATATTCTTCTAATGTATCGTTGAATTCGTGGTTTCTTTTCCTGTCCTGTCTTAAATTTATTTTTGTAACGCCACAACCGAAGCCCGCACAAAACCCCGCCCATTTTCCCTGAGCGCAGCCGGCTTTAATAAAGACAGGGTGCGTGGCCGAGGCCGTGTTGATCTGTTCGTTACAATTTATACCCATATTTTCCACTTTAAGACCCGATTGGTTTTTATATAGAATATATTACTTATAATTTAAGCGTTTAACAATAAATTAATGTTTTATTATTTTATTAAATTGGCTACATATTTAATTTTCTTAATTTAACCTCTTGAATCCTTCTGTCCAGCTCATCTGGCTGGTCGTCGAACTCGTTGTCGTTGGAAAATCCGATTGAACTGATAAATAAGGAGCACCACCAGGACAACAGAAAGTATGCACTGAATAATAAAGCTATTGGATTGACTGTCGCCAGATGGCGATTTCTGGGGGTGCTGTCCGTCTGTCCGTCCATCTGTTTGAACTCGTCGATCTGAGAAACTATAATAGCTAGAGACTTCAAATTTGGTATGTAGGTTGCTGGATACCGGACGCAGATCAAGTTTGTTTTTAAATTTGGATCGGAACACTATATCATATAGCTACCATAGGAACGATCAGTCGAAAATCAAGTCTCAGTATGAAAAACTTTTTTGTTGTTTGAGATATGTGAACCAAACTGACAGAATATGTATATGAGATGGTCACATACATTCTGACCAAATTTGATTGTAATCGGATTACTATATCATATAGCTGCCATAGCAACCATCAGTCGAAAATCAAGCCTCAGTATGCAAAACTTTTTTGTTGTTTGAGATAACTGAACAAAACTGACAGAATATGCATATGAGATGGTCGCATACATTCTGACCAAATTTGATTGTAATCGGATTACTATATCATATAGCTGTCATAGCAACCATCAGTCGAAAATCAAGTCTCAGTATGAAAAACTTTTCTCTAGTCGAGCAAACTCGACTTTAACCGCGCACACTTGTTATATTCAGATCTCATGTCCGAAATGAACGTCTTCATTGCACCTAAAGACAATACACAAAAATAAAAAATTCAAGATTGATTATTGGGAGTTTTTGAATATTTTGTCGTTTTCGACGTCAGGCTTTTTGGACATCTATTTATTTGAGAATAGAAATAAGTTTTAGCTAACTTGAGGTCTAGTAATGTCTGTAAGACACCAACAAACAACAACACACAAAACACTTGCAGATTGCAAGGAGCATGGCACGGTATACAGCTGTTTCAAGAGATGCCAATCTCTATCATCAGTACCGTTGTGCTGACTTGACCAGCGATCTCAGCCTAATGTCACTTTTGAGAAGCCAAAACCAGTTGTGAATTTTAGTTCTCAAAAGTGAAAAGTAAAATATTATTTGAGAATAATATTAAATGTCATATTGTTTCAATAAAAGTCTCTTTTTACTTCGTTTTATTTCCTGTACTCCTTATATTTGTAAATCAAGTGTTGTAGACTAAATTGCTTCTCTTTATCTGGGTCACCGGTTGCACAACTCTTTTTAATATTTTTATCTTATAAAAAAAACCTCTTAACGAGGTAAAAGTCTGGTGACGAAAACATTTAAATGCACCAAAATTTCTGATATCCAATTTTGTGACGAATTATATTAAGTTTCATTTATAAATTACAAAAAAAAATTTTTGTCACTAGACCGCGCTAGTGACGAAAGCAGCACGGAGGTTGCGAAGGCGACTAGCATATATACACAGGAGGAATGGAAAATTTGCTATGACTGTCCGATCAGGTCGAGTTATATACCGATCGAAAGGTATCAATTTAACTTACAAATGTGCATACTAAGACTTTAGAAAACTCACCTGGTTCGTGAGACAAACAGGTGTAAGTGGGAGGGGAAAAATTTAAATTATTGGAGGCCTTTAGAGCCTTTTTGATTATTTTTATAATTTTTTAATATTTTTATCAAAAATACGCGTCGAACAACACCTCAATCATCAAAATTAGACTACTCGTTCAAAAGATAATTAATTTTGAAATTTTTCGTGGCCTTCCAAAATGAGATGAAAAGTCAGTATGTCTGTCTGTTTGTGTGTTTGTTTGGATCAAATCGTTGATTTAGCTTAAAAGTTTGAATGAGGACTTTTTCCGCCTAAAAATTTAGAAACTTTTGTTCTACGACTTTATCGAAAAATTGCTAGTTTAGCGGGAAATCGCTAAAAACCGCTAGAATTAAAACTCCATAGCATCCAAACAATAGAAGCTACAGATACGATCTATAAATCGTTGGAAAGGTATTTTGAAGTTCTTTTAGGCATACCTTCAAAGTCTTTTTTAAGTAAAAAGGTAAACAGCTACAGGTGAAATAAGGTATTTTTTCCCACATTTTAGCGATTTAAGAAAAATCTACACATGAAATCACCAAAAAATATGTTATATGTTATAGGCAATTTTATTCCGCATTTTTTGACATATAACACATATCTGTCAAAATTCGATTGGGCAAGTTATTCAGGGATGCCACAGAAATTGCAAGCGAATTAGAGTTTAGCAGAAAGCAATTCCGCACGGAAATTTCCGAGGTGCCACATAACTTCGAATGATGTAATGTTTTTAGCATTTTCACCAACCTTTTCGAACTAGGCTGCTAAGGGCTGACACCTTCTCAGATTAAATTACAGAAGGGTTTGATTAGCAACATTTTTAAGTTTATAAATGCAGAACAGTAGGCGTTTAATTTTTTTCTGATTTAAATAATATAATTAAATTTATTTATGTAATAATTGATTTTGTTTAGCTGACAAAAATTTAAAAGTATTTGGCGCTAAATAATAAAAATCACACGACAACTCTAGCAATTGCCTGCCATTTGTCTGGCAACTCTTCGTGAAAAATGTTTTCACAAATTGCACAATAAGTTAAAGGTTTTATTCGGTAAAACTGGATTTCCCTCAGAAGACTTATTTTTTTAATGCTTAATTTAAAGAAAACTGAAGTGGATCCATATATTTTTTTTAAATACCCTACTTCGAGTTCTGACTAAAAAATGTGGCATCGCTGACCCTGACTTCGATAATCTGAATCGGACTAGGTGGCAGCATCGGTAGCCAGCGGTTTTAGCGCTAGGTCAATACGCGTAAAATTATTCTGCGATTTGACCTGTGGCACAGCGACTAGACGACTTAGACTACTCTTTCAAAAGATAATTAATTTTGAATTTTTCGTGGCCTTCCAAAATGAGATGAAAAGTCAGTATGTCTGTCTGTTTGAGTGTTTGTTTGGATCAAATCGTTGATTTAGCTTAAAAGTTTGAATGAGGACTTTTTTCCGCTTAAAAATCTAGAAACTTTTGTTCTACGACTTTATCGAAAAATTGCTAGTTTAGCGGGAAATCGCTAAAAACCGCTAGAATTAAAACTCCATAGCATCCAAACAATAGAAGCTACAGATACGATCTATAAATCGTTGGAAAGGTATTTTGAAGTTCTTTTAGGCATACCTTCAAAGTCTTTTTTAAGTAAAAAGGTAAACAGCTACAGGTGAAATAAGGTATTTTTTCCCACATTTTAGCGATTTAAGAAAAATCTACACATGAAATCACCAAAAAATATGTTATATGTTATAGGCAATTTTATTCCGCATTTTGTAACGAACAGATCAACACGGCCTCGGCCACGCACCCTGTCTTTATTAAAGCCGGCTGCGCTCAGGGAAAATGGGCGGGGTTTTGTGCGGGCTTCGGTTGTGGCGTTACAAAAATAAATTTAAGACAGGACAGGAAAAGAAACCACGAATTCAACGATACATTAGAAGAATATATCGGTAGGAACTATCGGTTATCGATGACCAATCGAGGAGAGCCAGATGGTATGCTCTCCTTCTTCACCCACCCAACCATGCAGAAATAGAAACATGTTCTGTTTCCACCCATTTCGCTGCTGCACTGCGTACCTTGGAGCCCCTAGAAAATTAAGGAATTAGCACATCATGTTCATTATACAAACGATATTATATTTTATAAATTTTCTTCATTATTTATACAATGTTTCCTAATTAATTCATGACTTAACAATATTTATTCCACTCCAGATCAAAACTGTCAAATTATCGATAGCTATTTATAAATTCTTTTCGTCAATGGTATTCTCTTCTATTCAATTTAACATTATTTACTTTATCTTTGTTATGTGACTTTCTTTCGCTTGGTTTTATTTTCTTTTTATTTTGATGATACTGATTTTATTTTAATTCATTCTAATTGGCCCGATTCGATAAAAAGAAGAAAAATATTTATCGAATGGCCTTTTTGGTATTAAAAAAAACTAGAATGGCAAAATGTAGAAATATGTATATATTCAAGTTAATAATCACTCACCAGAAGAAACGTAGGGGCCCCGACGAACTTGGTTGCATGTAGCTAGATGCTGTTTAGGATTAGAACAAGAATATTACATAGACACATATGCCACAACCCTATGCCTGCAATTCAAACACTCTGATTGGATATTATGTCTTTCTTTCTTTATTGCTTTCCAATTCGCTTTGACTAGTAAATGAATGGTTGAATGTTAATGAAAGCGGTGTGGAATGAATGATTAAAATAATAAACAAAAGAAAGGAAGAAAATTAAAAGCGAATGAAAATATGAATGAAGAGAAAAATTGTCGATAAGAAAAAAAAATGATATATTATCAATATCAGTTAATAATGAAATTAGAAAATTATGAAAAGAAAAGAAAATAAATCAAAATAATAATTAATCAAATTATAAGGCTGAGGTGAAACGCCGTGACTGCCATACAGCAGCTCGAATATTCTGTTTTATCAAATGTATGAAGATATGTTACAATGGTGTGTGTGGGTGTATATTACAATTCGTGAGTGTTTTTTTATAATGTGTCACAATCACATGGGGGTTTCTTGATCGGTTGTGTGTGTGTGTGTCAATTACAATTCGTGAGTGTTTTTTTATAATGTGTCACAATCACATGGGGGTTTCTTGATCGGTTGTGTGTGTGTGTGTCAACTACAATTGAGTGTGTGTGAATTGGTCACACTTAATTGTATGTAAATGTATGTGTGGGCACAATTTGGGTAAAAAAACAATTTCCGCTGCGATCCAATGTGAAAATGCAGAACCCCTTCCAACAAGAAACGATGAGTTGAGTGCGCTGGGCAGAGACTCCAATAGCCCTGTGCAGCTCCTCGTCCAGCAAAGGAAAAAAAGATGGCGCTCGTGGCCTGTGGGATACTGCCGTTCTACCCAAGTGTATTCGCGGACAGTACCCACACGATCCGCACGATAATTTCCTGGTTTGATGTCCGATGATCCAACGGAGCACTCTGCTTTCCGTGATCACCCTCCGCACACCGAAGATTGAGCCAACAAGAATTTTCAACTGTGTGAAAAAAAAGACAGCACGTTAGTCAAGTGGGGTTAGAGACGATCTCTAATGAACTCACTTGATTTGCGATGGGTACAGGGTCGGCAATGAGTTGGAATTGTCCGCCCGTGGCACTGCACTGGCTTAATTGTTTTTTTCGTCACTTTTCACGTCTTATTTCTGTTCGTTTTGAATTTTCTTACACGGAACACATGAATTTTTTCGCTTCGCTTTTATGTATGTCTATTCCAGTATGGCCGCTCAGCGGTGGACGATCTTCGATTGTTTTCGATGTGAAAACTATCGATTCATCGTGAACTGAGCGGAACAAGGTAGCGGCGCTATGCTCATGGTGCAAAAGAACTACTTTTAGTTCTTTCGATAAATTAAAAGTATAAAAACAAATTATTTCTCCTGCACCTTCACAATTTTTTGACATATAACACATATCTGTCAAAATTCGATTGGGCAAGATATTCAGGGATTCCACAGAAATTGCAAGCGAATTAGAGTTTCGCAGAAAGCAATTCCCCACGGAAATTTCCGAGGTGCCACATAACTTCGAATGATGTAATGTTTTTAGCATTTTCACCAACCTTTTCGAACTAGGCTGCTAAGGGCTGACACCTTCTCAGATTAAATTACAGAAGGGTTTGATTAGCAACTTTTTTAGGTTTATAAATGCAGAACAGTAGGCGTTTAATTTTTTTCTGATTTGAATAATATAATTTAATTTATTTATGTAATAATTGATTTTGTTTAGCTGACAAAAATTTAAAAGTATTTGGCGCGAAATAATAAAAATCACACGACAACTCTAGCAATTGCCTGCCATTAGTCTGGCAACTCTTCGTGAAAAATGTTTTCACAAATTGCACAATAAGTTAAAGGTTTTATTCGGTAAAACTGGATTTCCCTCAGAAGACTTATTTTTTTAATGCTTAATTTAAAGAAAACTGAAGTGGATCCATATATTTTTTTTAAATACCCTACTTCGAGTTCTGACTAAAAAATGTGGCATCGCTGACCCTGACTTCGATAATCTGAATCGGACTAGGTGGCAGCATCGGTAGCCAGCGGTTTTAGCGCTAGGTCAATACGCGTTAAATTATTCTGCGATTTGACCTGTGGCACAGCGAAATGAAATTGAAGAGAAATTCAAGCGAAAGCGATTTCTGTGGCACCCCCGATTACCTATTAACTGAATATACCCTTTACCTTTACACTACGTAATTTACATATGCAGTATGTACACTGTTTGCAGCGTAATGCAGAAACAAAATGCTTGCAAGTGGTGAATTCTTTTTGAGGCAGACAAATTATTTTATAATCAAAAAAATAGAAACGTTTGTTCTACTACTTTTCCGAAAAATCGCTAGTTTAGCGGGAAATCGCTTAAAACCGCTGAAATTGAAACCCTCATAGCATCGAAACGATAGAAGCTACAGAAGTGATATATATATATCGTTGAAAAGGTATTTCAAAAGGCTCTTAGGTATACCTTTTTCTTTTTTTTAAGTAGTTTTCAATATATTGTAGTTTGTAAAATTTCGATGTGTTTGGAAGATATTACCTGTTAACATAATATTATAGTTTTACTTAGAATTGGAATAGGACAGCAGCAACAAAGTGTCGTTCCAGCCAGAGCATGAAAGTGCTGTTAGCTTTTGTGCCTTGCATGTATGTTTGTAAAAAAAACTAGTGTTGCCAGACAGTTTCCGCATTTCCGTTTTTTTAGAAAAAATGTTATCTTTATAGTAACATATGTAATGCACATAGCCTTCTTAATAATCTCGCACATATTCCCCCTATCAAGTAAAAAGATATCAATAATAGAGGCTTGCACGAATACATTCGTTCAGGACTACTTCCAAATACTCTAAAAAGCGATTTGTTTGATACCGTAAAATTTGCTTCAAACAAACAAACCAAATGCAAACACAAAGTGTGCTTGGTTTTGAATTGTTTCGTTTAAGGAATATCAGCAAACGAAAACAAAAAATAAGACAAGCACAATGAAATGAAAGCAAAAGCAAAGGAATAAATAAAATACTGTAGTACTTTAGAGTTGATTTGGTTCTTTCAAGTATAAGCACTACTCACAAGTGATGTAAAAATATAATTATGCAAGGACTTAAGAAAAAAAATACTGGTCAGAAAAAGATTGTGTGAAAGACCCGAAAAATATGTCCAAAAAACTTAAAATATTTTCAGGGCTAGTTCTTGCATATAGCAAAGACCGCATTATGCAATCGATAGAATCGGAAATTCAGGCTTAAATAGCGGTCCCTAAGATTTCTCTGTTTATATTAGAGCGCAAAGCTCAATCCCAAAAAGCTCACAGCCGAGGTTTGCTAAGCGACGTCAAAACATTTAACAGTTAGTCTTGAATTTTTCTCAAACTCCGATGTTCAACTCGCTTTAAGTTTTCTATTTAAATAAAGTTATATTTTTTTAAAAAAACTTAAGTTGGAACTCGTTATTGGCGCAGCCGGTAGGATGTGTAAAGTGTTTGTAATCAACTAAACTAAAAAGACTACTAAGGATCTGCATATCCAAAGTCCAGAGTAAAGTTGAACTTTATTAAACCAAAATACATATCCGCTAAAGAACATACATGCGTGTTTAAGTAACAACAAAAATGTTAACCACTAAGGGACACCTGAAGTCCTAGGTTAAATAAAATCAAGTGTTTGTGCTTTAAAAACGTGACAAAACTTTTGTCAATTTTTCTTTGTGACCACTAAAGGATAATTGTAATCCTAGGCCACAACAAGACAAAGAAAACCCGAACACTAAAAGGAAAACATAAATACACTGTCAACATCAATCATGTCACCTCCAGCATCTCCATCAACCCCACCAATGGTTTTGTCAGAGCTTCTCCTGAAGCAAGCTCTTGGACAAATCAAACAAGTGCCCACCTTTGATGGACAAACGGAAGAGCTCACGGCGTTCGTGAGAAGAGTGGACTATATAATGCAGCTATACCCCACCCAAGATCTGAGACAACGCAACGTTTTATTTGGATCCATCGAACTACAGACTTCTGGAACAGCACAGCAAGTCGCACAGATATCAGGAGCTGCAAACTGGACACAACTGAGGAACGCGCTCATCGATGAATTTAAAACACAGACGCCTTTTGAAGAACTGCTTCGTCGACTCTACAACACTTATTATAGTTTGTTGAAGACCTTGAATATTAATCATTTGTAATTTCAAACAAATTAATGTTAGAAGGCATAGCCTCACAAACACTTCTATGAACAACACAATCAAAGACGTTATAGCAAGAAAACCATCAGTCGAAAATCAAGTCTCAGTATAAAAAACTTTTTTGTTGTTTAAGATATGTGAGCCAAACTGACAGAATATGTTTATGAGAGTTGAGTTTTTGAATATTTTGTCGTTTTCGACGTCAGGCTTTTTGGACATCTATTTATTTGAGAATAATATGAAATGTCATATTGTTTCAATAAAAGTCTCTTTTTACTTCGTTTTAAATTCTGTACTCCTTATATTTGTAAATCAAGTGTTGTAGACTAAATTGCTTCTCTTTATCTGGGTCACCGGCTGAGTTGCGCAACTCTTGTTAATATTTCTATCTTATAAAAAAAACCTCTTAACGAGGTAAAAGTCTAGTGACGAAAACATTTAAATGCACCAAAATTTCTGATATCCAATTTTGTGACGAATTATATTAAGTTTCACTTATAAATTACAAAAAAAAATTACAAAAAAAAAAATTTTTGTCACTAGAACGCGCTAGTGACGAAAGCAGCACGGAGGTTGCGAAGGCGACTAGCATATATACACAGGAGGAATGGAAAATTTGCTATGACTGTCCGATCAGGTCGAGTTATATACCGATCGAAAGGTATCAATTTAACTTACAAATGTGCATACTAAGACTTTAGAAAACTCACCTGGTTCGTGAGATAAACAGGTGTAAGTGGGAGGGGAAAAGTTTAAATTATTGGAGGCCGTTGGAGCCTTTTTGATTATTTTTATAATTTTTTAATATTTTTATCAAAAATACGCGTCGAACAACAATCATCAAAATTAGACTACTCGTTCAAAAGATAATTAATTTTGAAATTTTTCGTGGCCTTCCAAAATGAGATGAAAAGTCAGTATGTCTGTCTGTTTGTGTGTTTGTTTGGATCAAATCGTTGATTTGGCTTAAAAGTTTGAATGAGGACTTTTTTCCGCTTAAAAATCTAGAAACTTTTGTTCTACGACTTTTTCGAAAAATCGCTAGTTTAGCGGGAAATCGCTAAAAACCGCTAGAATTAACCTCCATAGCATCCAAGCAATAGAAGCTACAGATACGATCTATAAATCGTTGGAAAGGTATTTTGAAGGGCTTTTAGGCATACCTTCAAAGTTTTCTTTAAGTAAAAAGGTAAACAGCTACAGGTGAAATAAGGTATTTTTTCTCACATTTTGGAGATTTAAGAAAAATCTACACATCAAATCACTTAAAAATATGTTATATGTTATAGGCAATTTTGTTCCGCATTTTTTGACATATACCACATATCTGTCAAAATTCGATTGGGCAAGATATTACCTATTAACTGAATATACCTTTTACCTTTACACTACTTAATTTACATATGCAGTATGTACACTGTTTGCAGCGTAAAGCAGAAATAAAATGCTTGCAAGTGGTGAATTCTTTTTGCGGCAGATAAATTATTTTATAATCAAAAAAATAGAAACGTTTGTTCTACGACTTTTCCGAAAAATCGCTAGTTAAGCGGGAAATCGCTTAAAACCGCTGAAATTGAAGTATGTACACTGTTTGCAGCGTAAAGCAGAAATAAAATGCTTGCAAGTGGTGAATTCTTTTTGCGGCAGATAAATTATTTTATAATCAAAAAAATAGAAACGTTTGTTCTACGACTTTTCCGAAAAATCGCTAGTTAATCGGGAAATCGCTTAAGACCGCTGAAATTGAAACCCTCATAGTATCCAAACGCTAGAAGCTACAGAAGTGATATATATATCGTTGAAAAGGTATTTCAAAAGGCTCTTAGGTATACCTTTTTCTTTTTTTTAAGTAGGCGATTTTTGAGAAAACGCCAGTAATGATTTTTTCTAGTTTTGAATATTTTGAATTTCGATGTGTTTGGAAGATATTACCTGTTAACATAATATTATAGTTTTACTTAGAATTGGAATAGGACAGCAGCAACAAAGTGTCGTACCAGCTAGAGCTTGAGAGTGCTGATAGCTTTTGTGCTTTGCATGTATGTTTCTAAAAAAAAACTTATGTTGCCAGACAGTTTGTTTTTGCTTGTACACACAATAAACTCCTTTTGACAAAGTTGTACCTTCAAAATATATAGCAATTTTCAAAATTTCTGATATCTTACTCCAAAATTTCTGATGTCTTATAAAAAAAATATCCTCTTTACGTGGTAAAATTCTAGTGACGAAAACATTTTCATTCGCCAAAATTTCTGATATACAATTTGGTGTCGAATAATATTGAGTTTAACTTAAAAATTAGAAAAACAAAACTTTTGCACTCGGCAAAAAATATTTATTTTATGCGCAGTGCCGAGTAGCAAAATTTTTTTTTTTGTACTTTATAGGTTAAACTTGTAAGGATGTTTCTTGGGCTGGGGTATGGCTCAGTCTGGCCAGGGCCACTTACAGAAATATTTATAAGTTGCTTGGAGCACTAGTAGTACAGGGAAGTAGTAACGAAGGGTCCTGATACGGACCACGACTACTTTGCGAGGATCAAAGGGGAAAATCAGATAGAGGGCTTAACAAAAGCGATAACAAAGGCCGCGAGGAGCCCAGGGTACGGACGATTCCTCGTGGAACACGGTGCAGACCGTAGGTGGCGCGAAGAAGAGTCGGTGCCGAAGCGAGATCGCTATGATTACGGTGGGAGCCGTAGGAACCACCAGGGACCGAGTATGCGAGCACTAACTAGTACTGCAGGGTGCACGGGTAACTTACGAATCCTCGTGGGCCACGGTGCAGACCATGGGTACCACAGGGAAACGAAGGTACCGGAAGGGAAACGCCGGGATCACGGTGCGAACCGTAGGGATCGCCAACGACGGTCGATACTGCGGGAGTAAGGGTAGCTTACGAATCCTCATGAGCCATGGTGCGGACCATGGGTACCACAGGGAAACGAAGGTACCGAAAAGGGCAAACGCTGGAATCACGGTGCGAACCGTAGGGATCGCCAACGTCGGTACTGCTGGGACAAGGGGCCTTATGAATCCTCATGGGCCATGGTGCGGACCATGGGTACCACAGGGAAACAAAGGTACCGAAAAGGGAAAAACGCTGGAATCACGGTGCAAACCGTAGGGATCGCCAACGTCGGTGCTGCCGGGACAAGGGCACAAGCCGCGATCTCACTGCGATCACGGTGCAAACCGTAGAAACCACACTGAAAAGCGACTTGACCTGTGATTTCGTCTACCCAGAATCCGATCACAACGACGGTGCAAACCGTGACAGCTGTGGTAGGGAAATGGTAACGATGCACGCCACGGATACACGGGAACAGACCACGATCTCACTATGGTCACGGTGCGAACCGTGGAACCAAAATGACAGCGTTGTTGTACCCGTGATTTCGTCCACCCAGAATCCGATCACAACGACGGTGCAAACCGTGACAGCTGTGGTAGGAAAAGGTAACGATGCACGCCACGGATACACGGGAACAGACCACGATCTCACTATGGTCACGGTGCGAACCGTGGAACCAAAATGACAGCGTTGTTGTACCCGTGATTTCGTTCACCAACTCTCCGGTCAGAAGTGACGATGCAAATCGTGACACTTATGGCAGACAGAAGGCAACGAGAAACACTACCTGCAAAAGAAATGAATCGAATCCCGACACCGCCGAAAGGAAGAAGAATCTGGCGACAATTTCTATTGCTGTTTTTAATTTATTTTCACAATTCGTTTTGTCACAATGTAGCCGATATTAATTTTGCAAATTCCCTATGCCGCACTCTGGCCCCATCTAATGACTGTTTCCTGATATCGCTCACCTTGGTTTTAACTTTTATGTTGCTTGTTTTGTTTTTTTTTGTTAATAATTATTCCCACGTTGGGCGTCGTTTAGCTCTTGTTCTGCGTTTTGGTTTTCCTTTTGTCTTCCGTTTGCGACTTGTAAATTTTCCACTACTGGTACACACGCGACCGGCGACTTCTGTTGCATTCCAAGAACTAAACTGCTGTCAAATTATTGGCACGCGCCAAGCTGCAATTTTTGGCAATTTGTCGCTGTCGCTGACGTCATCGTTGACGTCGCAGCGACATCGGCCCTATGCCTATGTGTGTGTGTGTAGTTTCTGCTTGCTTCTCTCGCCGGTTCCTTTTCGGCTGCGCGCTCTCTCTCTGCGCATGTCGAAGTGTGAGAGTGCTTGCTGATTTGCGTTGATCTGGTTTCGGCTTCTCTCCCTCTCTCTTCGCGCATGTTCATGCGCTGCCTGTGTGTGTGTTTGCTGTTTGGCACTGCATGTCAGTGCCGGCTTTGTAAATTTCCCTTTGCTTATTGTGCGCCCATTTATGGGGCGTCACACCCCCCCCTTTCTTCCGGGTGGTGGAAAGCCACGGTCACTTGCTCCCTCCTGTTAATTTTAATTTTGTAGAGGCTGCCACCGGCGGCGTGTAGAAACTTTACATTCTTGCCCCTGCCGAGCGACACCCGCCATTTAAGGTAGGTGACCAAGTCCGGGGGCACCCGCCGGCTCGGAGTCAACACCTTCCAGTCGGGTGGTGCGACGACCATGACATCATCCGTGCTCGGTGCTGCCTCGGCGGCTGCCTGCACTTGGCGTTGAGCTGCTGCCGAGGTGCTTGGCAGTAGGTCGGCTTCGGTCAGCCCCTGCATCCTGCCTTGGCGTTCGACCGGTTTTGACGTGGCCGGCTGCGTGGTTGGTCTCCAGGGTCGCAGCGGTATCTCCCTTCCCTCGTCGTCGGAGCTGATGTCGGAGTAATTAGGGCCTGGTTCTGCAGGGCGACGTCCCAGGCTGATGGTGGGTGGCGGGACTATTTCCCAAGAGCCGTACGGTGGTGGGGCTTCGCCGTCGGTGGGCACGACCGGGTTCTCACTATCGGAAAGCTCTGTCCAGTGGAATTCGGGATCGTCGTCGCTGATGTAGATGACATCCTCCATCGGGCTACTGCTGACTTCCTCGGTGGTCGTACTGGATATTTCCTCAATTGAGATGCTGGCATCTTCAACCCCGCGGTGTCCATGCATGGGGCTGATTGGCCGATGCACCAAGTTTGGGAAGCGGTTTCGCTCGATGGGCACCTCCGGTTCCATTTCGGCAACCTCCATTCCGGCCATCAGGAAATCCTCAGGACGATCGCCTAGGGCGGCGGTTTCGAACCGCGTGAAACGCTCCAGCAGCTCCAGAGTTTCCGGACTTAACTCGAGTCCAATCGCGGACGGTGGTCTGGTGGGTGTTGTGGGTCCCTGTGCAGGTGAGACGTTTCTTCTCTGCGGCGGTGTCATGTGCTGTGGATCAGTACCCGGTCCTGCTGGTGTGAGCGGTCGCAAAAATGGATCCCTCTCTCGTTGGCGTGGGATTCCTGCGCTGTGTAGGTCGGCGACCTGTTCAGCCGGGATGCAGGATCCCCGTTGCGAACCGGCAGGTGGGGATCGCGGTTCGGCGCGCTGGACGTCGGCGACCTGTTCAGCCGGAGCGCTGGATTCCGGGCGTGGGGTTTTTGGGCGTTGAGAAGCGGTGACCTGCTCGGCCTGAGCGCCCGGTTCTAGGCGTTGGGGTCTTGCGCGACGAGAGTCGGCGCCCTGCTCAGCCTGAACGCTGGATTCTGGGCGATGGGGTCTTGCGCAACGAGAGTCGGCGACCTGTTCAGCCTGAACGCTGGATTCCGGGCGTTGGGGTCTTGCGCAACGAGAGTCGGCGACCTGCTCAGCCTGAACGCTGGATTCTGGGCGTTGGGGTTTTGCGCAACAGGAGTCGGCGACCTGTTCGGCCTGAACGCTAGATTCCGGGCGTGGGATTCCCGAACGTCCCGGGGCGGCGTCCTGTTTGGCCCGAGTGCCTGGTTCCGAGCGTTGGGCGTTCCCTGGCGGGGCTAGAGACCTTCGACGTCTACGGCGGGCGGCCGGTACTCGAGACCAGCATCTGGGGATCCTCGGTGGGCGGAGTAGCTCGGCGCGGCGTGCGGAGTCGGCCGATGATCGGTGCTGACCTTGGGGTATACTCGGTGGACGTGGCGACCTGGTGCCACGTGGTGGGGTAGCCGTTACTCGCGGCCTGTTCCGAGGGTCCCTCGAAGAGGGTCCGCTCTTCGGCGGGCCGTTGTGCTCTTTCCCCGATGGCATGCTGCAGAGAAATTTGATTAGATATTTACGTGTTATTGTTTGCCCCAGAGTGCGGTTTTTCCCTTGTTAGACTGTCTGGCGTGGTCGTATGGCTGATGATTTATTCGGTCTGACACCCTGGGCTGGTATCGCCCTCGGTGCTCTTGTCTGTTTCCTCTCCTTGTTCCACCAATGAATCGGCGTGGAATGCCTTAAGGTCGGCAAGACTCGCCAGGCGACGTTCTCTCCCCTTGGTGTGCTGGATTCGGACAATGTTCGGCGACATGAACGTGACCACCTTGTATGGTCCGTCGTAACGAGGCGCAAGCTTAGCGGCAAATCCCTCGGCGGCCTTGGATAAATGGTGTTGACGCAACAGCACTAAATCACCGATTGCCGGTTTCCACTCCCTTCGCCTAAGGTTGTAGTGTCTGCTTTGTTCAGCGGTGGCCCGCTGCATGTTCTCCTTTGCCACCTTGAATATCTCCTGCAGGTGTCGTGCCTTGTCGTCCGGTTGCGGGGCCTCGGTACCAAGGCTAGGGGTGACTTCGTGGTATAGCATTCCAGGTAGGCGGGGTTCGCGTCCTTGCACCAAGTAAGCAGGGCTGAATCCGTTGCTATCCGACTTGCTAGAGTTAATCGCTAAACTGATTTCCGGCAGTAGGGTGTCCCAGCTGCTTTGCTCTCCGTCCAAGTACTGTGATATCATTGTCTTCACTGTCCTGTTCGCACGCTCCGTGGGGTTTTGCTGCGGTGAATAAGGTGCGGTATGCTGTAATGTCATCCCGAGCTGAGTACAGTAAGCCTTGAACGCGCGACTGGTGAATTGGGTTCCATTGTCGCAAACAAATGTCTTTGGTACCCCGAACCTTGCCAAGATGCGCTCCCGGAAGGATCGTTCCAAGTGAGCGGTAGTCGCCTTGCGCAGTGGGACTAATTCCACCCATTTGCTGAAGTGGTCAAAGAACACTAGAAGTACGGTGTGTCCTTGCTTCGAGCGAGGAAGTGGGCCCACGAAATCAGCGCAGAGAACTTCAAATGGTTCCTCGACCACTCTGGTGTGCATCTCTCCCGGGGGTCTCAACTGGCTCGCCTTGAATTTCTGGCACGTCTCGCAGCTCCGTACGTACCTTGCCACGTCTCTGAACAGTCCTGGCCAGTAGTACCGCTGAGTGACCCGGTTGATGGTCTTCCGTATTCCTTGGTGTCCTGCCGTAGGTTGATCGTGGCACTCTTTTAACACTCGACAGCGGTGTTCCTTTGGGACACACAACTTCCACGGTATATACTCCTCGTCGTCTGGTCGCTGGTTGGATCGCCGATACAACTGTTCGTTCTCTCGTACATAATCGGGATATTTCTCCGGAGCCTCTTGAAGTTGTTGCAGCATCCGTTGAATCCACTGGCATTGTATCGGTTCCTGGGTTGCCTGCTGAAGGGTTTCCAACGGTTGCCGTGACAACGCATCCGCTACCACGTTCTGACTGCCTTTACGATAGTGCACATCAAACTGATATTGCTGGAGTTCCAGTGCCCAGCGAGCAATCCGTCCAGTAGGATTCTCAATAGAATTTAGCCACTTCAGCGCGAGGTGATCGGTAATAACATCAAACCTATATCCCTCCAGATAACAACGGAGTTTCCGAACGGCCCAAACGATGGCAAGGCATTCCTTCTCTGTCGTCGAGTAGTTCTCCTCGGCTGCGGTGAGGCGTCGACTAGCATACGCTATGACCCTCTCAACTCCGTTGATTCGTTGAGTTAGTACGGCACCGAGACCGTAGTTGCTGGCATCGGTTTGTAAAGCGAAGCGTTCGTTAAAATCCGGGCAAGCCAATACCGGTGCTTGAGTGAGCCGGGCCTTCAGTTCCTCGAAAGCCTGTTGTTGGCGGGCGTCCCAAGTCCACTTCTGCCCTTTTCGCAATAATCGGGAGATTGGTTGGACGATGCTGGTGAAGTTAGGTACAAAACGTCGGTACCAGGAGGCGATACCCAAGCAACGGCGAAGCTCCTTCACGTTTGTCGGCGGCAGCAATTCCCTGATGGCGTCGATCTTCCCGGGGTCGGTATGGATGCCGGCTTCGCTCACCACATGTCCCAAGTATACTATGCTCTTCTGAAAGAAGCTACATTTGTCCTTGTTGAGTCGGAGGTTCGCCTTCCGCAACCGCTTGAGGACCTCCCGCAAGTTTTTAGTGTGCTCTTCCAGGGTAGCTCCGATGACGATTATGTCATCCAAGTACGCAAACGCGTAAGGCTCCATCTCTGGTCCGATAACTCCGTCCAGTGCGCGTTGGAACGTGGCGGGCGCGGAGTGTAATCCAAACGGCATTACCTTCCAGTGGTATAACCCCCGACCGGGAACGGTAAAAGCCGTGCATTCTTGACTGTCTTTGGCCATGGGAATCTGCCAATACCCACTCTTTAGGTCCAACGTTGAAATGTACTTTGCGTTTCGTAACTTCTCTAGGATGTGGTGGATGCGAGGTAGCGGGTATGCATCTGGAATCGAGCGAGCGTTCAGCTGCCGGTAGTCAACACACATGCGCATGTCCCCCGTCTTTTTACCAACCAGAACGATTGGTGCACTGTGTGGGCTTTTTGACGGCTCAATTCGTCCATCCCGCAAGAGCTCATCCACCTGAGCGTCGATTATTTTCTGCATGGCCGGGTTCTTTGGATAATACCGCTGCTTGATAGGGCGGTTGTCCCTTAAGACGATGGTGTGTTCAGCGATGGGAGATACCCCCGTGATCTGATCGAACGGCAAAAGTTCTTCTTGCAAGAATCGGTTTATCCATGCCTCCTCCTCGGTGCTGGTTTCCCTTGAGTTCTCGGCGGCGCACTGTTCCGGTGGTGTCTGCACTTCTTTCGTGGACGCGGGCTTGACCTGGGTTTCCTCTCGGGCCGCCTTGGCTGCAATTCTGGGCTTACGGAACGGGTTGTTACGGATCGCTTCCATGCATACTCTGGGTAATCCGGGTGTTCGCATCGCGCCCGTTTGATCGATCGTCAACTCTACTTTCGGCAGGGTCCGAACGGTAGTGACGGTAGCGATAGGTATGGCGGTCGTTGTCGGTCTCAACTGTAGTTGTGTCGGCCCACACCCTATGCGTGCTTCCATTCCGCAGAGGAAATCCATTCCTAGGATGACGTCATCCAGGAGCGTCGGCAGAATGAGCATCGAAATGGGCACCTGTCGTTGTCCACAGTGAATGCTCACCATGAGGGCCTGCGTCACCTCCCTCAGGGTACCGTCCGCTAAATTAATCCGGGTACACACTGATCGTTGGTTCCGTGCTGTTGTCAATCTTCGGGCCACGGCTTCGCTCACGAAGCTGCGGCTTGCTCCTGTGTCGATCGTAGCTAGCAAAGGCATGCTCTCGATATTAATGCTAGCGACGATGCGACCTCCCTCGTAACGTAGTGGGGATTTTACTGTTGTTGGGTGTTCGCCGCTGTCTCCATTCGTTCCCCTGGCGGATGGAAGCGGGTATCGTTTCCCGAAACCCGGGATCGACAACAGTCTACTGTGCGTGTCCCACGTCGGCCGCAATCCCAGCAGAACAGCACCCGCGGGTTTTGACACTCCCGGCTGAAATGCCCTAACTGTCCACAGTTACGACAGGCTCTGCGTGCATCGATGCTCTCTAGGGTTTCCTCGACTGGTCGGTTGTTCATCGAATTCATCCTGGGACCAGGTTCCTGATGGCGGTTGTCTCGGTTAGTCGAAAGGCTTGCGAGGGTTGGCTGGGATGGTCTGGATACGGGGCGTGATGAGATGCGTTCTCTCTTCTCCTCATAGACATGTATCAACCGAGTCAGTTGGGCCAACGTTGTAAAAGACTCACGCGTGGTGAACATCTGGTACTCCGGAAGCAAGTTGTCATAGACCCGGTCCAGTTCCTGTTCTTCGTTGTATTTAGCGCGTCGCATCATAACCCGTAAACTTAGCAAGTATGTCGTGAATGATTCCCCGTCTCTCTGGGTTCTGTCCCGTATTTCATCGTGTAGCCGTTGGAAGTACCGCGGAGGTAGAAAGAAGTCTAGGAATTGCTTCTTGAATTCCTCCCAAGTAGATCCTTCTAAGCTGCCGACCCGAAACCAATCGGCGGCCTCGCCGGTCAACAATCCTGCAATGGCCGGCATGAGCTGCTGCTGCATATCCAATTGGTAGATGGAAACCATGGATTCCAGGTGCTCGATGAATCGTAACGGGTCCGCCGCTCCGCCACTGAAGAAGACACCCCACTTCCGCAACCGATCCGCAAGTCCGAGTTGTAAAAGACGCTCGTTTCGCGGACCGGAGCTGTCGAGGAAGTGGTCCCGGTCACGCGAGTTCCTTGACTCACGGGCACCAGGCATTTGGGGGGGAACGATCCAGGTTGTTGGTTCGGCGGGCGAAAGCCTGGCGGGAGTATTGCACGGTCCGTCCGGATATCCGGAAGAGCACGCCGCCCCGTCTGCTTGGTTGGTCAAGCCTGGGATCAGATTATCCCCACCTGGAGCTGGGGACACGCCTCTGGAGCGCGGCTTGGTGTCCACGGCTAGCTGTCCGGATGACCCCGACGCTGGGTTGGTCGGTTTGACCGCACCTGTTTCTCCAATCGGGTTTTCCTCGACTAGGGCAGGAGAAACTCCTCTGGAACGTGGTTTGACATCTGGTGTAGCCGCGGCTCCAAACAGCATCTCTAGGTCGGCCAATCGTTGTGAGATGTGCTTTGGTAGCCCGGGTTGGTTTGCGAACTGCGCTAATCTGCTCCGCAATTCCTCTACCGAGCCCTCGGGGTCCTGTCCAAATTCCTTGAGGATTGATTGCAGCTCGTTTTTGCGTCTGTACGAGATCCATTGTACACCCATGATGCGTTAGTTGATTTTCAGTGGTTGGTCCTTGGTTTTATATAGTTGCGTTGTTGATTAGTATAATCCTCGTTGCGTCTTGTAATCTTTGTCTTATATTGTAATCCTGTACCGTGGATGTTGCTCGTTGTGCTGTTAGTCGCAGACTCCTGGCCTTTGATGCTGATGCGCTTGGTTTTTAAGAATTGGGTTAAACCTTGGTGAGGCTACAGTGTGCGGCCTAATGCAACAGCCCTGATTGTCTCCCACGCCTATGCTTTTAAATATTATCTATCCTTTTCCCCCACGATTTTGGCACCCATGGGCTTTAATCTATGGAAGATGGAATTCCTGCATTTCTACGAAATGTAACTACCAGAGTCCCTGCTCGGGCGCCATCTGTAAGGATGTTTCTTGGGCTGGGGTATGGCTCAGTCTGGCCAGGGCCACTTACAGAAATATTTATAAGTTGCTTGGAGCACTAGTAGTACAGGGAAGTAGTAACGAAGGGTCCTGATACGGACCACGACTACTTTGCGAGGATCAAAGGGGAAAATCAGATAGAGGGCTTAACAAAAGCGATAACAAAGGCCGCGAGGAGCCCAGGGTACGGACGATTCCTCGTGGAACACGGTGCAGACCGTAGGTGGCGCGAAGAAGAGTCGGTGCCGAAGCGAGATCGCTATGATTACGGTGGGAGCCGTAGGAACCACCAGGGACCGAGTATGCGAGCACTAACTAGTACTGCAGGGTGCACGGGTAACTTACGAATCCTCGTGGGCCACGGTGCAGACCATGGGTACCACAGGGAAACGAAGGTACCGGAAGGGAAACGCCGGGATCACGGTGCGAACCGTAGGGATCGCCAACGACGGTCGATACTGCGGGAGTAAGGGTAGCTTACGAATCCTCATGAGCCATGGTGCGGACCATGGGTACCACAGGGAAACGAAGGTACCGAAAAGGGCAAACGCTGGAATCACGGTGCGAACCGTAGGGATCGCCAACGTCGGTACTGCTGGGACAAGGGGCCTTATGAATCCTCATGGGCCATGGTGCGGACCATGGGTACCACAGGGAAACAAAGGTACCGAAAAGGGAAAAACGCTGGAATCACGGTGCAAACCGTAGGGATCGCCAACGTCGGTGCTGCCGGGACAAGGGCACAAGCCGCGATCTCACTGCGATCACGGTGCAAACCGTAGAAACCACACTGAAAAGCGACTTGACCTGTGATTTCGTCTACCCAGAATCCGATCACAACGACGGTGCAAACCGTGACAGCTGTGGTAGGGAAATGGTAACGATGCACGCCACGGATACACGGGAACAGACCACGATCTCACTATGGTCACGGTGCGAACCGTGGAACCAAAATGACAGCGTTGTTGTACCCGTGATTTCGTCCACCCAGAATCCGATCACAACGACGGTGCAAACCGTGACAGCTGTGGTAGGAAAAGGTAACGATGCACGCCACGGATACACGGGAACAGACCACGATCTCACTATGGTCACGGTGCGAACCGTGGAACCAAAATGACAGCGTTGTTGTACCCGTGATTTCGTTCACCAACTCTCCGGTCAGAAGTGACGATGCAAATCGTGACACTTATGGCAGACAGAAGGCAACGAGAAACACTACCTGCAAAAGAAATGAATCGAATCCCGACACCGCCGAAAGGAAGAAGAATCTGGCGACAATTTCTATTGCTGTTTTTAATTTATTTTCACAATTCGTTTTGTCACAATGTAGCCGATATTAATTTTGCAAATTCCCTATGCCGCACTCTGGCCCCATCTAATGACTGTTTCCTGATATCGCTCACCTTGGTTTTAACTTTTATGTTGCTTGTTTTGTTTTTTTTTGTTAATAATTATTCCCACGTTGGGCGTCGTTTAGCTCTTGTTCTGCGTTTTGGTTTTCCTTTTGTCTTCCGTTTGCGACTTGTAAATTTTCCACTACTGGTACACACGCGACCGGCGACTTCTGTTGCATTCCAAGAACTAAACTGCTGTCAAATTATTGGCACGCGCCAAGCTGCAATTTTTGGCAATTTGTCGCTGTCGCTGACGTCATCGTTGACGAGCCTCTCTTTTCCGCTCGTAGGTCAGGCATGCGAACGCTGGCAGCGCGATCGGCGTCGCAGCGACATCGGCCCTATGCCTATGTGTGTGTGTGTAGTTTCTGCTTGCTTCTCTCGCCGGTTCCTTTTCGGCTGCGCGCTCTCTCTCTGCGCATGTCGAAGTGTGAGAGTGCTTGCTGATTTGCGTTGATCTGGTTTCGGCTTCTCTCCCTCTCTCTTCGCGCATGTTCATGCGCTGCCTGTGTGTGTGTTTGCTGTTTGGCACTGCATGTCAGTGCCGGCTTTGTAAATTTCCCTTTGCTTATTGTGCGCCCATTTATGGGGCGTCACAAACTTAATATTATTCGTCACAAAATTGGATATCAGAAATTTTGGCTCAAGTAAATATTTCGTCACTAGACTTTTACCTCGAAAAGAGGTTTTTTTTATAAGATATCAAATAGCTGCCATAGGAACAATCGGATGAAAATCAGCTTAAGAATGGAAAACTTTTTTGTTTCTTAAGATATCTCAACCAAACTTGCAGAGTGTTTTTTTGTTTGATGGTCAAAGTCGGATGACTATATCATACAGCTGTCATCGAAACAATCTGATGCAATCCGAGATATCCTAACAAAATTCTGTGGTTAACTCTTCTTGATAAATTTGGACTAATTCGCAAAATTTATATTTTTCGCGCCAAATTTAGCTTTTCCCTGCGAAATTTAGCTTTTTCCCGCCTAATCACTATTTCCGTTTTTTTTAGAAAAAATATTATCTTTATAGTAACTTATGTAATGCACATAGCCACCTAAATAATCTCGCACTTATTCCCCCTATCAAGTAAAAAGATATCAATAATAGAGGCTTGCACGAATACATTCGTTCAGGACTACTTCCAAATACTCTAAAAAGCGATTTGTTTGATACCGTAAAATTTGCTTCAAACAAACAAACCAAATGCAAACACAAAGTGTGCTTGGTTTTGTATTGTTTCGTTTAACGAATATCAGCAAACGAAAACAAAAAATAAGACAAGCACGATGAAATGAAAGCAAAAGCAAAGGAATAAATAAAATACTGTAGTACTTTAGAGTTGATTTGGTTCTTTCAAGTATAAGCACTACTTACAAGTAATGTAAAAATATAATTATGTAAGGACTTAAGAAAATAAATACTGGTCAGAAAAAGATTGTGTGAAAGAGCCGAAAAATATGTCTAAAAAACTTAAAATATTTTCAGGGCTAGTTCTTGCATATAGCAAAGGCCGCATTATGCAATCGATAGAATCGGAAATTCAGGCTTAAATATCCCTTGAAATTCCAGTAACGGTAGAGTTTAAGGTTTAGCAGTGGTGGAACTCAAATAAAGACCATTTTCCACAACTGTTTAAAGTCAGCTGCAAAATTTTAGGCATTTCAGAAAGTAGTGCCTCTTCCGAGAGGGCTTTCTCTCAGACCAGTTTTTTTATTTCTGCGAAAAGAAGCAAGATTGCAAAACCGCGGATATGGTTGACGAAATGATGTTTTTAAATTATTATTAAAAAAAATATATATATATACATAATTTTTAATTTATTGTTATTATTTTTATTATTTTTTTTGAATAAAAATATGTTGTTTTTGTATTACTTTTTAAAAAATTTTAAATTTTAGTAACAAATCCATTTGAATGGTACCCGATATCACAAGTACAAAGTTGTGTTTGGTTGTTTATTTGTTTCTATTCAAATGTTCCGGAACTTCAAGTCTAAGCAAGCATCTCGATTTTTAAAGTTTGAATATGATGCTTAATCACTGCGGACGGCAGTCCGCGCTAGTGACGAAGCACGAAGGGTGCGCAGCACGAAGGGTGCGAAGGCGACTAGCATATATACACAGGAAGAATGGAAAATTTGCTACGACTGTCCGATCAGGTCGAGTTATATACCGATCGAAAGGTATCAATTTAACTTACAAATGTGCATACTAAGACTTTAGAAAACTCACCTGGTTCGTGAGAAAAACAGGTTTAAGTGGGAGGGGCAAAATTTAAATGATTGGAGCAAATGGGGCCGTTGGAGCCTTTTCGATTTTTTTTTTAATTTTTTAATATTCTCATCAAATATACGCGTCGAATGACACCTTGATCAACAAAATCCGAAATTTTAGGTGCCCTTCTCAAAACGAGATGAAAAGTCAGTCTGTTTGTTTGTTTGTTTGTTTGTCTGTTTGTTAGGATCAAATCGTTGATTAAGCTTAAAAGTTTAAATGAGGTCTTGTTCCTGATTAAAAATCTAGAAACGTTTGTTCTACGACTTTTTCGAAAAATTGCTAGTTTTGCGGGAAATCGCTAAAAACCGCTAAAATTGAAACCCCCATAGCATCCAAACGATAAAAGCTACAGATGTGATCTATATATCGTTGAAAAGGTACTTCAAAGGGCTCTTTGGCATACTTTTAACTTTTTTTTTAAGTTAAGAGGTAAACATTTTCAGGTGAAATAAAGTTTTTTTTTCCACATTTT
Source organism: Drosophila limbata (assembly GCA_963924055.1). Lineage (NCBI taxonomy): Eukaryota > Metazoa > Arthropoda > Insecta > Diptera > Drosophilidae > Drosophila > Drosophila limbata. The sequence continues at coordinate 190,103 of CAWUOW010000386.1, forward strand.
GGCGATTTTGAGAAAACCCCAGTAATGATTTTTTCTAATTTTGCATGTATGTTTGTAAAAGGAAGTAGAGTTGCCAGACAGTTTGTTTATGCTTGTACAAACAATAAACACCTTTTCACAAAGTTGTACCGTCAAAAAATATTGAAATTTTCAAAATTTCTGATATCTTACTCCAAAATTTTTGATATCTTATAAAAAAAACCTCTTTACGAGGTAAAAGTCTAGTGACGAAATCATTTTCATGCACCAAAATTTCTGATATCCAATTTTGTGACAAATAATATTAAGGTTTACTTATAAATTACTAAAAAAAAATTTTTGTCACTGGCTCTGCGCAAAAAAGTACTACTAGTATATACTGGTATTTATTAGTTATGAAAAATTTAGCGCAATGTGTCCAGTGACAAAATTTTTTTTTTAATAATTCATGTGTAAAATGTAATATTTTTCGTCACAAAATTGGATATCAGAAATTTTGGGGTATGAAAATGTTTTCGTCACTAGACTTTTACCTCGTAAAGAGGTTTTTTTATAAGATATAAACATTCGCTAGAATTGTCATTCCCACCAAGGGTCAAATCTGCCGACGCAGCACAAATCCAGGCTGCTGCTTAGCACCCAAATATTCGTCATCAGAAAAGAGCGGTCCCTAAGATTTCTCTGTTTATATTAGAGCGCAAAGCTCAATCCCAAAAAGCTCACAGCCGAGGTTTGCTAAGCGACGTCAAAACATTTAACAGTTAGTCTTGAATTATTCTCAAACTCCGATGTTCAACTCGCTTTAAGTTTTCTATTTAAATAAAGTTATATTTTTTTAAAAAAACTTAAGTTGGAACTCGTTATTGGCGCAGCCGGTAGGATGTGTAAAGTGTTTGTAATCAACTAAACTAAAAAGACTACTAAGGATCTGCATATCCAAAGTCCAGAGTAGAGTTGAACTTTATTAAACCAAAATACATATCCGCTAAAGAACATACATGCGTGTTTAAGTAACAACAAAAAGGTTAACCACTAAGGGACACCTGAAGTCCTAGGTTAAATAAAATCAAGTGTTTGTGCTTTAAAAACGTGACAAAACTTTTGTCAATTTTTCTTTGTGACCACTAAAGGATAATTGTAATCCTAGGCCACAACAAGACAAAGAAAACCCGAACACTAAAAGGAAAACATAAATACACTGTCAACATCAATCATGTCACCTCCAGCATCTCCATCAACCCCACCAATGGTTTTGTCAGAGCTTCTCCTGAAGCAAGCTCTTGGACAAATCAAACAAGTGTCCACCTGCAGCTATACCCCACCCAAGATCTGAGACAACACAACGTTTTATTTGGATTCATCGAACTACAGACTTCTGGAACAGCACAGCGAGTCGTACAGCTATCAGGAGCTGCAAACTGGACACAACTAAGGAACGCGCTCATCGATGAATTTAAAACACAGACGCCTTTTGAAGAACTGCTTCGTCGACTCTACAACACTTATTATAACGGAAGTATCCGTAAGTTTGTTGAAGACCTTGAATATAAATCATTTGTAATTTCAAACAAATTAATGGCCGCGTTCACCAGAACTAATCAATCAGTAATCATGTATTTTGTTTGTTCGATAACAAAGCATCACAATCACAGAATTTCAGCGTACTATTTTGGTGATGAATTTTCAGTCATCATACATCACAAAATTTGAAATCATGATTGCTAATCACTGCATTTCACCAGAATAATCATGCAAATTTCATCCATTTTCTGTTGTCGATTTGTTTTGGTGAACACGGCCAATGTTAGAAGGCATAGCCTCACAAACACTTCTGTATACCAATGCACTATGGGGCGAAATCCGAAAAATCGACTATTTAATCATTTTATCAAGGTATTAATTTTACTACTTTTTTGGTATTAACATCTTAAGAAAACTTTAAACTGTAAAGTTCTGTACCAAAAATGTTAAATAACAGAAAAATGTTAACCCTGACAGCTGTTAAAGTCAGCTGCTGCTTTCGAAAAGCACGTGCGCTAGCATTGCAACATTTAGGCAGCCTATTTTCAAATTGGTATTGCACAAACGCTAATCATTTTTTTTACAATATTTAAAATGGATACCAATTATACGGGTTTGTACTATCTGTTGGTTGTACTAGTATTCTGTATTTGTGCGTGTTCTGTTTATATTTTGTTATATTAGATAATGCTTTGAAAGATAATTTCTTGAAAAGAAGTATCAATTTTGCGAAGGAATTTAGCAATGATGCTTAACGAGGCTTAATGTACGTCCAACTGTATGTCGTAGATCCATTCATTGTTATTTAAAGGAAATATGTCTCAATGTGAACAATTTGCGACAATCGGCGCAAATTAATTTTTTAGGACGTAACCTCACCATTTTTCAATGATGATTCGCTCGCTTGTAGTATGAGGTATTTTGAGGTTTTCGACCAGTTTTTAAGGTATTTATTATTAAATCGGAAACTACTTCGGATATTTTGATGCGGTTTTTTTTGTAGTGTTATGTATACCCATAAAATTTTTGTTGGAAAAGTAGGCGTGTCAAAATCCCCGCACCAAATTTTTTTTTTTTAATTTTATGCTCACAACCATTTTTAAGAGCACACAACTTTTTTTTTGTCTAACAAGTACTTATTCTCTTTATTGCTAATAATAAACAAGGTCATAGCTTGTAATTTGGAACAAAAACTATGAGCTTACTTGTTATCGATACAAAAAAAAAAAAAAAAAAAAATTAAGGGCGGGGGTGATGACACGCCCACTTTTCCAAAAATATTTCTGAGGGTGTACATAACATAGATAAAAAACCTCATTCAAAAATCTAGCTTGGCTTAAAAGGTATTAAACAATATTCGATTTTTCGGATTTCGCCCCATAGTGCAATGCTATGTACAACACAATCAAAGACGTTATAACAAAAAAATTAACCGACCGAATTTTTATAACTCTGGCTAGGTACGATATTACGACAATAACTTAATTAAAAAAAGAAGCTCAAAGAGAGGAACTATACGAAAACAACTATTCTGACCGCAACTACGTCAAACAGTAGTGATGCTCGCAGGAATAGGGGAAATACTCATAATTTCTATCCAGTGTCAAGCCCACAAAACACAAGTAATGGCATTCAAAACTTTCAAGTCCCAAACCAAAGCAGCCCACAGTTGAATAATGAAGTTCAACAAAAACTAAATAAAGGTAGATTCCAAAACCCAATGAACTACGAACAAAACAGAACTTCAACCAACTCTTCAAATCCGCCTGTCAAAAGACAACGCGAAAGTTCTAGTGCTCAATCCAAAATGGATACTTCACCACGCAGCCTCGGACCAAGAACTCGAAGAAACACCTTCATTCGACTAATAATGAGCAACATTCACCTCAAATGCGTAATCGATACAGGTTCCTCTATAAATCTAATGAAAAAGAACTTTTTGAATTTCCCAATAAAATCTTGTCATTTGGAAGTCCAGACGATAAAAGGAAATATTTGTTTAAACCAATGTATTTCCTTAGCCCCCAGTAAACTTTGTCCACAACACAAAAGATTTTATATACACGAATTTTCAGAAAATTACGATGTATTATTAGGCAGGGAATATCTCCAGGCTTGTGAAGAAAACATAAATTATAAAGAGGAAACTGTCACCTTAAGCGATTACCCATTTATCATGAGATATAATCATTAAGAATTCTTAAAGGACAAGACCGCAGTCAATCGTGTTGATCCACTTTATGTGAAGGATACCGAATTTGATTGCCTTGTTCCGCCTTTTACAACGGACCAACCGTTTAATTTCGCAATCGAAAATGAGTTAATAGAAAGTAACCAGTTCAGACTAGAACACCTCAACGAGAAAGAAAAATTAAAACAAGTGGGAAAGGCTTTAGTCGAGCTCCCGACTATAGGATACCCGTTACTTACATAAATAAATTAAAAATTTTTATTGCATGCTTTTAGGCACTTTAATTGCTTAAAAGCTTTAATCAGCCAGTACCACCTTTCTATTTGTCCGATCTTGTTGGCATTTAGTAGGATGATAGGTAATAACAGTAGCTAACGTTCACCGTTTAAAAAAACCTAATATCTTAAAAACTGTGCGTGTGGTGGATTTTCGCGATTTACGGAGGCGGAAAGGGGCGTGGCAAAATTTTGAAACAAACCTGACCTGCGTGGGGTTTATAGAAATCTGTGTGCCAAATTTGGTTGCTCTAGCTCTTATAGTCTCTGAGATCTAGGCGCTCACACGGACGGACAGACGGACGGACGGACGGACGGACGGACGGACGGACAGACGGACATGGCTATATCGACTCGGCTGTTGATGCTAATCAAGAATATATATACTTTATAGGGTCGGAGATGCTTCCTTCTCCCTGTTACATACATTGCAACGAATACAATATCCCCTTTTACTTATTTTTATGAGTAACGGGTATAACAATAGCTAACGTTCACCGTTTCAAAAAACCTAATATCTTAAAAACTGTGCGTGTGGTGGATTTTCGCGATTTACGGAGGCGGATATGGGCGTGGCAAAATTTTGAAACAAATTTGACCTGCGTGGGGTTTATAGAAATCTGTGTGCCAAATTTGGTTGCTCTAGCTCTTATAGTCTCTGAGATCTAGGCGCTAACACAGACGGACAGACCGACGGACGGACAGACGGACATGGCTGTATCGACTCGGCTGTCGATGCTGATCAAGAATATATATACTTTATATGGTCGGAGATGCTTCCTTCTCCCTGTTACATTCATTGCAACGAATACAATATCCCCTTTTACTTATTTTTAATAAGTAACGGGTATAATTAACAAAAATCCTTCATGAGTTCAGAGACTTACTGTACAAAGAAAGTGAAAATTTGACTTTCACCATTACAATCAAGCATGTCATTCAAACTAAACATGAAGGTGCAATTTACAAACGACCTTATAAGTATCCCCAAGCTTTTGACGAAGAGGTCGAAAACCAAATGAAGGAAATGATAAAACAAGGAATTATCCGAAAATCAAATTCTCCTTATTGCTCACCAATTTGGATTGTACCAAAGAAGAGTGATGCATCAGGGAAACTAAAGTTCAGAATAGTTATTGACTGTCGAAACTTAAATGAAATTACAGTTGATTATAAATACCCAATACCAGTTATGGATGATATATTAGACAAACTTAGAAAATGTCAATTAGGGTATTCACTTTACCGTGGCAGCCTGGCACATGGCACATGTCCCAAACTTGAAACGTGAACAGCCCTTTTTGTTTTAAATCTGCCCAGTCAGCTGTTTTTTATTTACATTGAGATTACTGTCATTTCTTATTGTGATTAAATCTAATTGTGCCTTGTGATTGTGATTAAGCAAAATGCCTTCAAAAAGCGCAAAGGAAAAATTGTTGGATATAAAAGCGACAGAAGCTCTTCGCGACATTGAGATTATTGAAGGTTTGAAGAAGCCGTGTTGTGAATTTGAAGAATATGTTCATATTTTATTAATTGTAGATGTATGTCCAGACCAAATGGATTCTGGAGTTGACGAAATTTTGGACGACTTTATTGAGGATGCCATAGCCATTTACTCATGTCGTCGGGGGATAAGCATTGGCGTGCCAAAATCAATTGACTGGAGAAACAACATCCTCAGCTCCTTTGGCGACGGACGATTCAAGCAAATGCTGCGCGTGTCCAAATATCAATTTGCCAATATGGTAAATTTGATTAAAGCGGATGAAGTGTTTTTAACGGCAGGTATCCGGCAAATTCCAGTAGATTTGCAGCTTGCAATCGTATTGTTTCGTCTGGGCTCATCCGGAAGCAGTGCATCTGTAAGAAAAATATGCACAATATTTGGGATTGGAGATGGTGGAACCTTGGCCAAAATCACTGACAGGGTTTTTACAGCTATTTTACGCTTGATGCCCAAGTATATACATTGGCCTAATGTAGCCGAGCGGCAACAGCTTGTGGAGCGAACGTTCGAGGAGTTGCCCCATTGTCTGGGATATATCGATGGCAGCGAAATTAAGCTTTTCGAGAAGCCGGCCAAGTGCCATGAAGTATATTTTTCTCGTCAGCGCATCTATTCTGTAAAGCTGCAAGTAGTTTGTGACCACAAACTTCGCATAAGAAATGCAGTAATAGGAAGTCCTGGCAGTTACCACGACTCAAAAGTTTTTAAAAACTGCTCAATCGGTAGATACCCTGAGCGATATTTTTCTGGAGAGGAGTGGATCGCAGGGGACTCCGCCTACCCACAGTCTACGTTTTTGGTAACCCCCTTTCGGAGTAACTCCCGAATAATGGATGTGGACCAGCAGTTACGATTCAACAAAAGGCACAGCCAATATCGTGTGAGAGTGGAAAATTGCTTTGGGGTCCTCAAAGGGAGGTTTTGCAGCCTGAAAGAATTGCGCATCCGTTTAAAGGACCCAAAAAGCCAGCATTTGTTCTGCAATTGGGTGCTTGTTTGCTGCACTCTTCACAACATTTTGATAGAAGAATTTGACTTAGAAGACATTGATGAAGAAGTGGAATTAAACTGTGATGGTCATACCGAGGCTGAACCCAGTGGTGCACTCTGTTTGGCGTCAGAAAACAAAAGAAAGTCTTTATATAATTTAATGTTTAAATAAAAACTCAGATTTTTACTCTTTTAATTGTGGTTTTTATATTTTAGCTCAAGCTCTAGTTTTAAAATTCTCTCTTTCTGCTCCAGCTCCTGTTGCTTAAGCTTGAATTCATTGTCAGCCTGCTTTTCCTTTAAGTCCATTTTTCTTTCCTTTAATCGCAACTTGCGTTCGTCCATTTCCTTTCTATCTTCTTCCAATTTTAATTTGCGCTCTTCTAGCTCTTTGTTCCACACAAATTGATCAACCTGTAGGTTGAGAGCCTCCATATCTATTTTTAGCCGATCCTCACGGAACTGGCTCCGATTCGACTCTATTGAGACCAGCTGCGCCAATGAAGTCTTCTGGGCCTTCATCTTTGTCTTTTCCGCAAACGATAGCTCGGTGGAACTTGAGGTATTTAAATTGGATGAGTCGTCCAATTCAATTAAAAATGGGGCCTCCACTATCGACTCCTGATCTACAACTGAGTTGTCACTGGTCCATAGGGGACGGTCCTCTGACTCCACAACAACAACGTTCACATCTTTTCCGCCAGAATATATATCGTCCAGTTGGTCGTAGTAGGGACACATCTTTAACAATTTCGCTGTAAAGTTTGAAATCCGTTATTTATCCCACAATACTTAAAAAAATATATTTTATTGTACCTCGCACGGTAGTTTCAGCGTCCCCTTCTTCCACTCCAGCCCCAGTGGACTTGCTAAACAAATTGGCTTTTTGCCAGCCGGTCCTTAGATGGCGAACCTTGTAGCGAACCAGATTCCAGGTGGCTTCTATCTTAGTTTGCTCCAGCAGCTTTTTGTAATATATCTGGGCAGTAGGTTTCTGTAAGAGTATCAGACAAGCTAATTAAACTAAAGAAATTAAACCATGACCCATTTCTTACCTCTATATTTCTATGGACTTGCATATAGTTTAAGATTTCGCCCACTTCCTTATCCGACCACTTCTTCGGCTCACTAAGTCGCTTAGGAGTCATACGCTTTGTATCCACTGCAATTTAGCAATTAAAAATTTAAATTATCTTATCAGCAAAACCTGTTAGACTTACTTTTGTTGCGTTGCGTCACTAAACAGCTTCTGTTGTCAAAACGTTCGCACTAAAAATGCCGAAAATACTAAATTTCGATTGAAATTATCGACTTTTTATCGGGTTTTTTGTCATCTCTACATGGGCATATATGCCAGACTTTTCGTAGTCAAGGGTTTGGGTCTGACATCAAGGCATGAAATTTTTCAGTACAAATTGTTGTTGTGACGTTTGGGACATGTGCCATGTGCCAGGCTGCCACAGTAAAGTGAATACCCTAAATATTTCACTACATTTACCTGGCAAAAGGCTTTCATCAGATCCAAACGGATGCTGATTCAATTCCAACGACTGCTTTTTCGATGAAAAATGGCCCTTACGAGTACACTCGCATGCCTTTTGGACTAAAAAACGCTCGTGCAACTTTTCAACGTTGCATGAACAACCATTTAGAAGATTTAATCTATAAAGATTGTTTAGTCTACATGGATGCCAGAATAGTGTATTCCACTTCATTGGAAGAACACATATTATCATTATAAAGAGTTTTTAAGAAACTTAGGGAAGCCAATCTAAAATTGCAGTTGGACAAATGTGAATTTTTGAAAAAGGAAACTGAGTTCCTTGGTCACATTGTCACAACTGAAGGTATAAAACCAAACACAATAAAAGTCAACGCAATTACAAATTTCCCAATGCCCAGAACAACGAAAGAAATCAAGTCATTTCTAGGACTCTGTGGCTATTTTCTATTTCAGGTCCTATCTTTTTGGCAGGAAATTCGAAATCCTCAGTGATCACAAACCCCTAGTTTGGTTAAACAATGTCAAAGAGCCAAACATGAAACTTCAAAGATGGAAGATCAAATTAAATGAATTTGACTATCACATAAAATATGTCCCTGGCAAAGAAAATTATGTTGCCGATGCTTTGTCAAGAATTAAACTTGAAGAATTTTTATTAGGAGAATCTCCTATCAGTACAGCAGCAACTATACAAAGTGCACAAGAAGATAATCAAAATTATATCTCGATTACAGAAAGACCAATCAGTTATTACAGTAGGCAGATCAAATTAATTAAACACAATACAAACGAAGTAAACGTAATCAATTATTTGCATAAAACTAAAATTCAAATTATGTATAAAGAAATGACCAACACCCATGCCAAAGAACTAGTTAAAGAATATTTATGTACAAAGAAAAGCGTAATCTATTTTCATTGTGAAACAGATTTCTTAACTTTTCAAATCGCATTCTTGGAAATAATCAGTCTCAACAATTTAACTTAAATTTAATTAAAAGATATTCAAACATACGCAGAATTCAAAGACTTCGTTATTAAAACACTTAAAGAATTACTAAACCCAGGTATACAGAAAATAACGTCATTATTTAAAGAAAAGTATTATTACCCAGATTACCAAAACCTAATTCAAAATATTATTAATGAATGCCAAGTCTGTAATATTGCGAAAACAGAACATAGAGACACAAAGTTAGATTTTGAGCTAACGCCAGAAACTTTCAATCCCAGAGAAAAATACATTATAGATTTTTATATGGTAGATAATAAACAATTCCTTTCTTGCATAGATATTTATTCAAAATTCGCGTCCCTAATCGAAGTAAACGGTAGAGATTGGTTAGAAGCTAAAAGAGCGTTACTTTAAATGTTCAATAATATGGAAAAACCAAAAGAAATTAAAGCAGATAAAGATTCAGCATTCATGAGTTCAGCATTACAAATATATCTAAAAGCTGAAGGAGTTGATATAAATATAACAACAAATAAAAATGGCATATCTGACTTCAACTTAAACTGAATTTAACAAAGGCAAAGCAGAACGAAAGAAACGTAACGGGATCAAAGCGCGTCAAATAACTGTGCATCTCCAGTGAGCGCAAGGCTGGTGTTTGCTGGTGAGCGCTCTCTCTATTCCGCTCACTCTCAGTCGCTTGCTCTTCTTCGCTCACGCACTGCACATCATTCGCTCTCTCTTTACTAAGAGTGCATTGCTGCTATCGCAGAGTTTTTGTTCGTTGCAGCCCAAACATCCTCCCGCCTTTGATGATTACTACAGTCATCATCACTCAAAACGCTAGAACGAGAAAGATACAGTTTAACTTGATTGTGTGGGTTCTGGGTCCTTAGTTAGCAAATCGTTATCAATAGGCAATGGGCACAATTTCGCTGTTGGCCGTTCCACCATTTTGCGTTTTAAGCGTAACTACTCGAATTAATCCGTCAGCTCCAGGATGCGTGTGTGTGATTCTTCCAAGAATCCAGCGATTTGATGGCACTCGATCCTCCTTGATCAGAACCAACTCGCCTATCTGCAAATTTTCCTTGGCTTGAGCCCACTTTGGCATACGCTGTAATCGGTACTCCAACGCCGCCAAAATTGCTGAACAAAATTCTGACAATTTCTCCAACGTTCTGTCAAGCTTAACTTTTCAATTTCGCATTGAGGTGGTGCTAGTAGGGCCTCGTCAATTAAAAAATGACCCGGAGTTAACACCAGTAGATCATCTGGATCATTTGACAACGGGCACAATGGTCTCGAATTCAAGCAGGATTCAATCTGGATCAACACCGTCGATATCTCCTCAAACGTTAGAACTCGATCTCCAACACAGCGCTTGAGGTGGTACTTCATCGATTTTACACCGGCCTCCCAAAGTCCGCCGAAATGCGGTGCGGATGGAGGATTGAAATGTCAAATGATTCCGTTGTCCAGAAAACTCGGCATGATCGTTTTTGATATGTATGTTTGGTACGCCAACTTATCTGCTTGCAGTTTCTTATTTGCTCCAACAAAGTTAGTTCCGCAATCGCTGTAGAGATCTCGACAGAGTCCTCGCCTTCCAATAAATCGATGTAATGCGCCAATAAATGCTTGAGCTGTCAAATCCCCAACGGGCTCCAAATGGATTGCCTTGGTAACCAAACAAATGAATACTGCTATATATCCTTTTAGTGCAGTTCGTCCTCTGCCCTTGGATGGTGATATATTAATGGGTCCAGCATAATCAACACCCGCTGCTGAAAAAGCCGATGCTGGTCATACACGTACACCAGGCAAATTCCCCATTTGCTGTTCAGCTAAGCGTGGCTTGAACTTATAGCACACTAAACATTTGTGCGTTACTGACCGTACTGCATTTCTTGCATTAATTATCCATAACAGCTTTAGTACATAGTTTAAAGTCAACGCCGCACCTCCATGCATAGTGCTCGCGTGAGCGTGTTGTATTACTAGCGTCGTAAAATGATGCTTATACGGTAGTATATACGGGTGCTTTTCTGTCATAGGTAACAAAGCATCACGGAGTCTGCTCCCCAGCCGGATTACTTGTTCATCAACATCAAAGTACGGGTTCAATGAGGATAGCGTGCTGTCCTTTGGTATGGCTCTCCCCAATTGCAGGGCTTACCAATCGGCTGAGAAGCACTCCAGTTGCACCATCCGTGTTATGCATCGAAGACTGTTACTCAGCTCGTCAACTGACAATCCTTCGGTTCGGCGTTCGCATTGCAACACTTTACAGTTGCGGACGAATCTCTGTACATATGCTATAACGCGTAGCATGTGTGTATATGAAGAGTATCGCTCCAGCAGGTTAACATGTGGCATCTGTTCAATGGATACTCGACTACTACTCACACTTTTCATTTCGTTGCTAACCTCAGTCGATGACCCGATGTCAATTTCCGTTGTTGGCCACTCCGATTCTGCCGTTTGTAGCCACTGAGGTCCATGCCACCATAACGCTGATGAGGACAACTTGTTGATGCTAAGTCCACGGCTCAGATGATCCGCTGGGTTGTCAGCCGTCGCTACATGCCTCTATTGATATGCCTCCGACGTCTCCAAGATTTTACTGATTCGGTTCGATACAAACAGCTTCCACCTTGCCTCTCGCCTTTGATCAGCACAATCATGGAATCTGACCTAAAATGAGTATTACAGAAATTAATATTGAACCTTACGTTTTGCCTCAAATACTTAAAAATGTTTACAGCTACTACCGCAGCACACAACTCCGCTCTGGCGCTTGTCAACTGAGGCTTTACTGGTGACACCTTAGATTTAGCTAACAACAGATCTGAATGATACGTGTGATAACCTTTTTGGACGCGTAAATACGCCACCGCACCGTAGGCCTTAGTTGAGGCATCTTTAGTATGTTCACATAGCGGAAGATCACAGTATCATATTTACTTATCGAATGCTCACTGTACTCAGTGAAATGCATAAATATTATTACAAACACATTGTAGCATTTTGCTTCAATATTCACATAAACAATATTCATATATACAAATCCAAGCCTCAAGCACTTGCGGTAATACGATCGCTCTTGAGTGCATGGACCCTAAGAACGCTTAGTCAACATAAATGACATGCGCTACAGTTTCATAACCAAGTGAACATATTACCTACTCTCTGCCCGGCGACTATCGTCAGCCCTTAGGCATATACATACCAACATATTATACATAAGCAGATCGCTCCTCTGCCGGCGTCACTGGCAGCGCAGCTATGCGGTCTTTAGCTATAGAAACCCAAAATGTAATAAGCTAAGTACAGTTCGTTTTCTAACTCGAACCAGTCGAGTCGAGTCAATAAATTTTTATAAAACTAAAACATACTGAGTTTAACTCAACACATGGCGACCGTGACATTGAGACATGTCAACTAACTAAAATCAACTTTAAACATAATCAACTTTAAACATAATCAACTTTAAACTCATCAATGAAATAATTCAACATCGGCAGCAGCAATATCATCAAAGAAGGAAGACTGATAGAGGAATGCGGCGCAACGGAAATATAAACTGAGTGAGTTGAGTTATGAGTGATGGCTAGAGGGGGAGTAAAGAATAAAATTAACAAAAGAATAGCACGCCTTAAGTGGCTGCTATACGCAAACCCTACTCCACCCCCCTGGGCAACGGCCCAAAAACTACAAAAAGAGCTTGACTTCCTCAAGTCAACTCTCCTCGAGAAAAAGCCAATAACTCCAACTCACTCAAATATTAAAACATTAATATGCAAAACAACTAATAAGACACTTCCGCATCAACCCAAAGAAATACCCAAGGAAAAAGAAAAGTGCCCAGGAGACTGCCCAGGACCACTGAGAGCGTGAGTTGCAAATACACTTGCGCACCAGGAAAGAACAAGAAAGCGTGAAAGACAACCCGTCTTTTACGCCGACGTGGGATCGCCTAAGAAGGAAGAAAGGAGCTGCAAAAACTATATCAGGAAACAACAAGCGTGAAAGGCAGGCCGCCTTTTACGCCATCGAAGGAGCATCAGCTGCAAGAACTATATCAGGAAACAACAAGCGTGAAAGGCAGGGCGCCTTTTACGCCATCGAAGGAGCATCAGCCTGCAAGAACTATATCAGGAAACAACAAGCGTGAAAGGCAGGCCGCCTTTTACGCCATCGAAGGAGCGTCAGCGCGGCCAACCGGCGACGACGAGCTGATGCAAGGACAAGGATGCGGACAACAAAAAAATTCATTAAGATATAATATAATATAATATGTACAAATTGTAAAATTGCGCGGAACCTTCTCCGCTCAACAGTTGTTTGGCCCGTTAAGCCATACAAAATATTAGAGAGGAGATCACTATGTTGATCGATTAGGGAAAAACATGAATAGGCGATAAATAAAAATATAAAATAAAACAAATTTTTTTTTAAACATAAATGCCTAGCAATAGCATAAGCAAATTTGATGATATATATGATATAACTCCCATCATGGGTTTAGTCGATACTAAAACAGTGGATTCCACTGCCAATGTAATAAACAAAATAGAATCATCAAATATTGAATTACAATATACAAATGTGTTGCTACTTATAATTGTCATAATAATGTCCGCGTACATTATTTATAAAGCATACGTTCTACACAATAAATGTGTAACGAAAAGAGCCCTAAGCCATGCTAATGATCTCGACAAGATCTAACATAATATACAAATGATAGTTAACGTAAAAATACATTTTAAAAATAAAAAAAGAATCAAATTAATTGAGAGAAATTGATAATTGAGAATGCAAATAAAAATGAAATAAAAATGAATACTTATGGACAGATACATTCCAGATTTTTCACCCATTTTCTACTGTAGTAGCACCCAAAAAAGCATATTTCTGACCACAGTTAAGCATTGTAAGGTATTTTCAGAAATTGACAAACACGAAATACTAGGTCAAATATATGTTCTAAAAATAATGTATAAAAATTAAAATGAAAAATTTTTATTATATATATACAAAAAAAAAAATAAATAAAATGATATGTAGCTGTCCGGATTCATAAGCTCCGCCGAAATTTAAATATCGTGGAATTCTGATCTCTGTAATGCAAGGCAGATCACTGATAAACATGTTCCACTCCTTTTGAATGGATGCTGACACCTGATCATCCCACTTCAAACCTTCTTTCCAAAGCCGCTGCATTAACATTTTCGCTGTGACAATCATTGGACTTAGCCATCCAAGAGGATCAAACAACAGTGCAATGGTGGATAACACAACCCGTTTTGTTGGAACTCCCGAAGGTATTTCGAAATTCGCGCTGAATCTAAACTCATCCTCCATTGGGCTCCAGTACAACGCAAAGTGCGTATGGTCTCTGTTGAATTGAACGGCAGTAATCCCTGCGACTGCCGGCTCCTAACAGAATGTCATCTACATACATTTGGTCTCTGACTACATTTGTGGCCAGAGGGTATTTTTCCGCTTCATCTGATGCCAACTGTTGCATGACGCGCATGGCTAAAAAGGGTGCTGGACTGGTCCCGAACATAACCGTGGTGCAGCAATATTCGTCAATATCAGCTTTCTCCTCGGATTTCCATAAGATTCGCTGGTAATGTGTATCATCCTCATGTAAGAGGGCGGGCTGATAAGTAATCGGCCTTACCAAAAAAAAACATCTTAAACAACCCATAAATATTTTATTCGATTAGTGTTTTCTATCGGCTGATTGCTGAAAAAGTTTTAGGCGTTTTTCTCAACACTGGTAATTTTGGCGGGAGTTTTAGCATGGTCACTTTTGCATTGTCCCCAAAATTTATTTTATTTTATTTTATTTTATTTTATTTATTTAAAGCAAACATTGCTGCCAAAAGTTTAAAACAAATACAATATAGAATAGATATTACAATAATATAAGAATTTATAAAGAACAGAAAGCCTAAATGAACTTACAAGTTTAGTCTAATAACGTCACCGACACGATGGGGGAGTTTTATTTGCCAGTCCGGCGAGCTATGCCCCTATTCACAGCCAAGGTCTGTCAGTGGCGTTATTAGAGCCTAATTCTGGATAGGAAAAGTGAAGAATTAAAGATAGAATTAATAAATAAGACTTAATTTAAACTTAAAATTAAATGGAGAGTAAGGATGAAAAATGCAACCCGATGGGGGAAGTTTATTAGCCGGTCCGGCAAGCTATGCCCCTGTTCACAGCTAGGGTTGGTTGCAAATTTCATAGGAAATAGAAAGTAGAAAAATATAGAAGGTCAAGTGAAAAGACAGAAGATTTCAGATCAACAGAACAAAGAAGAATATGAATAAGAGTAGAGTAGACAGAATTGAGGTGTAAGACACGAAGTTAGAGTTGGCCAGAGATGGACCGTAGGTGACAGAGAATACAAATTTTAATAGAAGACAGAGTGTGTTCCAAAGAGAACACATGAAAGAGAGAATTATAACACGTGCATAAAACACGAAAAGGATTGTGCAAAGCATAATCAGTGGTGCAAATAGGAAGAGATAATGGAAGAAAGTTTCTAGTTGGTCTACAAGGAATAGAGAAGTTAAGACGACTTAAAAGAAAAGAAGAATCAATGTTACCATTAATAAGATTATGTATAAATAATACACTAAGCATTTTTCTACGATCAGATAGTGAAGGAAGGTTTATAAGTAAAAGTCTACTGGAATAAGAAGGTAGGCGAAGATTGGGATCCCAATTTAAACTACGTAGAGCAAAGAGAAGAAATTGCTTCTGGATCGACTCAATACGGACCTCGTTGTTCCTATATTGAGGGGACCAAATACATGAGCAATATTCTAGAATAGGACGTACAAGGGATACATAAAGGAGTTTGGTAGTGAAAGGATCGTTAAATTCTTTCGACCAACGCTTTATGAATCCAAGCACGCCCTTGGCTACGTTAATGATAGAAGAAATATGAAGATTAAAGTTAAGTTTAGAATCGAATAGAACACCCAGATCTTTAACGGTGTATATACGTTGTAATGGAACATTATCAATCGTATAAGAACCAAGAAAGGGTTTTAAGCGACTAAAAGACATGAACATACACTTAGAACAGTTTAGAGGAAGATGATTAGCCAAGCACCAAAGTTGCATAGAATTTAGATCATTTTGAAGTAGATCAAGCTGAGCAGGATCGTTAAAAGACAGGATAAGTTTTACATCGTCAGCATACATTAGTATGCGAGAGTTTAGTAAAATAGACGGAAGGTCGTTAATAAAAAGTGTAAAGAATAAGGGCCCCAGGTGACTACCTTGAGGAACTCCAGAAGTTACAGAAACAGGTTTAGATATGGTAGATCTGAGTAGAACTTTCTGTGTTCTATTCTTTAAATAAGAAGAGATCCAGAAAAGTAAAGGAGAAGGAAATCCAATGCAACCAAGTTTAAAAAGTAAAAGATCATGATTCACTGAGTCAAATGCTTTACTGAAATCAGTATAAATGACATCAGTTTGCATTTTCCTCTGGAATGCATCATTAATAAGGCATGAAAATTCCAACAAGTTGGTCGTAGTAGACCGACTCTTGATAAATCCATGTTGAAAGGGGGAGATGACAGATTTACAGAGGTGTTGCAAATTTGCTGAGATAATTTTCTCAAAAAGCTTTGGAATAGCCGACAACTTTGCAATACCTCTGTAATTAGATACATCAGACTTACCACCTTTTTTGTGCAAGGGTATAATAAAAGATTCTTTCCAAACAGATGGAAATACCCCGGTGGTAATTGAAAGATTAAAGAGCTTAAGTAAAGGATAAAGTAAAGAAGAACTGCATTCTCTCAATACACAACTTGGGATATTATCAGGTCCAGGGGAGTAGGAAACTTTAATAGACCTAATAGCTGATAATAAGGAAGATTCGGAGATGAGGGGAGCAAAAATAATCGAAGATGAACTAATGTTATAGGGATATGAAGAATTAGTAGAAAGAATAGGGGAATAGGTGGATTGAAAAAATTTGGCAAATAGATCAGCAGCAGCTGAGTCATTACCTGCTTTTTCAGAACCAAGGAAAAAAGAAGAAGGAAGACGCGTTGATTTACGCTTAGAATTAACAAAAGAGTAAAATAATTTAGGGTTATATGAAAATTGACTTTTACAGCGGGAAATATAAGCAGAATAACATTGAGTGTTAAGAAGGAAGAAATTAGATTTAGCAATAGAGTATTTAGATAGATCAAGGCTGGAACCAGACATCTTAAACTTTTTAAAACATTTAGATTTAATATTTTTTAAGTTTGAGAGTCTGGGTGAAAACCATGGTGGTTTAGAAGAAGTAGATGGTCGATAAGAGTTGGGAATAGTTATGTCTAATAAGGAATTAAGTATTAAATAGAATGAGTTTAAAGCGCTATCAATGTCAGCTGCATTGTCAACCGAGGACCAATCAATTGCAGAAAGCAGTTGATTAAGATGAATATAATTACCTTTGCGAAAGCAGCGGTGGGGCGCAGAGGATATGGGTGCGGGTGTATTAAAAGGTTTAGGAACAAAGAGAGAAATTTCTAATGTGGGATGGTAAGGATCTTCAGGCACAGATATAGGAATCGACCTGGAGATGGAAGCATTTAGATAATCGTTAATGAAAACAAGATCTAGGGTTCTATTTAGACTGTTAGTAACAGCATTTATTTGAAAAAGAGGAAAGTCTAATAAATGATCTAAAAAGTCGTGTTGAGAGGATGGAGTAAGGTAGTTTGCGCTGCTGAAAAATGACCATTCGATGGAGGGCAAGTTAAAATCACCCATCACAACGACAGCATCATTGTCACGCGCTTGGGAAAATACTTCGTTGATACAGTCAATATGTTGCATATAGACTTGTATATCAGAAGCAGGAGGAATATAAGAACAGGTTATGAAAAGAGTAGATGAAGGAAGAGTTACTTTAACAGCAACTATTTCAGCATCGATAGAAGAGTTAAGGATTATGACTTCTGAGTTTAGAGTAGATTTGATAGAAATTAGGACACCACCACCACGACGAATCGACCGATCTTTTCTATATAATACGAAATTGTTTGAAAAAATTTCACTATCGGAGATAGTAGAATTTAGCCAAGTTTCAGAAAAAACGATAATGTCAGACTCGAAAGAAGTGCTACACAAATACAAATGTTGGAGTTTTGAAAGAAGTCCTCTAACATTTTGGTACTGTATAGTAAGACAATCTAGTTTTTTGGAGTAGAATTTGGAGATAAGTTATTTACAAGAGCTATTGGTGAAGGATGCGTTCGCTTTTTTGGCTTAAACTCATGAACAATCATATGAGGCGGCCAAAAATTTGAATCACATATGGTAGGAAACACGTCGTTAGGGACACTGATTTTAAATGAGGAAATTTCACGAGGTACAGAGAAGTTAAATTTAGTAACGGATACATTAGCAGAAGATTTACTGGCTATATAGGAAGCTACAGTTTCACAAGTTGTGTCAGAAGAGAGTCTAGACACGAAAACTTGTCTACGAGGTGCTACAACAGATAGTGTAGGAGGAATAGGGGGAGTCGGGGGAACAATGTTAATCACTGTAGCAGAGGGAACCAAGGTGCGGGAGGATCTCCTCCGATGGCCAGAGGCAATTTCCGCAGTTCCAGCAACAGTATTTAAATCAGTGGCTGGGGGAGCGGATGCATCCAGTGAAGGGGTAGATGAGCGATTAGAAAATCTACTGGGAGAAGGGGATAAAGAGAGAGTAGAAGATACATCTAATGAAGGAATTTGTGGATTGGTATTGGGAGAACGCAGTTCAGAAGAAATAGAAACAGACGGAACATCAGTGCAATGATTTGATGTTGACCCAAAATTGAATTGACTTAGCAATTCAGAGCTTGAGTCAAAATCACTCGCAAGAAGCTTAGCTGCCTTATTTAGCTTTAAGAATTTAACACGGACAGAATTGTACATTCTGGTAAAATCAAATTGCATCCCAAAACACACAGGGCAAGCCCATCTTAGGCCACCTTCATGCTTTTTAGGAGCAGAATTGATTTTATCACATTCGCGTCCAGAAAGGCCAGCACACTTGGCATGCATAATATTCTCACACAACCAACAACTAACATATTGAACATGAGTGGAATCCGCCAGTTGCTTAAATGAGCAAGACTTATTGCAGCACGACATAATGTTCGCTGGGTTAAATAAGGTACCGTTTAAGCAAGAGTGAGAAATATGAAAGCACTCAAATTGAGTTAAAGTAAAAACTTTGAGTGGTAAACAAACAGAGTTTAATGCAGAATAGAGAGGGAAAGAACTAAGAGCACAAAACACAAAAGCGAAATGCACTGACACAGCACCGAAGGCGAAAATAGGCAAAGCCCAACAACAAAAACAGCACAGACGCCGCTTACGAAAGAATAAATGTAAATAAACTTACAAAGCACCAGCTGATTAAGTTATGCACAATTGAAAAGAGCACAGATAAGCAAAGATAAGCAGTAAAGACACTTTTAGATATTTAAAAGCAGGTAAATGCAGTGAAAATATAATTTGAATGCAGAGCGCAAATGAAACACAGCCGACTCAAAGTAATCGATATGAGTAAAATAGAATATCGAGCTGTCATTAGATTTCTGTTTTTAAAAAAGAAATGCAACGATGAAATAAAAAATGAGTTAATCGAAGTTTATGGGGAATCAGCTCCATCGATTTCGACCATTAAATATTGGACTGCTGAGTATAGGCGCGGGCGGACAAGCATTTTTGACGAGGAACGTCCGGGACGTCCCAGAGAGGTGACAACCCCAGAAATGGTAGATAAAGTCCACGGAATGATATTGGATGATCGCCGAATAAAGCTGAGAGAGATTGCTAAGGCCCTAAACATTTCTCGTGAACGTGTTGGAAACGTCTTACACGAATATTTAAATATGAGTAAGCTTTCGTCAAGGTGGGTGCCGCGATTGCTCTCAGCGGAACACAAACGCAACCGCTTGGTCATTGCGAAGGAGTGTTTGGCATTGTTAAACGCAAATAAGAATGAATTTTTGCGTCGTTTTGTGACTGTCGACGAAACTTGGATACATCACCATACACCAGAAAGCAAGGAACAGTCAAAGCAGTGGATTTCAACCACATCCCCCCTATTCTCCAGACTTAGCACCATGTGACTATTATCTATTTCCAAAGAAATGGCTTGGTGGAAAGAAATTTCAGTCGAATGAACAGGTGATCTGTGAAACAAACGCCTATTTTGAGGACCTGGACCAGTCATATTTTATGGAAGGTATAAAAAAATTGGAGGATCGTTGGACTAAGTGCATACGTCTAAAAGGAGATTATGTTGAAAAATAAAAAAGAAAAATAAAAAAAAACCGTGTTTTCTTTGGTAGGCCGACTATTTATCAGCCCACCCTCGTATATTAATGCGTCTATACATCTTCTCCACGTCTGCAACGAATACAAATCTTAACGCCCGCCAATTCATCAGAACTCCTGGTAAATCCAATTGCAGTTTGGGTCCGGTTGCCGTTTCATCGAGCCGTCAAAAACAACACGCACTTTCGTTGTAGACGAAGACTCTTTGATGACCGGGTGGTGTGGTAAATAACAATGACTTACTCCCCCCACGACTCCAGGCTGCACATAGGATTCCTTCGCCGACTTTACCGGCATCATTTGACCCAGCTCCAAATACTCGTTTATCGTTGCGTTGTATACTTCCTTTAGATTAGCATCAGCACGCAGACGCCGCTCCAAATGACACAATCGCTTCAACGCTGCACGATTTGACTCTCCGAGTACCATTGTAGAGTTTAACGGCGATAGAAACGGTAGACGTACAATGTACTTCCCAGACGGCAATCGCTGGTGTGTTCTAACAAAGAACTCCTCACACCATCTCTCTTCCTCCGAGAGACCTGCAGATTCTTCATCGAACTGCTCCAGCTCCCAAAACTTTTGCAACAAGTAGTCGAGCTCATTGTATGCATCATTCCTTGATATCTTCACTGTATACGGAGATATAGGTGAAGCACGCCCGCTGATCTTGCCGGATACAATGTATCCCAACGTCGTATTTTGCGCCAAGGGTGCTCCGGTCGGTCCACGATGAACTTCACTCAGCATCAGCTCGTCGTAGATGTCACTGCCCAGCAGCACATCAATTCGTTGAGGTACAAAATAATTCGGATAAGCCAAACATAAGTTTGTCAGATGTGGCAACATATCCTTGCTTACCTGTATTTCAGGCAATTTATGACTCACCCGTGGTAAAATATATATCTGCACATTATAATTCACCAGTGGATCCAGCCGCGATCTCAAACATGTAACGAACACACACGAAGCGTTGTTTCGGCAGCACAATCTGTCTATTAGGGGATCGGCTAAGCTCAGGGAAAAGTGGCGTGGGTGCTGTGCTGCTTCTACAATTTCGTCACAATAACAAAGCCGTAGACAGAGATTAGGTAGGAAAGATGGACAGACAAACCAAAAGACAACGGACGGAATAAATAATGCTGCTTCTATCGGATGTGGAGAACCATGATGGGGGTGTTCTCCGTCTATACAAACCCAACCTGTAGAATCACGAAAGGAATCTTGATCCCACCCCAGTACCGCTGCTGTGCTAGACACTCAAGGTGCCCAATAAAAGAAAATTATTTCATTATAAATTCATACAAAATTCAATATAATTCGCCAGTTTCAATGGGGCTCTTGCCCAGGCTCATGGTTGGGTTTCTTATTCAAAATATTACGATATTGTACCGACATTCGAGTGAGCAGGTTTAAATCTAGGTTATATAAGTGAATTTAATCAAAGATTAAACAAGTTACGTTATGTTGGGATATTGAGATGGCTCTCCAAACTTATTTAAAGATATTGTATTAATTACTCACGACCAAAAATTGATTCTCAGCATTCATTCCTTTCGATGTTGTCGATGTAATCCTTGGGCCCAAGATGACGTAGACAAAACGAAGAAGCTGTTTAAATAAAAGATAGCATATTAAGTTTGGTGCCGCCTAGCCAAATAATGTCAAAACTCAAATATCCAACTCACATACACTTGATTCGGTTAATTATTACTTAACTTTATGTCTCATATCACTTAAATACATTAGATAGTAATCGAAATCGAACTTTCAATCTGCAAACAATTAAGAACTTAAGCGCAGATACAAAAACATATGTTCTGCGGCTCTAGTTAGTCATATTCGTTCTCTTATACGCGCATGTGCATGAGAGTATGCGTAAGTGAGCAAAGGGAATCAAATCAAGAGCAGCAGCTCAACGCATGCTGCTGGCCTCTTGCACACAATTCCAACAACACAACAGCTGATCCTCTCTCGTATGCCCTTGAAAGTGCACGAAAGTGAAAGCAAAGACAAACGCGCGATCATTCACACTTGCACTTGACGTATGATATATTTTTAAGGTCGATTGGAACGAATTGGGCGTATGTGGGTTAGATATTAAAACTTAGGTCCGAGTATATTATGTATATTTTAAATCCTCCGTTGATGTTTAAGGGCACCTCGCACCTAGTTGTGCCGCCGTTGTTGCTGCTGCTGCTGTTACGGTTACTGTTGTTGTTGTTGCTTAAGCGTGCTTGCTGCTGCTGTTGCGGTCACTGTTACTGCAGCTGAAGCTGCTGATGTAACGTCGATGTCCACACCGGAGAATATGGAATTTTCCCAGGGCTTGACATGCACATATATGGCCCACAGAAGAAGAACTATCCCTGATATTGCTGGGAAACGTCTTGAGAGGCACCTCTAGTGCTCCCAAAATGTAGCAGAGGCTTTTCTGCCAGACTCTGTCGGTCTGTCGGCAGAAGCTTCACCTGCAAAAGGGTTATTTTTCTATAAAAAGAATGCACTGCGCTGATTATTATCTATACCTTCAGAAATGCAGGTGACCACCGTCCACTTCTTATTTGCCCCAATAATGGTGGCAAGATGAGGTTACGCATCCGCACTTTGGGGTCACGTGTGTCGTGAAAAATGTTGGCACTATGATTGCACAGACGTCTGTCGCTTTTGAGTTTTTTCGGCATAATGAAGCTGTTTAGGTGCATTTAAATTACACATATCTAAATTATAAACAAAAACAGAACAGCTATGTAACACAATTTATAAAACTATGTCAACACTTCACACACAAAATATCGCTGACAGCATAACTGACCACACATAATATCGCTGACTGCACAACACACAATGTGTGCCGTAACAGCAGCAATAAGCCAACCCGGTAGTTGCAAAGTAAGCTACCCTACATTACACGCAACTGCTGAGTACACAATAACCTAATTTTAATTGACACCACACACCTGTTAACTAAGCTATTTTTACCTATAAATATTGTAATTTTTGGATTAATAAAATCAGTGTGTTTTTAGTACAAACGACAAGAACCATTCACTCATTTCTACGATCGCACCCAGCCTTGCGCATCAAGGAATTCCCTCTCCGAAGTCCACCTGGTTACAAGTGCCAGTTGCGACGCCCTTTTAGTAGTCAGTTTATGTGCTGACTGCTTTCAAAACTTTTACACAAACATTTTTGGTGACCCCGACACTGGAAATCCGCGTTGTCCACTAGGCGACACAAGGATAACCTCCAGAACACAATCCTTACTTGAATTGTCAACAAGGCGACATTCAAAGGATACATGCAACCTGCCCATCTGAAGTTGTCAACAAGGCGACAGAACAGGAGCATAAAGATTCACCAAAATAATTGGTGAACCGATCTATTGGCACTCCACTAAAGTTGTCAACCAGGCGACACACAAATTTCTGAGTGTGCTCTGGTCACATAAATAAAAGTCCACCAAGCGACAAAGTTAAGATATTAACTTACTAAAAATGGCATCAGAACAAGTCACCATCGATGAGTTACCAGATGTACAACAAGATGTCAGCCAAGAAATCTTAAAGCTGATATCCAACTACAAAAAGGATTCAGCTGAGAGAAAAAGCCAGGCCGGTTATCATAAGATTAAGGCCAAAACTCTCAATGAAAAATGGAGCATCATTCAAGCAAATGATGAAATCATTAGAAAATCTGGCGGCCTACCGGAAAACCATGAGTACTTCACCTTTTTTAATGACATAAGGTCCACGGTCCTGAAGTTCCAAGAAGCCATCAATAAAGATGCGGAAAGCCTAAGCAAAAAGACTGCAAAAGTTGAGGACGGACAGCGTCAGCAACCAAGCTTGGAACTCAAGACTACAAAAGTCGAGGACGGACAGCGTCAGCAACCAAGCGTGGAACCAAAAGTCATCGCGCTATGCAGACGGCAAAAGGCAATGATTGCATCAATATATCGCACATTGCAACAGCCTATGGAGCATACCGCAATGGATCTAACAAGGAATCTATGGTACCAAATTCAGGAGGTCCACTTTCAACTTTATGAAGAAGTTGAAGTCCCGGAAGACAATGGATATGATACAAAGAAGTATCTACAAGCAGAACGGGATGTGCAAAGGGCGCTAGCGGCGAAAGGCCCTACAGAGTGCACCATTGACAGAAATTTACCTCGAATAACTATTCCCAAATTCGATGGTGATATATTGAAATGGACACAATTCTTCGATATGTTTGTGTCCATGGTTCACGAAACCAATATGCCCATTATTCGGAAAATGTGGTATCTAAAAAGCAGCGTGGTCGGCGAGGCAGAAAGAATGATACGCCAAATCGACCTAAAAGAAGACAACTATCTTCACGCATGGAACATCTTGGTGGACACCTATGACAATCCAAGAGACATTGCAACAACGGTATTAAACCGATTTTTGACTCAACAGGCGATCAACGACAATGTTAAATCGCTCAAGGAACTATACATAGTCACTATGAAATCTCTTGCATCTCTCAAGGGACTCGGCTTAGACATTTCGACGTGGGACCCGATACTGATAGAGATTCTACGAAACAAGCTGGACAGCACAAATAGGACGCTGTACGAGCAATCAATAAGCGACTCGAAGCAAATTCAGAAACTTGACACCATGCTTCAGTTTCTTGAACAAAGAGTCCGTGTTTTAGCCACCGGGAGCAAAACACAGAACCAAGTCAAACAGGATTCGAAGGGAGCAACCTGTGCCTCTTCATCAACTTCAAGGAAGGATTGTCCATACTGCAAGAAACCAAATCATACGATGTTTCGTTGTGACGACTTCCGCTCAAAATCAGTCGCTGAGAGATTGAATTGGGTTCAACGCCAAAGGCTATGCGTCAACTGCTTCAAAGCAGATCATATGGCGAAGGCGTGCCAAAGCAAATATAAATGCTTCAAGTGCTTCAAAATCACAACACGCTGCTGCATCTGGAGACGACTTCAGTGGAACCACATAATCCGGTTGTGGCATCGGCAAGCAGCAAAACTATAAATCTACTTGCAAAGCAAAGGTTTTAGTCCAAGGAAATAATGGACAACAAGCCACGTTTAAGGCACTGCTAGATTCTGGATCACAAATTAACGTGATATCAGAGCGTCTTGCATCATCACTGTCCCTAAAACGCCATGACACCGCACTACGAATTGAAGGTATCGGTGGACAACCGAGAACCAGTAGGGCTCGGGTAAATGTGTTAGTGAAGTCACTACACAGTAATTTTACAGTGCGAATCGAAGCATTCATTCTACCGCACATTATCACGGATCAGCCACCCCAAAACATTAATGAAGAAAACTGGAATATTCCGAAAAATCGTCCGTTGGCGGATCCCCAATTTAACAAACCAGGAAAAATTGACATGCTGATCGGTGCTGAGCATTATTATGCACTATTTCTCCCACAACAGCAAAAACTCACGCCCTCTGGTCCAATCATGCAACAAACCAGGTTGGGGTGGGTTGTGGCTGGA
Organism: Drosophila limbata; assembly: GCA_963924055.1. Lineage (NCBI taxonomy): Eukaryota > Metazoa > Arthropoda > Insecta > Diptera > Drosophilidae > Drosophila > Drosophila limbata. Next base: position 215,914 of record CAWUOW010000386.1, read on the forward strand.
AAAATAAAAGAAGCAAACATGTCACCAGCCATATGTGCAGCTACTACAGGAGAAGAAACTAATGCCATATTGGAACGATTCTGGAGCTTAGACAACTTTGAAACGTCGGAAAAGCATCGTACGCCAATTGAGAAGGCATGCGGAAAACACTTCATGGACAACTTAAAAATCGCTGCTGATGTCAAATTGCCGTTTTCTGAACATCCTTCAGCCCTGGGGCCCTCGTTGGGGACTGCAGAAAGAAGGTTCTTGTCGTTAGAAAAAAGGACCAAGGCAGAGATTTGGAGAGGATATGTGGACTTCATGGCCGAATATGAACAATTAGGTCACATGAAAATTGTCCCTCGCAACCTACTTCTATCAAGCAACTACATCATCCCTCATCATTGTGTGCTGAAACCTGATAGCAGCACTACAAAGCTAAGAGTGGTTTTCGATGCATCTTGCAAGACGTCGACAGGAAAATCACTTAACGACATACTGCAAGTAGGACCCACTGTGCAGAGCGACCTAATGTCAATTTTATTAAGATTAAGAACACATAAATATGTGTTCACTGCAGACATCGAGAAAATGAACCGTCAGATTTGGATCAATCCTGAGAACCAGTTCCACCAGATGATTGTTTGGAGAAACAATCCCAATGAGGAGTTAAGGTACTACAGACTAAAAACAGTTACCTATGGCACGGCGTCGGCTCCATTCCTAGCAACCAAGTGTCTAAATCACTTGGGCACAACACACATGGACAAATCACCAGTAGGAGCCGCTGCACTAGTGAATGACTTCTATGTTGACGACTGCCTCACAGGAGCAGATTCAGCCCAAGAAGCAATCCAAATTCGGGAGGAGTTACTGAAGATCCTGAGCCCTAATGGATTCAATTTACGAAAATGGTGCTCGAACAACGAGCAACTGTTACAAGGAATACCCAAAGACGACGTAGCAAGCGACGTAAAGTTTGAGGACACATTGGACGGCTACAGGATCAAAACATTGGGCCTTATTTGGATGCCCAAAAAGGACCATCTATGTGGCCGGGCTCAGAGCAGCACAGCTACGAAAATTACTAAACGTGTCGTTTGCTCTGAGCTGGCACAAATCTTCGATCCCCTAGGCTTATTCGCCCCAGTCGTTGTGAAGGCCAAGATTTTCATGCAACGACTCTGGGAAGACAAACTGGAATGGGATGACGAGTTACCTACAGCTCTTCAGAACGAATGGAAGGACTATCGAGATGATTTACAAAGCCTGAATTCGATGCAAATTCCCCGACATATATACGATGGAAAGGTTCCAGTCACAAAGGAAGTGCATACATTTGTGGATGCATCGGAACGAGCATACGGCGCCGCAATATACGTACGCGCAACGTACAAAAATAAACAAATTTCTGTGCGTCTGCTATGTTCGAAGTCTCGAGTAGCCCCAACGGCAAAGCAGTCACTCCCTCGTCTAGAGCTTTGTGCTGCATTATTGGGTGCTGAAATCGCGGACAGGGTTCGACGAGACCTTAACCTAGACTCCAGCACAGTACCAGGATATTTTTGGTCGGATTCTACTGTTGTCCTTTCATGGATCAATGCAGCTGCGTCCACATACCATACATTTGTGGCCAACCGGATAGCGAAGATACAAGCATTGACAAGTCAAAATCAATGGCGCCATGTGTCTTCTACCAACAACGCAGCAGATGTGCTCTCAAGAGGAATACCCGCTCGAAGATTACACGAGCACAACCTATGGCTGTATGGACCACTATTTCTGCATGGCTCTCCAGACCAGTGGACAGCCCCACCTATCATCACCCCAAGCAACTTGGAAAGGAAAACCAAACACATAAGTCTGGCAATTTCTCCGTCCTCAATAGGGGAAGAGCTGTACACCTGTAGACACAGCAATTCATTCTACAAGTTACAACGCATTGTAGCTTACATGTTACGCTTCTGTTACAAAGGGAACAGAGCAGCAACGACCACGTTGTCCACAACAGAACTGGACCAAGCTCGCAACTTGATCTTGCGGACAATACAGCAAGTTGAATTTTCCGCTGACCTAAAAATGTTGCAGCGTCACAACACGGTGGACAAAAAGAGTTCCATCTCATCGCTGTCTCCTCTACTAGGTTTAGATGGCCTTATGCGAGTTGGAGGTAGATTGGAGCAAGCCCCGCTCCCATACAATGCAAAGCACCAAATTCTACTGCCTTACAACGATCCAATAGTAAAAATTATATTGCGAGAGCTGCATGAAGACAACATGCATTGAGGTGCCCAAGCATTACGAGCAATGGCAAGACAACAATACTGGATCCTGAACGACAAAACTATGTCAAGGAACATTATTCACAATTGCGTGACATGCAATAAGGCAAGGCCTAAATTAATGAACCAAATCATGGGCAACTTGCCAGCCGATCGAGTAACACCCACACGCCCGTTTCTAACTACAGGCGTAGATTACTGCGGACCAATCTGGATTCATCATAAAATTCGAGGAAAAAGACCAGATAAGGCATACATAGCTGTATTCTGCTGCTTCTCCACAAAGGCAGTACACCTTGAACTAGTCAGTGATCTGACTACAAACGCCTTTTTGGGAGCTTTGAGACGCTTCTTAAGCCGCCGCGGCAAATGTCAAACAATTCATTGTGACAATGCCACCAACTTTATTGGAGCAAACAACCAGCTGAAGGAACTGGAAGGAACAATATTTGGCGAAAAGGCCCAAGAAGAGATCATCAATCACTGCAACAAGAAGCAAGTGGCGTTCAAATTCATTCCGCCACGAGCACCATCGTTTGGAGGGCTATGGGAAGCTGCAGTCAAGTCTGCAAAGCGGCTACTGGTTACGACTACCAACACTGCATCTCTAACATTTGAAGAATTAAACACGGTGATCATCGAAATTGAAGCGATCTTGAATTCACGCCCAATTACACCGATGTCAAATGATCCTACGGACACCACTGCTCTTATTTCAATTTCTAATTGGGGAAACGCTCACTGCTCCGCCCGATGTCAACGCCGACCGCAATGAGAAATCCTTACTGAAACGTTGGGAACTAGTTTCCAGACTTAAGCAAGGATTCTGGAAGCAATGGTCAGAAGAATATTTGCAAGAGCTGCAAGCCAGACACAAATGGAAAACCGTTAATACCAACATCAAGGAAGGTATGCTTGTCCTAATCAAAGAAGACAACATACCTGTGATGAGCTGGCCAATGGGACGCATTGTAAAAACATATCCAGGACAAGATAACCACGTCCGAGTGGTTGACGTAAAGACTGCCTCAGGCATCTTTAAGCGCCCCATAACCAGGCTTGCGCCAATCTTTCCAGAAGAGATGGCCAAGAAACGACCCATCAATGACGCGGGGGACACAGATGCACCACTCGTCCAACGAAAGCGATTAATGTCGCCAACCATATCCTCGTCCTTGCTGATCCTGCTTCTGATGCTACCTTTGGTGCTGACACAGTCAGTATCAGTAACAAAATTCGACACAAAGCCAGGGATCTATTATGAAAAAATTGGACAAGCAAAAAGAGCAATATCCGACTGGACCATTGTCGTATACTATGAACTGGATCCATACTGGCGAGATATGAAGACATTTAACCGAGGAATAGACGAATTCCAATACCTATGCCCAGAGGTGAACAACAAACAAACATGTTATTTCATATCACAGCACTATCGACACTTGTATTATGAACTGCAAATGGCAAACGTATTTATGCAGCACACTCGAACACGTCGATCCCCATTTGATGCATCAGGCAATATTGCGAATAGTCTATTTGGAGTGTTAGACTCAAACTACGCTAATGAAATGACCAAGGTCATCAAGTAGGTACAAACCAACGAGGAAGTCGTACTGAGCCTGCTGAGAAATCAAACATCAGTACTGGACTCAACCATTAACGTTGTCAAAAAGACAAGGGCTACATCGGACAAGCGTCTTCGACTACTTGAGCAACAAGTTGCTGCCATTGCCGAAAGCAGAGGAAAGTACGGTGGAGCACGGCTCACGGAGACGTACCTGGCATTGACAACTCAACTAACACTGCTAGCATCCACGCTTCAGCGCATGCAATTGGAAATAGTGGACGTACTAACTGGAATTCGACACCAGACAATAAGCCCAATATTGATTTCTCCTAATCAACTAAAGGATCAATTGGATCAAATACGGGATCATTTGCCAACAGATCAAATGCTACCTGTGACTTCATCCAACGTAATTCAACTGTACAGAATTATGCGAGCAGAAGGCACAGCCACCGACACTCATGTAATATTCAGAGTAATATTACCACTAGTGTCAACATCAATATTAGAACTATTTAATATTGTGCCAATTCCGGTGTGGGACTCAACAAGTTGGAGATTGTTTGAGCTCAAAACACCTATAATAGCTATAAACGACCACAGGGATCAATTCATGGGACTAACACATGATGATCTGCGACGCTGTCTTACACTACCAAATGAAGAATACATATGCTTTGAAAATCAAGCTGTGTTTAATGTAAACAATCGATGTGAGTTTCAGCTGTTTAACAACAAGACACCAACAATGTGTCAAATAACTCGCAGAACAACCAATATGGTATGGGAAGAAACACACCAACCGAATAACTGGATTTTTGCAACACATTCTACAATGGAACTACAAGCCGTATGCAACGGAACACCATCCACAATACAACTAGAAGACACCGGACTACTTTCGCTATCATCAGGCTGTACTGCACGCAACGCAGAAATCAGCATCAGTACCTTTGACAACATTATGAGTCAAGCTACGAAAAGTTACGCACGTTTTGGTGACATCATCAAGCCAAACATCACAATTGTACCACCAACAAAATTCAATATCTCGGATTACAAGGTACTAGAAGACAAAGATCTGGACGACTTGCAGCTAAAATTGGCAACACTCAACAAACAAGAGCTGCCCAACCAAATAAGCTCGGTCCAACATCATCATATAGCCGCCTATGCTGCTTTAGTGGTATCTGTTATACTACTATGTGCCTATGAAATGCGGAAGTAACGCCTATGGACTTTGCCACAAGGAATAAGGCCGCCAAACCATCTGCTCCATCCGCTCCATCAGCATCCCCAAGACGATTCACAGTGGAGCTAGACGATGGTTGAACACCGTTTCAACGGCCGGGAGAATGTTTAGGTGCATTTAAATTACACATATCTAAATTATAAACAAAAACAGAACAGCTATGTAACACAATTTATAAAACTATGTCAACACTTCACACACAAAATATCGCTGACAGCATAACTGACCACGCATAATATCGCTGACTGCACAACACACAATGTGTGCCGTAACAGCAGCAATAAGCCAACCCGGTAGTTGCAAAGTAAGCTACCCTACATTACACGCAACTGCTGCGTACACAATAACCTAATTTTAATTGACACCACACACCTGTTAACTAAGCTATTTTTACCTATAAATATTGTGATTTTTGGATTAATAAAATCAGTGTGTTTTTAGTACAAACGACAAGAACCATTCACTCATTTCTACGATCGCACCCAGCCTTGCGCATCAAGGAATTCCCTCTCCGAAGTCCACCTGGTTACAAGTGCCAGTTGCGACGCCCTTTTAGTAGTCAGTTTATGTGCTCCAGAACACAATCCTTACTTGAATTGTCAACAAGGCGACATTCAAAGGATACCTGCAACCTGCCCATCTGAAGTTGTCAACAAGGCGACAGAACAGGAGCATAAAGATTCACCAAAATAATTGGTGAACCGATCTATTGGCACTCCACTAAAGTTGTCAACCAGGCGACACACAAATTTCTGAGTGTGCTCTGGTCACATAAATAAAAGTCCACCAAGCGACAAAGTTAAGATATTAACTTACTAAAAATGGCATCAGAACAAGTAACCATCGATGAGTTACTAGATGTACAACAAGATGTCAGCCAAGAAATCTTAAAGCTGATATCCAACTACAAAAAGGATTCAGCTGAGAGAAAAAGCCAGGCCGGTTATCATAAGATTAAGGCCAAAACTCTCAATGAAAAATGGAGCATCATTCAAGCAAATGATGAAATCATTAGAAAATCTGGCGGCCTACCGGAAAACCATGAGTACTTCACCTTTTTTAATGACATAAGGTCCACGGTCCTGAAGTTCCAAGAAGCCATCAATAAAGATGCGGAAAGCCTAAGCAAAAAGACTGCAAAAGTTGAGGACGGACAGCGTCAGCAACCAAGCTTGGAACTCAAGACTACAAAAGTCGAGGACGGACAGCGTCTGCAACCAAGCGTGGAACCAAAAGTCATCGCGGTATGCAGACGGCAAAAGGCAATGATTGCATCACTATATCGCACATTGCAACAGCCTATGGAGCATACCGCAATGGATCTAACAAGGAATCTATGGTACCAAATTCAGGAGGTCCACTTTCAACTTTATTAAGAAGTTGAAGTCCCGAAAGACAATGGATATGATACAAAGAAGTATCTACAAGCAGTACGGGATGTGCAAAGGGCGCTAGCGGCGAAAGGCCCTACAGAGTGCACCATTGACAAAAATTTACCTCGAATAACTATTCCCAAATTCGATGGTGATATATTGAAATGGACACAATTCTTCGATATGTTTGTGTCCATGGTTCACGAAACCAATATGCCCATTATTCGGAAAATGTGGTATCTAAAAACCAGCGTGGTCGGCGAAGCAGAAAGAATGATACGCCAAATCGACCTAAAAGAAGACAACTATCTTCACGCATGGAACATCTTGGTGGACACCTATGACAATCCAAGAGACATTGCAACAACGGTATTAAACCGATTTTTGACTCAACAGGCGATCAACGACAATGTTAAATCGCTCAAGGAACTATACATAGTCACTATGGAGTCTCTTGCATCTCTCAAGGGACTCGGCTTAGACATTTCGACGTGGGACCCGATACTGATAGAGGTTCTACGAAACAAGCTGGACAGCACAAATAGGACGCTGTACGAGCAATCAATAAGCGACTCGAAGCAAATTCAGAAACTTGACACCATGCTTCAGTTTCTTGAACAAAGAGTCCGTGTTTTAGCCACCGGGAGCAAAACACAGAACCAAGCCAAACGGGATTCGAAGGGAGCAACCTGTGCCTCTTCATCAACTTCAAGGAAGGATTGTCCATACTGCAAGAAACCAAATCATAAGATGTTTCGTTGTGACGACTTCCGCTCAAAATCAGTCGCTGAGAGATTGAATTGGGTTCAACGCCAAAGGCTATGCGTCAACTGCTTCAAAGCAGATCATATGGCGAAGGCGTGCCAAAGCAAATATAAATGCTTCAAGTGCTTCAAAATCACAACACGCTGCTGCATCTGGAGACGACTTCAGTGGAACCACATAATCCGGTTGTGGCATCGGCAAGCAGCAAAACTATAAATCTACTTGCAAAGCAAAGGTTTTAGTCCAAGGAAATAATGGACAACAAGCCACGTTTAAGGCACTGCTAGATTCTGGATCACAAATTAACGTGATATCAGAGCGTCTTGCATCATCACTGTCCCTAAAACGCCATGACACCGCACTACGAATTGAAGGTATCGGTGGACAACCGAGAACCAGTAGGGCTCGGGTAAATGTGTTAGTGAAGTCACTACACAGTAATTTTACAGTGCGAATCGAAGCATTCATTCTACCGCACATTATCACGGATCAGCCACCCCAAAACATTAATGAAGAAAACTGGAATATTCCGAAAAATCGTCCGTTGGCGGATCCCCAATTTAACAAACCAGGAAAAATTGACATGCTGATCGGTGCTGAGCATTATTATGCACTATTGCTCCCACAACAGCAAAAACTCACGCCCTCTGGTCCAATCATGCAACAAACCAGGTTGGGGTGGGTTGTGGCTGGAAAAATAAAAGAAGCAAACATGTCACCAGCCATATGTGCAGCTACTACAGGAGAAGAAACTAATGCCATATTGGAACGATTCTGGAGCTTAGACAACTTTGAAACGTCGGAAAAGCATCGTACGCCAATTGAGAAGGCATGCGAAAAACACTTCATGGACAACTTAAAAATCGCTGCTGATGGGCGATTCATTGTCAAATTGCCGTTTTCTGAACATCCTTCAGCCCTGGGGCCCTCGTTGGGGACTGCAGAAAGAAGGTTCTTGTCGTCAGAAAAAAGGACCAAGGCAGAGATTTGGAAAGGATATGTGGACTTCATGGCCGAATATGAACAATTAGGTCACATGAAAATTGTCCCTCGCAACCTACTTCTATCAAGCAACTACATCATCCCTCATCATTGTGTGCTGAAACCTGATAGCAGCACTACAAAGCTAAGAGTGGTTTTCGATGCATCTTGCAAGACGTCGACAGGAAAATCACTTAACGACATACTGCAAGTAGGACCCACTGTGCAGAGCGACCTAATGTCAATTTTATTAAGATTAAGAACACATAAATATGTGTACACTGCAGACATCGAGAAAATGTACCGTCAGATTTGGATCAATCCTGAGAACCAGTTCCACCAGATGATTGTTTGGAGAAACAATCCCAATGAGGAGTTAAGGTACTACAGACTAAAAACAGTTACCTATGGCACGGCGTCGGCTCCATTCCTAGCAACCAAGTGTCTAAATCACTTGGGCACAACCCACATGGACAAATCACCAGTAGGAGCCGCTGCACTAGTGAATGACTTCTATGTTGACGACTGCCTCACAGGAGCAGATTCATCCCAAGAAGCAATCCAAATTCGGGAGGAGTTACTGAAGATCCTGAGCCCTAATGGATTCAATTTACGAAAATGGTGCTCGAACAACGAACAACTGTTCCAAGGAATACCCAAAGACGACGTAGCAAGCGACGTAAAGTTTGAGGACACATTGGACGGCTACAGGATCAAAACATTGGGCCTTATTTGGATGCCCAAAAAGGACCATCTATGTGGCCGGGCTCAGAGCAGCACAGCTACGAAAATTACTAAACGTGTCGTTTGCTCTGAGCTGGCACAAATCTTCGATCCCCTAGGCTTATTCGCCCCAGTCGTTGTGAAGGCCAAGATTTTCATGCAACGACTCTGGGAAGACAAACTGGAATGGGATGACGAGTTACCTACAGCTCTTCAGAACGAATGGAAGGACTATCGAGATGATTTACAAAGCCTGAATTCGATGCAAATTCCCCGACATATATACGATGGAAAGGTTCCAGTCACAAAGGAAGTGCATACATTTGTGGATGCATCGGAACGAGCATACGGCGCCGCAATATACGTACGCGCAACGTACAAAAATAAACAAATTTCTGTGCGTCTGCTATGTTCGAAGTCTCGAGTAGCCCCAACGGCAAAGCAGTCACTCCCTCGTCTAGAGCTTTGTGCTGCATTATTGGGTGCTGAACTCGCGGACAGGATTCGACGAGACCTTAACCTAGACTCCAGCACAGTACCAGGATATTTTTGGTCGGATTCTACTGTTGTCCTTTCATGGATCAATGCAGCTGCGTCCACATACCATACATTTGTGGCCAACCGGATAGCGAAGATACAAGCATTGACAAGTTAAAATCAATGGCGCCATGTGTCTTCCACCAACAACGCAGCAGATGTGCTCTCAAGAGGAATACCCGCTCGAAGATTACACGAGCACAACCTATGGCTGTATGGACCACTATTTCTGCATGGCTCTCCAGACCAGTGGACAGCCCCACCTATCATCACCCCAAGCAACTTGGAAAGGAAAACCAAACACATAAGTCTGGCAATTTCTCCGTCCTCAATAGGGGAAGAGCTGTACACCTGTAGACACAGCAATTCATTCTACAAGTTACAACGCATTGTAGCTTACATGTTACGCTTCTGTTACAAAGGGAACAGAGCAGCAACGACCACGTTGTGCACAACAGAACTGGACCAAGCTCGCAACTTGATCTTGCGGACAATACAGCAAGTTGAATTTTCCGCTGACCTAAAAATGTTGCAGCGTCACAACACGGTGGACAAAAAGAGTTCCATCTCATCGCTGTCTCCTCTACTAGGTTTAGATGGCCTTATGCGAGTTGGAGGTAGATTGGAGCAAGCCCCGCTCCCATACAATGCAAAGCACCAAATTCTACTGCCTTACAACGATCCAATAGTAAAAATTATATTGCGAGAGCTGCATGAAGACAACATGCATTGAGGTGCCCAAGCATTACGAGCAATGGCAAGACAACAATACTGGATCCTGAACGACAAAACTATGTCAAGGAACATTATTCACAATTGCGTGACATGCAATAAGGCAAGGCCTAAATTAATGAACCAAATCATGGGCAACTTGCCAGCCGATCGAGTAACATCCACACGCCCGTTTCTAACTACAGGCGTAGATTACTGCGGACCAATCTGAATTCATCATAAAATTCGAGGAAAAAGACCAGATAAGGCATACATAGCTGTATTCTGCTGCTTTTCCACAAAGGCAGTACACCTTGAACTAGTCAGTGATCTGACTACAAACGCCTTTTTGGGAGCTTTGAGACGCTTCTTAAGCCGCCGCGGCAAATGTCAAACAATTCATTGTGACAATGCCACCAACTTTATTGGAGCAAACAACCAGCTGAAGGAACTGGAAGGAACAATATTTGGCGAAAAGGCCCAAGAAGAGATCATCAATCACTGCAACAAGAAGCAAGTGGCGTTCAAATTCATTCCGCCACGAGCACCATCGTTTGGAGGGCTATGGGAAGCTGCAGTCAAGTCTGCAAAGCGGCTACTGGTTACGACTACCAACACTGCATCTCTAACATTTGAAGAATTAAACACGGTGATCATCGAAATTGAAGCGATCTTGAACTCACGCCCAATTACACCGATGTCAAATGATCCTACGGACATCACTGCTCTTACTCCAGCACACTTTCTAATTGGGGAAACGATCACTGCTCCCCCCGATGTCAACGCCGACCGCAATGAGAAATCCTTACTGAAACGTTGGGAACTAGTTTCCAGACTTAAGCAAGGATTCTGGAAGCAATGGTCAGAAGAATATTTGCAAGAGCTGCAAGCCAGACACAAATGGAAAACCGTTAATACCAACATCAAGGAAGGTATGCTTGTCCTAATCAAAGAAGACAACATACCTGTGATGAGCTGGCCAATGGGACGCATTGTAAAAACATATCCAGGACAAGATAACCACGTCCGAGTGGTTGACGTAAAGACTGCCTCAGGCATCTTTAAGCGCCCCATAACCAGGCTTGCGCCAATCTTTCCAGAAGAGATGGCCAAGAAACGACCCATCAATGACGCGGGGGACACAGATGCACCACTCGTCCAACGAAAGCGATTAATGTCGCCAACCATATCCTCGTCCTTGCTGATCCTGCTTCTGATGCTACCTTTGGTGCTGACACAGTCAGTATCAGTAACAAAATTCGACACAAAGCCAGGGATCTATTATGAAACAAGTGGGAAAGGCTATAGTCGAGCTCCCGACTATAGGATACCCGTTACTTACCTAAATAAATTTAACTTTTTTTTTATTGCATGCTTTTAGGCACTTTTATTGCTTAAAAGCTTTAATCAGCCAGTACCACCTTTCTGTTTGTCCGATCTTGTTGGGATTTAGTAGAATGATAGGTAAAAACAATAGCTAACGTTTACCGTTTAAAAAAACCAAATATCTTAAAAACTGTGCGTGTGGTGGATTTTCGCGATTTACGGAGGCGGAAAGGGGCGTGGCAAAATTTTGAAACAAACTTGACCTGCGTGGGGTTTATAGAAATCTGTGTGACAAATTTGGTTGCTCTATCTCTTATAGTCTCTGAGATCTAGGCGCTCACACGGACGGACAGACGGACGGACGGACGGACGGACGGACGGACGGACGGACAGACGGACAGACGGACATGGCTATATCGACTCGGCTGTTGATGCTGGTCAAGAATATATATACTTTATAGGGTCGGAGATGCTTCCTTCTCCCTGTTACATACATTGCAACGAATACAATATCCCCTTTTACTTATTTTTAATAAGTAACGGGTATAAAAATTGGACAAGCAAAAAGAGCAATATCCGACTGGACCATTGTCGTATACTATGAACTGGATCCATACTGTCGAGATATGAAGATATTTAACCGAGGAATAGACGAATTCCAATACCTATGCCCAGAGGTGAACAACAAACAAACATGTGATTTCATATCACAGCACTATCGACACTTGTATTATGAACTGCAAATGGCAAACGTATTTATGCAGCACACTCGAACACGTCGATCCCCATTTGATGCAGTAGGCAATATTGCGAATAGTCTATTTGGAGTGTTAGACTCAAACTACGCTAATGAAATGACCAAGGTCATCAAGAAGGTACAAACCAACGAGGAAGTCGTACTGAGCCTGCTGAGAAATCAAACATCAGTACTGGACTCAACGACACTCATGTAATATTCAGAGTAATGTTACCACTAGTGTCGACATCAATATTAGAACTATTTAATATTGTGCCGATTCCGGTGTGGGACTCAACAAGTTGGAGATTGTTTGAGCTCAAAACACCTATAATAGCTATAAACGACCACAGGGATCAATTCATGGGACTTACACATGATGATCTGCGACGCTGTCTTACACTACCAAATGAAGAATACATATGCTTTGAAAATCAAGCTGTGTTTAATGTAAACAATCGATGTGAGTTTCAGCTGTTTAACAACAAGACACCAACAATGTGTCAAATAACTCGCAGAACAACCAATATGGTATGGGAAGAAACACACCAACCGAATAACTGGATTTTTGCAACACATTCTACAATGGAACTACAAGCCGTATGCAACGGAACACCATCCACAATACAACTAGAAGACACCGGACTACTTTCGCTATCATCAGGCTGTACTGCACGCAACGCAGAAATCAGCATCAGTACCTTTGACAACATTATGAGTCAAGCTACGAAAAGTTACGCACGTTTTGGTGACATCATCAAGCCAAACATCACAATTGTACCACCAACAAAATTCAATATCTCGGATTACAAGGTACAAGACGACAAAGATCTGGACGACTTGCAGCTAAAATTGGCAACACTCAACAAACAAGAGCTGCCCAACCAAATAAGCTCGGTCCAACATCATCATATAGCCGCCTATGCTGCTTTAGTGGTATCTGTTATACTACTATGTGCCAATGCAATGCGGAAGTAACGCCTATGGACTTTGCGACCCACAGCCACAAGGAATAAGGCCGCCAAACCATCTGCTCCATCCGCTCCATCAGCATCCCCAAGACGATTCACAGTGGAGCTAGACGATGGTTGAACACCGTTTCAACGGCCGGGAGAATGTTTAGGTGCATTTAAATTACACATATCAAAATTATAAACAAAAACAGAACAGCTATGTAACACAATTTATAAAACTATGTCAACACTTCACACACAAAATATCGCTGACAGCATAACTGACCACACATAATATCGCTGACTGCACAACACACAATGTGTGCCGTAACAGCAGCAATAAGCCAACCCGGTAGTTGCAAAGTAAGCTACCCTACATTACACGCAACTGCTGAGTACACAATAACCTAATTTTAATTGACACCACACACCTGTTAACTAAGCTATTTTTACCTATAAATATTGTGATTTTTGGATTAATAAAATAAGTGTGTTTTTAGTACAAACGACAAGAACCATTCACTCATTTCTACGATCGCATCCAGCCTTGCGCATCAAGGAATTCCCTCTCCGAAGTCCACCTGGTTACAAGTGCCAGTTGCGACGCCCTTTTAGTAGTCAGTTTATGTGCTGACTGCTTTCAAAACTTTTACACAAACAGAAGCCATGCGTATTCTGTGGATCTGCTGTACCTATGCTAAGCGCCGCTTATTCTTTAAGCTAACTACATGCACAGCCAATTCGTCTGTCGCTATGCATAGACACTTACATGTGTAAACACATATACATGTAAGCATGTAAAGTGCCGGTCGCTTAACATTAGGGTGATTCATAATTCGAGTTGGCCTTTTCGAATATCGTAACTGTCCCATTATTTTATTTACGATTAACTATTTAATTTCCTAGCTAGTTATAAGATATGTAAATAAATGATTGCATCCCTTCACAACCCCCCCCACAGTTTAAAACTATGACTGCTAGCCATAGATGAAAACTGTAAAAACAAATGAAAGGGGTGCAAGGCATATGTTTACCAAATATCCTTGGCGTGAAATTTACCCAACTCTCTACCATTTAGGTCCTCGAGTAGATAAATTGATTGGCCTAGCTTTTTCTTAATACGGGCCTTTGTTCCGACTGGAGCTAACTTGGCATTAAAATTAGTGGCAGCATTGCTAAGGCAAAAGTTGCGCTTTATGACTTCGTCACCTACTTCAAATGAACGTGGTCTTGCTCTAAGGTTATACGTGCGTTGATTCGTTTCGTATGCTTTAGTTAGATGTTTTTCAAGAGTTAAGCGGATCCTTGGAAATTCATCTGATCTTGACAAGTTCACTTCGCCCTCTCTGAGTAAATTTAGGTTGCGCAGCCACTTAAAATCTTGGCCATGCGAAACCATATGTTGCCCAAAGACTACAAAATAAGGTGCCGATTGATTGGTGTATGGACTTTCGGAGGGCACTGTTGATGCTGCTAAGAAAAAACATCCCATTCACGCTGATCGGTGCTAACATATGCTCTAAGAGTAGCGTTGATCGAGCGATTTACCCTCTCTGCTGCATTTGATTGTGGAGCATAGGCGCCAGTGCACAAATGCTGAATCCCATACTTGGAAAGAAAATCTGAAAAATCATGGCTCTTGAACTGAGTTCCATTGTCGCTCACAATTGTCTCCGGAACTCCAAAACATGAAAATATTTCCTCTCGTAAAATCTCAATAGCAATCTTTGAAGTAAACTTTTTCACCGCCTTGAGGAAGGTAAATTTCGAAAAATGGTCAAGGATTATGAATATTCCCACATTGCCTTTTTTCGTTCTCGGGAAAGGACCTATGAAATCTAGATACAACCTCTGAAATGGCCTTTCGCTAACTACTCTTGCCCCCATCGGGGGCTTAAGAGAATGTGTCGGGTATTTCGTTGTTCGACATACCTCGCTCTTGCTAAAGTAATCGCGTAGATCAATCACCATGCTGGGCCAGTAAAATCTACGTCTAATCTGATCCAGGCATTTGGCAGTTCCGCAATGCGCAGACGATGGTTGATCGTGAGCAGAACTAATAACGCTTTGACGTAACGCTTCCGGAACAAGCAATTTCCAGCAGTCATTAGCTTGAGCTGAATCTGGGAAACTAGTATCGAACTAGTAAATATAATCATCAATTACTTGGAAATCTGGCAACTTAGATAATATAAACTTTTCTCTCAGTGCGCTATATTCAGCAGATTGAAAGGCATTTGAGCTCAAATCGATTTCCGGGAGAGCTTCGCAATCTATTGCGGCTACCTCCTCAACGCTTTCGACTACAGCGACTACATTTTCGCTTCCTTTGCGATGCTCGATTTCAAAACAAAATCCCTGTAACTTGATTGCCCATCGCGCTAGCCTCCCGCTAAGATCGGACTGTTTCATTAGCCAGCGAAGACTTGCATGGTCAGTGACAACTTTAAAAGGATGCCCGTCAATGTACATGCGAAATTTTTTTATAGCTAGAACTACCGCCAGACATTCGAGCTCCGTGACTGTGTAGTTGCGTTGAGCCTTGTTAAGCTTTTTAGACATGTATGCTATCGGGCGCTCAATACCTGAATCGTCACATTGGGCCAAAACTGCACCTACACCATGAAATGAAGCGTCACATTGCACAATGAAGGGCTTGTCATAGTCGGGCTGTATCAAAAATGGAGCTGAGCATAATTTACTATTGACGTTTTCAAAAGCTGCTTGCGCTTGCTCATTCCATTCGAATGACTTACCACGAGTGAAAAAATTACCGAAGAGTAGTTTGATATGAAACGCTGGTACCAACCAGTCATTCCTAGAAATCTTCTAAGCTGCTTTTGAGTCTTCGGTATGGGAAACTCATCAACAGCTCGAATCTTATCAGGATTAACCTGAAGAGTACCTTCGCCCACTAAATAACCTAAATAGTCAACTTTCTTCAAGCAAAATTGGCTTTTCTGAACGTTAATTGTGAGTCCGGTCTTGCGTAACTGAGTAGCCACTTCCGACAAGTGTATCAAATGATCTTCAAAACTATGGGACAGGACCAATAGGTCGTCTAGGTATACTAGAACTTGAGATTTTAACCTATAGGGAATCACCAGATCCATTAAACGACTCATTGTTTGGGGAGCGTTCGTTAATCCGAAAGGCATCCTTTTAAACTGATAAAGTGGCCTATTCGGGACGTTAAAAGCTGTTTTCGCTCGTGACTCTTGATCTAGGCAGATTTGCCAAAAGGCGACTTTGAGATCGATTTTTGAAATACAATAAACCGGAGGAAGTCGACTAAGGAGTCCATCCATGATAGGGATCGGATAGGCGTCTCTCACTGTAACATGGTTTAACCGACGTGCATCCAAACAGAATCTTACTTTTCCAGGCTTAATGTGCAAAGTAACTGGAGATGACCATGGCGAACTAGGAGCTTCTTCAATAACGTCCATGTTGAGCATAGCATATCAATCTCGCCACATAACAGTTTTTCCTTTGCAGGGGATAATGTATAAAATCTCTGTTTGATTGGTTTGGCGTTTGCAGTGTCGATGTTGTGTTCTATTAAAGATGTCATTCCGAGCCCATCTTTTTCGAACGATGGAAAGAAGTCGATCACTGATTGTAGTTTAGATTTCTGGGAAGCGGACAATTCTAGCTTGAGCGAATCTTCTTCATTTGATATTTCATTTATAGAGCAGGACGGAATGATGGAAATGCCAAATCTTTTCCAAAAGTCCATACCGCATATGACATCCTGCTTTATTGATGAAACTATTAAAAATTCAAATTCTCCTTTTATTGAGTTGTACGTCAAAGGCATAATAATCGATCCTTCCACGGATTGTATCTGACCGTCTGCGGTACGAACAACTCCGTGCATTCTCCTAGAAACTAGATTACCTTTCAGTACTCGCTGAGCGAGATTTCCTCCAATGACACTTTTGTTTGCCCCACTATCTAAAAGAGCTAAGTAATGCTGACCCCAGAATTCAATCTGGGTGAAAGGACGAATATCATTTTCTTTGTTTGTGATTGAGGACACTACGAAACGACTTAAGCTACGCTTCCTTTTCCAAAATTCTCGCATGCGCCTTGAGGAACGAGATGGAGCTACGACGGGCTTGTTTGCCTTGAATATTTCATCTCTTCGCTTTTGATACTCTCGTAATCGCACATGATTTGGTTTAAAATGCTGAGGAATTGACAAATTTGGTATTGAAGATGACAAATCAGGGAAAGGTTCATGTCTGGTGTTAGAAGTTAAAATAGTGGTACCCGAGTCTAGCGTCGGACATCCCCTCTCGGAGCACGGCGGACATCCTGTGTCGAGTTTTCCGATGCCGATTTACATTTGGGACAGTTGGGCTTATAGATATCAGGCGCACCGCAACCGTAACAAAAGACGCAACGGGGCTTAAGACAGTCCTGGTACTTATGGCCCTGTTCTCCACAGTTCCAGCACTTGAGAGTATACACACGAATTGCACACAGCTCGTTGGTTGCCTCGTTTTCTCCTTCAGAAGTCTCTTCAGAGTCTTCTTCATGAAGCAAAGTGTTGTCGAAATGCTTATTTACGTTTGGTCGAGAGAAAGGCTTTGACTTCAGGCTACGGAAGAATTCCTCGTGCCGGTGGCATTCCTTTCGCAGAGTTGACAGATCAAGAGTTTCGATGTGCAACAACTCATGCTTTAGCTCCGACTTCAGATTATGTCGAATCTCCAAAGTGAGTTCACCATCGGGCATGGGATCTCGTAGAGAATCCGCAATAGCCAGCATGGCATCTAAAAATTCGTCAAAACTTTCGTTCGCAACATGATTGCGACGGCGCATAGTAGCTTTTATATCGTGATCAGTTCGCTGATCCTGATATCTTTCCTGCAGACGACTGCTTAACTCCAACCAATTCATGTGGTCAGCTGTTCTATGAACCCGCCAATAAAAGGACAAATCTGAACCAGTGAACAATAGATTGGCAAACTGAGACAACAGGGCAAAATTTCCAATAAGGCACTGATTCGTGAGACAATTCACCCTGTATATAAAATCCTCAACTGGAAGGTCATTTGCCGATCCACTGAATTTAACACGCCAGTTCGAAATCACATTTGAGATCCTGTCTGGTCGGTCAGTGGAAGGATCAGGTGCATTTATGCGAGCACTTGGAGCTCTAACTCTATAACTATTGTTACGGATATTGCTTGCGTTACTCATGCGTGGAAAGGACGGAGCGATATCGCTCTCCCATTCTAGCTGGGGTTCATCGCGAACCTCACGAGATATATTAGAAACTCTCTCTGCAATAGCCGCAGTCGTGCTCGCTCGATAATTTTCCAAGGAGTCGGAAATGAGTTGCTGAATGCGGTCCTCCGAAAGGACACTCGGTTCAGGCGCATTTCTAGGCTGATTAACGTCACGACGAGGATTCGTGCGTGGGCCTGGCACGTTTAGATTATTACGAGACTGTGACCTAGTATTAACCCTGGGTTTCGGAATAGTTCCAGTATGAATTGGAATTGGATTAGTGGCAGCGTTCTGATCCCCCTGCGAGTTGGGTTGAACTCTGCGTTCAGGAGGTATCCTAACGGACATTAGAGCTCGAGAGAACGATTGTCTACAAATCGGACAAGTTTGATTGGTCTCTAACCAATCTAAAAGACATGATCGATGATATTGGTGTTTGCAAGGAGTTTCTACAATTTCCGAATCACGGCTCGTGTCGTTGCAGATCGTGCATTGCACAGCTGCGTCAAGCTGCATTGCGTTGAGATTTTCAGTGCTTCTGTTAACAGGCATTGTTGTGTCAAGTGTGATGATTCAAAAGATTGGAAGATACGATTTCAGATATCGAATACTTATTTCAAGTAAATATATGGAGATAAATGTGTCATGAATTAAACGGGACTTATCCTTAAGGACTAGCACAGCAGAGTATAATTGTATTCACCCATAGAGGAAGCATTTTATTCCGTACAACCAAAAATATTAAAAGATACGTGAGTATCTATCCGCCTAAAAGAGGGACATGCCAAAAATCTCCAGGATAAACAATCTCGATTCTAAACGAACAGGTGATTTCGGTTTTAGCATTTAATTCACTAGGTATAGGGTCCGTTAAAAACCAGAACTATAGTTCCTGCGTATTTTGGATGCAAAAGTTAAATACTGATGGACTTGCATTCGTGCTGAAAACAAAAATGAAGAAATCATCGGTTTTGCGATATATATCGAATGGTCTGGATTCGATGATGATCCAAATGCCAGCTGTTCCGATTTAGATATAATATGCGTACTGTAACTAGTTTTTATTTCTATGAAGGTGGATTTCGGTTGATTTGTGGGAAGGTTTTGTCAGGAGATTCGGGGAAGCGTGGGGGGTACCATAATGAATTTTGAACTCGACCTTTTTACTTAAGTATTCGGGCCTTTTCGGGCCCCACGTTGGGCGCCATTTATTATGTAACGAACACACACGAAGCGTTGTTTCGGCAGCACAATCTGTCTACTAGGGGATCGGCTAAGCTCAGGGAAAAGTGGCGTGGGTGCTGTGCTGCTTCTACAATTTCGTCACAATAACAAAGCCGTAGACAGAGATTAGGTAGGAGAGATGGACAGACAAACCAAAAGACAACGGACGGAATAAATAATGCTGCTTCTATCGGATGTGGAGAACCATGATGGGGGTATTCTCCGTCTATACCCACCCAACCTGTAGAATCATGAAAGGAATCTTGATCCCACCCCAGTACCGCTGCTGTGCTAGACAGTTAGTTTCAATGGGGCTCTTGCCCAGGCTCATGGTTGGGTTTCTTATTCAAAATATTACGATATTGTACCGACATTCGAGTGAGCAGGTTTAAATCTAGGTTATATAAGTGAATTTTATCAAAGATTAAACAAGTTACGATTTGTTGGGATATTGAGATGGCTCTCCAAACTTATTTAAAGATATTGTATTAATTACTCACGACCAAAAATTGATTCTCAGCATTCATTCCTTTCGATGTTGTCGATGTAATCCTTGGGCCCAAGATGACGTAGACAAAACGAAGAAGCTGTTTAAATGAAAGATAGCATATTAAGTTTGGTGCCGCCTAGCCAAATAATGTTAATGTTAATTCGGTTAATTATTACTTAACTTTATGTCTCATATCACTTAAATACATTAGATAGGAATCGAAATCGAACTTTCAATCTGCAAACAATTAAGAACTTAAGCGCAGATACAAAAACATATGTTCTGCGGCTCTAGTTAGTCATATTCGTTCTCTTATACGCGCATGTGCATGAGAGTATGCGTAAGTGAGCAAAGGGAATCAAATCAAGAGCAGCAGCTCAACGCATGCTGCTGGCCTCTTGCACACAATTCCAACAACACTGATATTCAACAGCTGATCCTCTCTCGTATGCCCTGCGGCTGCTGTTGCGGTTACTGTTGTTGTTGTTGCTTAAGCGTGCTTGCTGCTGCTGTTGCGGTCACTGTTACTGCAGCTGAAGCTGCTGATGTAACGTCGATGTCCACACCGGAGAATATGGAATTTTCCCAGGGCTTGACATGCACATATATTGCCCACAGAAGAAGAACTATCCCTGATATTGCGGGGAAGCGTCTTGAGAGGCACCTCTAGTGCTCCCAAAATGTAGCAGAGGCTTTGCTGCCAGACTCTGTCGGTCTGTCGGCAGAAGCTTCACCTGCAAAAGGGTTATTTTTCTATAAAAAGAATACACTGCGCTGATTATTATCACTGCGGACGGCAGTCCGCGCTAGTGACGAAAGCAGCACGAAGGGTGCGAAAGCGACTAGCATATATACACAGGAAGAATGGAAAATTTGCTATGACCGTCCGATCGGGTCGTGTTATATACCGATCGAAAGGTATCAATTTAACTTACAAATGTGCATACTAAGACTTTTGGAAACTCACCTGGTACGTGAGATAAGCATGTGTAAGTGGGAGGGGAAAAATTTAAATGATTGGAGCAAATGGGGCCGTTGGGGCCTTTTTGATTTATTTTTTAATTTTTTACTCTTCTAATCAAAAATACGCGTCGAATGACACCTCGATCATCGAAATCCGATTACTGGTTCAAAAAATAATTAATGTTGAAATTTTTAGTCGCCTTTCGAAAATGAGATGAAAAGTCAGTATGTCTGTTTGTTTGTTTGTTTGTTTGTTTGTTTGTATCAAAACGTTGATTTAGCTTAAATGTTTGAACGAGGACTTGTTTCCGCTCAAAAATATAGAAACGTTTGTTCTACGACTTTTTCGAAAAATAGCTAGTTTAGCGGGAAATCGCTAAAAATCGCTAAAATTAAAGCCCTCATAGCATCCAAACGATAGAAGCTACAGATATGATCTATATATCGATGAAAAGGTATTTTGAAGGGCTCTTAGGCATACCTTCAAAGTTTTTTTTTAAAGTAAAAAGGTAAACAGCTACAGGTGAAATAATTTTTTTGAATGAATTAAAAAATAAAATTTTTGTCACTGGGCACATTGCGCTAAATTTTTCATACCTAATAAATAGTACTTTTTTGCAAAGTGCCAGTGACAAAAATTTTATTTTTTAATAATTCATGTGTAAAATTTAATATTTTTCGTCACAAAATTGGATATCAGAAATTTTGTGGCATGAAAATGTTTTCGGCACTAGACTTTTACCTCGTAAAGAGATTTTTTTATAAGATCTATACCTTCAGAAATGCAGGTGACCACCGTCCACTTCTTATTTGCCCCAATAATGGTGGCAAGATGAGGTTACGCAACCGCACTTTGGGGTCACGTGTGTCGTGAAAAATGTTGGCACTATGATTGCTCAGACGTCTGTCGCTTTTGAGTTTTTTCGGCATAATGAAGCCATGCTAAGCGCCGCTTATTCTTTAAACTAACTACATGCACAGCCAATTCGTCTGTCGCTATGCATAGACACTTGCATGTGTAAACACATACACATGTAAGCATGTAAAGTGCCGGTCGCTTAACATTAGGGTGATTCATAATTCGAGTTGGCCTTTTCGAATATCGTAACTGTCCCATTATTTCATTTACGATTAACTATTTAATTTCCTAGCTAGTTATAAGATATGTAAATAAATGATTGCATCCCTTCACAAACATATGACCATAGCTGTCGTTACTTCCGTGATTCTGGAGCTCGCTAATCCATTAACCTTAACATGCACCTTCTGCCGTGGAAGACGTAGCAACTGTGCTGCGCTCTCCGATATGAAAGATGCTTGCGATCCTTGATCCAGAAATGCTCGAAACTTCAACGGTACCCCTTCCGCGTTGTCCACTGTAACAACTGCGGTCGGCAATAACACATCACAGCTTGACCCATTTGTCGATGATCCTTCCTTTGACCTGTTGACAAAATGTGTCGATACCCTTTGTGCACTCTCCTCCGACGGCTTTGGGGACACGACTGTCTTTTCTCCTTTTCCACGTGAATAAGTGTGTGATGACGCCCAGTACACCTTTCACAATATCTGCGACTTCCGCATTTCGACGCCTGATGCTTATTATCCAGACAAATAAAACATAGTCGATATTTCCGAACTGTCGCCATCCGCTCCGATATACCCATACCGGCAAATTGTTTTCAGTGATGAGATGATTTCCTTGACCGCAGACTGGACAAAAACTATCATCTCGAGTCACAAATGACGATTTCACAATTGTGCTCTTGTCGCTCTGTGTTGCGTTCCTACGCTCCTTAGTCGACGCTGGATCGTTCCCATAGAACGAAGCAGTAATCATTGTGCGATACTGAATGTCCAAGTAGGCGCACAGATCTTCAAATGTTGGTAACTCTCGATTGGTAGTAGATTTCTCCCATTCCAATCTCAATTGACCGGGTAATTTCCTTGTCATATAGTACACCAGAATTGAAGATCCACTCCAATCTTTTCCAAGGAGGTGACAGAGGCTCGACACGTCTGCACAAACTGCTTCAATGCATTTGGGTCGCCCTGCTGAACCACTGCCTGTTTTTCAAAGACATCCATATAATGCTGAAATAAAACTCTTTTATTATCGTACATGTCGACTACCATATTCCATGCCTTTTGGTAATTCGATTCAATCAGCGTTATGTGCTGTATATCCTTAGCTACTTTTTCAGAAAGGGAGTCTTTCAGGTAATGAAACCGATGAAGATCATTCAGACGTTCGCAGTTGTGAACTCTTGACAAGAACAGTTCCTTGAAAACTGGCCAATCGACAAACTTTCCACTGAAGACTGGCAGCTTTATCGTAGGCAATTTGACTTCTTCTATCGCGCTATGAACAGTTCGATTCATCGAAGTGTCATGTAATGCGGTAGATGCTACTATGTCGCGTTGACAGTTTAAATCGGTCTTGACTTCAGCAATAGCGTCGATGTAGGCTTCTTCGCACAAACTAGAAATCCCGGCGCTTACATAATCCTTTTTTACAATGTCGTCGGGAGCAGCATGTACAAGTTCACGATGATTTTGCCGAAATTCATTATGAAACTCTCCTTACGACTCTAGTCTAGCCTCGAGATGTGCCTCAGACCTGCGTGTCACGTCTTTCCTAAAATTACGCAACATGTCTCGCACTCCATCTAACAGTGCTATTTGCTCCGAGATTAACTGTGCCAGTCTTTCCGCCATTTTGCTACGACCTCTAATGACCTCAACACACAATGTCAAACTGTATCAACTCACTAGCGGATTGAAGTTAGATACCACTCTCCAGAATTTTACCAGAAACTCCAGAAAATCCAACACTCCAACCGTCACCAACAACTCGTAAAACCAAATGCAGAGAGATCCCTCACAGGAGGCACCAAAATGTGCTGGCTATTGGCTGCGCCCAATGCGGAGCCCCAGACTGCTGTAAATATGGGATGCGGCCCGCGGTATGAATGTCCATCCGTGGCGGCGTTGAGGTTCCCAGCATCTGGCGAGTTGTCCACCTTTAAATAAAAACGCTTTTGGTTTTCTTCTAAGAAAACTATTGCTTACAATATTTATTCGGTATTGAACAATCATGTTCTTGCGCGATGAGCTGACTCTAATAGAATGTAATACAGAAAAACCGCGACTTCAACTTAAACTGAATTTAACAAAGGCAAAGCAGAACGAAAGAAACGTAACGGGATCAAAGCGCGTCAAATAACTGTGCATCTCCAGTGAGCGCAAGGCTGGTGTTTGCTGGTGAGCGCTCTCTCTAATCCGCTCACTCTCAGTCGATTGCTCTTCTTCTCTCACGCACTGCACATCATTCGCTCTCTCTTTACTAAGAGTGCATTGCTGCTATCGCAGAGTTTTTGTTCGTTGCAGCACAAACAATTCGAAATAATACTTTACACATCTAATCACAAAACCACTCATAATACAACAGGTAGAACACCAGCAGACATTTTTATATACGCGGGAACCCCAGAGTATAACACTCAACTTAACAAAACAACTCAAATAGGTAAACTAAATGAAAACCGTACAGATTTTGAAATCGATACTAATTATAGACAATCACCTTTGGTACGTTCAAAATCAACTAATCCATTCAAAAAGACCGGTAATTTGAGACAATTAGACGAAAAACATCTCGAAGTTTCAAACAGAGGGAGAAAAATAAAACACTACAAATCTAAATTTCAAAAGAAAAAGAAAATTAACAAGAGCAAATACGATAATTCCAGATCATCGCCTAATGACAACTCAAATCAGGAAGCTTCAACATAAAATAAATATTTTTATAATACAATTCTTACTAATGTATTTCATTCAACAAACCAATGGCCAAAGCTTAGAAGTAAACCCAATCCATTCGAAAAAGGGTTACTGAAAAATCAGAAGAGTTTTTATGAACAATTTATTTAATATTATTTATTTAAACTAGAAAAAATATAATAAAAAAACAAGTGGGAAAGGCTATAGTCGAGCTCCCGACTATAGGATACCCGTTACTTACATAAACAAATTAAAATTTATTTATTGCATGCTTTCAGGCACTTTAATTGCTTAAAAGCTTTAATCAGCCAGTATCACCTTTCTATTTGTCCGATCTTGTTGGGATTTAGTAGGATAATAGGTAATAATAGTAGCTAACGTTCACCGTTTAAAAAAACCTAATATCTTAAAAACTGTGCGTGTGGTGGATTTTTGCGATTTACGGACGCGGATAGGGGCGTGGCAAAGTTTTGAAAAAAACTTGACCTGCGTGGGGTTTATAGAAATCTGTGTGCCAAATTTGGTTGCTCTAGCTCTTATAGTCTATGAGATCTAGGCGCTAACACAGACGGACAGACGGACGGACGGACAGACGGACATGGCTGTATCGACTCGGCTGTTGATGCTGATCAAGAATATGCTTCCTTCTCCCTGTTACATACATTGCAACGAATACAATATCCCCTTTTACTTATTTTTAATAAGTAACGGGTATAATTAAAACAAGTGGGAAAGGCTATAGTCGAGCTCCCGACTATAGGATACCCGTTACTTACCTAAAAAAATTAAACTTTTTTTATTGCATGCTTTTAGGCACTTTTATTGCTTAAAAGCTTTAATCAGCCAGTACCACCTTTCTGATTGTCCGACCTTGTTGGGATTTAGTAGGATGATAGGTAATAACAATAGCTAGCGTTCACCGTTTAAAAAAACCTAATATTTTGAAAACTGTGAGTGAGGTGGATTTTCGCGATTTACGGAGGCGGAAAGGGGCGTGGCAAAATTTTGAAACAAACTTGACCTGCGTGGGGTTTATAAAAATCTGTGTGCAAAATTTGGTTGCTCTAGCTCTTATAGTCTCTGAGATCTAGGCGCTCACACAGACGGACAGACGGACAGACGGACAGACGGACAGACGGACGGACGGACAGACGGACAAGGCTATATCGACTCGGCTGTTGATGCTGATCAAGAATATATATGCTTTATAGGGTCGGAGATGCTTCCTTCTCCCTGTTACATACATTGCAACGAATACAATATCCCCTTTTACTTATTTTTAATAAGTAACGGGTATAACAAGTGGGAAAGGCTATAGTCGAGCTCCCGACTATAGGATACCCGTTACTTACATAAACAAATTAAAATTTTTTTATTGCATGCTTTTAGGCATTTTAATTGCTTAAAAGCTTTAATCAGCCAGTACCACCTTTCTGTTTGTCCGATCTTTTTGGGATTTAATAAGATGATAGGTAATAACAGTAGCTAACGTTCACCGTTTAAAAAAACATAATATCTTAAAAACTGTGCGTGTGGTGGATTTTCGCGATTTACGGAGGCGGAAAGGGGCGTGGCAAAATTTTGAAACAAACTTGTCCTGCGTGGGGTTTATAGAAATCTGTGTGCCAAATTTGGTTGCTCTAGCTCTTATAGTCTCTGAGATCTAGGCGCTCACACAGACGGACAGACGGACGGACGGACAGACGGACATGGCTATATCGACTCGGCTGTTGATGCTGATCAAGAATATATATACTTTATAGGGTCGGAGATGCTTCCTTCTCCCTGTTACATACATTGCAACAAATACAATATCCCCTTTTACTTATTTTTATACCCGTTACTTATTAAAAATAAGTAAAAGGGGATATTGTATTCGTTGCAATGTATGTAACAGGGAGAAGGAAGCATCTCCGACCCTATAAAGCATATATATTCTTGATCAGCATCAACAGCCGAGTCGATATAGCCTTGTCCGTCTGTCCGTCCGTCCGTCTGTCCGTCTGTCCGTCTGTCCGTCTGTCCGTCTGTGTGAGCGCCTAGATCTCAGAGACTATAAGAGCTAGAGCAACCAAATTTTGCACACAGATTTTTATAAACCCCACGCAGGTCAAGTTTGTTTCAAAATTTTGCCACGCCCCTTTCCGCCTCCGTAAATCGCGAAAATCCACCTCACTCACAGTTTTCAAAATATTAGGTTTTTTTAAACGGTGAACGCTAGCTATTGTTATTACCTATCATCCTACTAAATCCCAACAAGGTCGGACAATCAGAAAGGTGGTACTGGCTGATTAAAGCTTTTAAGCAATAAAAGTGCCTAAAAGCATGCAATAAAAAAAGTTTAATTTTTTTAGGTAAGTAACGGGTATCCTATAGTCGGGAGCTCGACTATAGCCTTTCCCACTTGTTAATAAGTAACGGGTATAAAAATACGCCGAAGTGCGGCGACGTCGGCCCCCATGAAGTCCAGTGCTTCATCCAACTGGAAGCTGCGCCAACTTGTGGATAGGCCTCTTAAAGTTTCCTCCGGTTGCCGTCCTCACATCAGCGACGCGAACGGCGCCGCCCTCTCCCCGATGTACCGCCGTGACTCTGCCGATCAGCCACTTCTGAGGCGACAGATTGTCCTAGGCGATGACCACCAGCTCTCCAACGACGACGTCTGGCGTGCGATTGTGCCACTTGCTCCTGGCTTGGAGTCCCAGAATGTACTCCCATCGACTTAAGCAGGTCAGGCCCTGCCGGTCCGGGGCCCCTCCTGCTAGCATCGCGGTCAATGGGCCTCCCAGCTCCTCCCCAGCGTCTCCTGCAGCTCCTCTGCCGTCAACAGCAGGCTTTGCAGACTTCACACCTGCCTCCCGCAGACCTCCGAAGTGCGGAGCCCTGGGTGGTATGAACGCAAATTCGCATCAGCTTTTTGATTCGTCCGTTGTCGCAATGGACGCTCTGTGGGACTCCTCGACTGCCGACGAACCTTTGAAAAGCCATAAGAAATGTATTAGTCGATAAATCGGATACTAGTTCTAAGTGAGCCGCTTTGGAGGCGAAGCAAACAAAAAGTGCGATGTACGATTTATACGTAGGCTTTCCACGCATTCGAAAGGTCGTGCTAACTGGGCCCCAAAAATCAACGCCACAAATCGAAAATGGGCGGAGGGCTCGTAGTCGGTCTGCTGGCAAATTGCCCATTATTTGGGTTACCAGACGAGGCTTGCATTTAAAGCAAGGGATGTAGGATCTCACTGTCTGACGGCAGAACTCTTGAGCGTTGACTAACCAAATTCGCTCACAAAGAAGACTCACGAGCGCTCTTGGGCCAGCATGACAATTCGCCAAATGCAGGTATCTAATATAGCTTCTAGCAAATTGCGAGCTTTTAGAAAAGAGCATCGGAAACTAAGAATCATATGAAAGAGGAGCATTAGCAAGTCGTCCCCCTACTCGCAGTATCTTAAAGGAGCACCAAGAGCCGTTATACTCATGTATAAACGTATTGAGACGCTGTAGGCTATGACCTACACGCGTGCCCTTTCGAACCCTATCTATGTCATCTTTAAATTCAAATTGTTGGATGACTTCAACTATTTTTCAAAAGCTTCTTTTTTTTCTAGTCCCGTAAGTATCTTCTCTAAAACTTCATTTTTGTTTTTACATTTCTTAATGAAACGGAACACATAAGCAAAAACTCTAAGCAGCCGGCCATGCGATGAATAACTATCGATGGTTTCCAAAAGATCCGGGCGGTCTACCATAGCTGCCAGTCCAACAGCTGTTTTGCGTACCTCCAAAGTACGCATCTCGTCCGTCACCAGATGCTGGTTAACCGGCCAGGAATCTCTTGGGTCTTTTAGAAAGGAAGGACCATCAAGCCAAATCGATGTGACTAATTCGTCAACATCGCAGCCTCCCGAAACGATATCTGCTGGGTTTTGCTTAGTAGGTACATGGCGCCATTCAGCGTTCTCTGTCCACTCTTGGATTTCAGCCACACGATTCGTCACAAATGTTGGCAAGGACGAAGGATGTTTCTTAATCCAATGAAGTGTAACTTCAGAATCAGACCAAAAAATAGTCCGTTCAATTGGTAATCTTATAAGATTTCTGACTCGGTGACAGAGATCTGCGAGAAGGTGAGCTGCGCACAACTCAAGTCTAGGAAGAGTCTTAGTCTTGAGGGGGGCTATTTTGGACTTAGATGTCAGCAAGGAAAATAACAACCTTCTGCAGTATGACTGCGTATATGCACGCATGCGCCAAACGCTCGCATTGAGGCGTCAGCGAAGCCATGAATCTCGATCGGTATTGTTGGCTCTGTAAAAACATATCGTGGTATCCTGATTCTTTGCAACTGAATTAAAGTTGATTTCAGCTGATGCCATGAGTTGTCCAAGCTCAGTGGGATAGATTTATCCCAGTCTAGCTTTTGAAGCCAGAGCTCTTGGAGCAGGATCTTTGCCTTGATAAACAGAGGGCTTAACAGGCCAAGCGGATCAAATAACCGCGATGAAACCGAGAGAATGTTCCGTTTAGTCGCTCTAAGACCCATAAATGAATCGTCAATCTTAAATTGAAAGACGTTTTCATTTGGCAACCACAACACGCCTAATGTTTTGGTTGTATCAGACTCTGAGATCGTTATCGGCTTTACTGCATTTGTTGCGGAGAACTCAGGCGAATTCGAAAACCATTTGGTTAGCTCGAAACCTGCGCCTTGCAAAATTTGCGAAACCAGACTTGATAATCTGAAGGTTCTCTACGCAAGCAGCACCAGTGAATAGGTCATCGACATAAAAGTCGTGCCTGATAACGTCAGCAGCTTTTGGGTGTGACGATTCCACCATGTCACTAAGCTTTGTCAAACACCGTATAGCCAAAAATGGAGCTGGCGCAGTGCCATAAGTTACGGTGTTTAACTGAAGGACCTCAAAGAGTCAGATGGGTTCTTTCTCCACACTACTAGCTGGAAATCTCAATCTGCTTCATGCACCATGACTTGCCGGTACATCTTTTTGATGTCAGCTGTCAGTGCATACTTATGCAATCTAAATCGAAGCAGAGTCGAATACAGCTCTTCTTGAATGGTCGGTCCTACCATCAAAAGGTCATTTAACTCAACTTTAGACGCAGTACGACAAGATGCGTGAAAAACAACGCGTAACTTCGTCGATGTGCTTTGTGGTCTTAGAACACATTGATGCGGAATAAAATAGTGAGGAGTACTTGGAATCTGGTCGCCTAGTTTAGACATTGACCAAGTGAAAGATATTCTTTCATGAATTCCAAATACATACGGTTAAGTTTGGGATCGCGAGAAACTTCGAAAGAGTTACCAAGCTGATTTGCATCCGACTTAAATGGTAGTCGTACTTCAAACCGACCTGACGGCAATAACTTTAAATTATCTAGAAAGTATCTCTCACATAACTGGTGATCAACTGTACGCACATTTTTTATCGAAGGCAACTCTTCCTATGACCAGAATTTCAGCAATGTGGTGTCTATCGAGGTACAACAAACTTCTTGACAACTCAGATTTACTATCTGAGCCGTCTTAGGACCTGTTGGCGTATAGCGCCCTGACACGATCCAAACGACCAGAGTTTTTTGCAGAATCGGACAATTCGGACCTTGTTTTATCTGACCGATAGAGAGCAGTTCAAAGAACGTCTCAGCTCCGATGAACATGTCGATCTTGTGTGGCTTGTGGAAACATGGATCAGCCAACTGTAGGTTCTCAGGAATTTTCCAACTACTGACATTGACCGTGTGGTCAGGCTGGTACCCAGAAATGGTCTTTAAGATCCACAGATCTAGAGAGAACTCACTGCAATTGACTCGCGACTTCACCACAGTATGTATCTTGCTCTTAACATGTGTGTTGCATTGAGCAATTCCAAGCAAGCTGATACTAGCCTCTTCTCGACGCAGCTGCAATCGTTGAGCTAACTCGCCTGTTACTCAATTAATTTGGGCCCCAAAATCAAGCAGAGCCCTGACCAAAACGAAATCGCCACTTTTCGTTTTGACTTTAACGCATACATAGCATGTGATGTCGAAGGATGATCCTGGGCGGAGTCAAGGGGTGGTGGTAACGCTCAAGTACTAGAACTGGCAGAATATCTATGCAAAAGGGCATTATGCGAACGACTGCATACTCTGCATTTGTTGGCTTTGCATCTGGCAACAGTGTGTCGTTTTCGACAATATTGAATGGTCTTCGGAACTACAATATAAACATTTAGGGGACACCTGGTCGTTTCTAGCACTGGCCACAGAACACGAGAACAAACTGCGATTATTGTTTTTAGAAGCAGTCTTTGGCTCTGACTTAGAGCTATCGGATGCATTTTTGGATGATGTTCCAGCAATAAGATGCTGATATCTATGATTCAAGACTGCTTCGCAATCACTCCACATTGGAATGGTTGCATAATCGCGTTGATCTTCCCATTTATCTTTGGTCATTGGGTCAACGCTGTTCATGACGAGGTGAACGCTGGAAATCTTTTTATCGTCATCTATCGAGACTGGCTGAGACAGTGAATTATTATCGCTCTTAAAGCAGCAGCGGAAGGATGCGCTATTTTTGGAAGACTAAAGAGAGCGTTAATATTATCATTAAATATTAGACACTCATTGTTTTTCTCATCTACATGGAATGCTCTTACAGTCTCTAGAGCTTCACCGGACAGACACGATATGAGATGATTGAATTTCTCAATCGCTGGAATTGTTGTATCACATTTCCCACTAAACTTGGGAAGTGCCAGATGAGGAACAACTGCTTATGGAGCAGGAGTAAGCCCTTAAAAAGTGACTTTAAACGAGCCTTTGTCGTGATGCAAAGCTCTTCCAACTAGCCACGATATTCATCGTCTGGGTCAAATGATTCTACTCGAGTCTGATATTTTAAAGCTGTCTCTATATGAGAATCCAACATTTCTAATCTACATTCCAATTCTGTAGCTTCAAGGTTTAGTTTACCCTTGTTAATTTGGTCAAACAAACGGAGTAAGCTTTTTACGCATATATTGCGTTTACTCTTCGAATCCACAAGATTTTCCTTGACATTTATCATGACGATGCTTAAATTCAATAACTTTTAATAAATTAAAATATGATTGATTTAATTATTATAGCACTCGTTTATACGTTAAACGTTGAAAAGAAGCAAAAACTAAACGAAAGCTATCAATTGACAAACGACTTTTGAAAATGAATATGCCTGACCAATAATGTAGGGGAGCGAGTGATGCTTGCCCAAAGCGCGGCAGCTAAAATGCACACAAACAACTGCACAGCTGTCGCTAAGCAAAACGAAAACGAAATAGCGGACTGCAGCTTCGCTGCTATGTACGTGTGTGTGTATGTATGTATGTGATGCATAAATGTGCACAATGCCAGTTACCACATGAGAGTCTTGATATTGAGTGGGGACTGTAAGGCCTTGTGACTTACCCGTTTGCTGCTGCCCTCGCGAATCAGTTGATCACTTTGATGAGCACGCTGCACCACACAGTTCCCTAAAAAAGAGAGATGGAGGGAGAGGGAGGGAAGGAGAAAGAATAATCTATTAGCACATTATTAAGCAAATGAATTGAGCCTCATACAGCAGGCGGACACATCTGTAATAAATGCAAAAGTCGCCTAATAACTAAGGCTTCT
This sequence comes from Drosophila limbata, assembly GCA_963924055.1. Lineage (NCBI taxonomy): Eukaryota > Metazoa > Arthropoda > Insecta > Diptera > Drosophilidae > Drosophila > Drosophila limbata. Next base: position 248,471 of record CAWUOW010000386.1, read on the forward strand.
TGTTGACAACACAAAAAAAAATTTACAATTTATAAACATTTCACATTGCTGACACCATGAGGAGAAAGTCTGCAAATACCCTCCGTTACCTCCAATTTCCCCCCATGGGCTCTTGTCCTTTTTTCACTCTCTTGCTCGTATCAGAATCAGTGTTGCCAACTCTTCGGGTCATGAAAAAGCTAAACTAGCATTTAAAAAAAAGCTAGAAATAGCCAGAAAATTTTGTAGGTAGCTAAAAAAAACGCTAGAGATGTAAAACGATGTTTTTATTGATTTAATCCAGTGTTTTTGGTTCCGCTCAACAATCCCAAATGGTCAATTGGACTGACAGATGAATGTGTGACAATATACAGCGGTGGCCATAAGTATTTTGACACTATTTAAAGTTAATTCTACTCATAATTTGAACTTACTTCATGCAAAGTTTGGCATAAATGGAAAGGTCATTCAAATTGAATGACACAAAACTTTCCTTAACCCATTAGGTACCCATTGAAATATTCGAATTTTTGTAAATGTCTACTTTGTCAATTTTTTTCTCGGTCTCAAGAAAAAAAAGGTTTTGATTTAAAAAGTTTCTTCAAACAATTCTAATAGCGACTGATAATTTTTTGAAAATGGCAAAAAAGGCACTTTTTGTATTAAAATGAGGAAAAAGTGCCTATTTTGCCATTTTCAAAAAAATATTTAATGCTCTTTTATCCCTTATTGATGTAGTTTGTGAGCCGTGGGTATAATTATTGAAACACACATTTATTGATTAAGTGTATAAAGTTTATTTAAAAATAAGGTTCAAATTAATTATTTAGTTCTTTCATTCACATTTCGATTGTTTCATTTTACATTTCATATCTTAAATTCACATTTCAATAATTTCACAAGTTCTCTGGATTTCTCTTTTAGCAGATGAGCGCACACAACTTAACTCTTTCACGACTCACAATCTACTCTAGGTTTTTTGATAAAACTGATTTATTCTGTCTATCTGATATCGATATATTGGATTGTGCCTTTGTCAGGGTTACAACTAATTTAAGGGTTACAAACTATCAAACTATCATTCCTACATTCGGCCATCCGACAGGTCATTCGTCTCGAATGAAGAACTCCAGTGTTTCATAAATTCTGCTACAGTGTTTGTTTTATTCGGTCCTTCATCGTCGCCTTCTTTTTCTACCATATATCGTCCGTGTCTTAGCTTACGAGTTATTTTATATGGACCTAAAAAATTCTTTTTTAATTTGAGTCCAGCTCCAAATTGTGTACGTTTTATTGCTACAAGATCATCGACTTCATATTCATTTTCTGGTTTTCTTGCCTTATTGTATGTTTGGCGATTTTCTTCCTGAATCTTTGCAATATTTTCTTTGAATTGTGTTCGAATTTCGTCCTTGTCGTTCTGTAATTCAATAAGAGTTTCGTCCTCTAGTAACGTCTTTAATTCACTATCATCTTTAAGTCTTATGTCCATTCCTGTTAGTATCTTAAAAGGTGAAAACTTCGTGCTTCTTGAAGGTGATCCATTTATAAATTGCTGAACTCTGCTAACACTTTTGTACCATACTTGCGGATTTTCGGCACATATTTTGCTTAGCATTGTGATAACAATTCTATTTATGCGTTCGACTTGTCCATTTCCACGAGGAACACCTGTGGCTATTAGTAAATGCTGGATACTTTCAGATTCACAGTATTCTTTGAATAAGTTCGATGTGAAAGCTGTCCCACGGTCTGTAATCATTCGAATCGGATTTCCAAATAATGCTGACTGTTTCTTGAGCCTATCAACGACTTCTTCTGCTCCAGTACCTTTTGTAGGGTATAACCAAACAAATTTTGAGAATGCATCCACGATCACCAAAATGTGATTGTACTGCTTCTTTGTAATCTCCATTGGGCCAATGTGGTCAAGATGAAATGTCTTTAAAGGTTCATCTGATTTGTCAATTGGATTGAGGAATCCTTCTTTCTTGCCACACTTTTGGTCACTAACAATGCATTCAACACATGATTTTATGATTGTACCTACTTTTCTTGTCAACTCCGGTATATAAAATTGTCTCTCTACTAATTCAGTCGTCTCTTTAGTACCAAAAGGTTCTTGACGGTGAGCCATTCTAATAACTTCTCCCTCCATTTCTTGGGGAATAACTATTAGCTCTTGAATAGGGTCTTTATACAAGATGTCTTGCCTCAAATAGAAATCCTTATATGCTCCTGATTCCAATTGTTCATAAATGAACATACTTTTCAATCAGCCCTCGGAATGCGCCACCACATGTGCAACACTCAAGTGACGCAAAAGGGTCATAGAATTACCACACGGGTCGAGATCCCGGTTCTCAGCAATAAAAAGATCAAATAAACATAAGCGAGCCTGCATGTATGTGGGAGCAGATAAGATCATAGAGAGCAAGGAGTAAAATATATGTAGAGCAGATAAGAGCATAGAGCACAAGGGTAAGAAGGAGTAAAAGATATGTGTCAAATAGTTGTTACATAAGATAAGATCAGACTAGACAATGAGTAAAAGAGAACCAAACATAATACAAGACAACATTCGACTCGATCTAAATAAATACATAAGACAAGACAATAAGTAAGAAGAAGTCAGGAATATATTAACACTATATCTTACTCTGTTTATTAGTACATAAGAATCCTTTAAAACCGCATACAATTCAATAAACGATGTCAGTTCATAATCAAAACTCGAGAGTGTTTTACTTAGGGATTGGCCTGCGTACAAAAGTATTGAGATCTAATACAGCAACTAACATTGCGGAAAGACTTGATACTTTGTATGCATTGTGTGTGCAATACCGTTGAGATCTACAACAGCAAGTAACATTGCGGAAAGACTCAATAGCTTTGCATACATATGGTCCTTCGAGCAATTTAGCTCAGTGACTGCCAACTGTAGCAGATACTTTAATCGGTATCGCGCAGATCAAGTCCATTGATAGCACCTGTCGTGCATCGTGGCATAGTTAGGGAATATAAAAAAAATAAAAAATTATCCTGCTACCACGATTGACTGCAGCGTGGGATTGGACGAACGGCGGTGGAGCAACAAAAACGACGCTGGAATAAGTGAGCGACGTGGGAACAGCGACTGGACGACGCAGGAAAAGAGCTGCGCGGGATCAGAGCTGATCAGCAAAAAACGCGACGTGGGTATCGCTGGCCTGGACAACGAAGTATCAGGAACGATAACCCAAAATAAACGGCGCAACAAAAAAAGCGACGTGGGTATCGCTGGCCTGGACAACGCAGTATCAGGAACGATAACCCAAGACAAAACGACGCAACATTATAACGTGCGGCGACACGAGAAAAAAAAAAATACAACCCTCAAAGTGTGGCTTTGCGAAGTCACAGAGGAAAAACGAATAGAAACAGGAGTTTCTAAAAATAAACGAAATCAACGAATCAACCAGATTGTGTCAACATCTGGGCGTTGAAGAAGAAAGCGACGTGGGAATCAGCGACTGGACGACGCAGGGAAAGATCTGCGCGGGTCAGAGTTGACAACCCAGAATAGCGGCGCAAGAAAAAATAGTTCTGTAGAACTAATAAAAAAGGAAGCGCTACGTTGAAAAGTGGTAAAACGGAATCCACAGCAGCGCAACATTGTAACGTGCGGCGACACGAGAGACCAGGCAACAGGAGTTGCTAAAAATAAATAAAAAAAAAAAAAATAAATAAATAAATAAATAAAATAGTTCAAAATGGCGTATACTAAAGAGGAGCTCAATGCACTGGAGGTTAGTCAATATGCCATATACGCCCAATTGAAAAGCTGGGGCGAAGAAATAAAAGAGGACAAATTCCCAAGTTTGGATTGGGCAACAAAAGTTCAAGAGAAATGGGAATTGTTCAAGAAACAAGATAAGATTCTACAGGAAAATTTATCCTTTTGGGCAGAAGATTATTTTATGGATGGAACCTTTGGGAGAACTCAAGCTATACAAAATGAAATAATGTCACAATTATACAAGAAAATTGCGAAACATGTTATGCGGATAGAAGAATTTAACAGAGCGATATATTCATTGGAAAGAACATTGAACATTTGTGGACAAAATCCAAAACTAATCCAAAACGATCTGGACGAGATCAAAGAAGATTTCGATAGGATAACAGAAATCTTCAAAGAATTGAAATCCCATGAGCAAGTAACGTCATCAATGCAAATTCGTTACGAACAGCTCATTGAAGAAAATGGGGAGATGGAACGTTTTCTAAACTCAGAAAAAAGATTACGAAAAAATAGTGAGCGAATAATACGATTTATTCCATTTATGAAAAAGTATCCGGAGACACAAACACGTGGTGAAATTGATAAAAATAATGAAGAGCAAAAACGAGAGACTCCTGAAGAGCCAGAGACAAGGGAAGAGAAAACAGAACAACACACACAATCAAAGGACAAATTGAGCAAGGAAGACGATGTGCAATCTGTTCCCCATCCCGTACAAAAAAGTTCAGCAGATCAAGTGCAGCTACAACAGGAAAAAGATGGCAAGCAGAATCAGAAGATGGACGAGCAAGAAAGTAGCGAAGAGAAGGATAGCGTTAGACAGGCTGAAAATGACACGGATGATGGAGATCACCAAGGCGTTGCGGTAACCAAGAAAATCGTATCCGAAGATGAGCAAAATAATGAGAAGCAAACCCAGGAGAAGCGAAAACAAGGGCGCACTAATTTGGAACGGACGCTAGGTGAAGCAAAACAAAATAAGCCAAAACAGCTAAAAACGATCGATCAACTTAAGGACTCCAAGCAAAATGAAAGCGTACAACAGGAACAAGCGGAACAGGAAGCGGAGGTAAAGGAATATCAGCATATGAAAAAACCAAAGAACAGAAATAAAACTACTTTGGACAATGTCACAGAGGAGCAGTCCAAGCAAACAAAACATCGAGAAGAAAAGGTGCAAAAGGAAAGGATAGAATGTCAATTTATCCCGCTGGCAAGTCCTCACTTCGGAGGAATTGGAGACAGCACACTCAAGTACGAGGACAGGCTAGCGACAATTGAAGCTATTATCAACTCTCGGCCATTATATCCGATTGACTACGGAAAAGAATGCGAGGATATTCTGACTCCAGGTCATTTTCTAATCGGAAGACCGATGTTGGAGGTAAAGGAAACTGAAAGCGATAAGAAAATTTGGTTAACGGATCGTTGGAAATTACTATCGATAATGAAAACACATCTTTGGCAAAAATGGAAAGACAGTACTATTAAAAAACGAGAGCACAAGTCCGACAAAATAGCCACTTGTACGAGTAGAAGAATCTCACCCAGGAGTAGATGGAAAAAACGAGCATGCGAGTTTCAACAAGTAGCAGCCGAACACATATGGACATAGCTGCAATCCCGAAACACTTGGTTATTCAAGTTGTCAACAAACCAATTCTGGAATGGACCTGCGGAAGTCAACACAGTCAAGTGCTACAAATAACAGCACAAGACATCTTGCAGCTATAAGAAGGATGCACTGCCCGTCAAGACAAGCACTTACTGACCGCTTCTCAAGTAATTACAACAGCGGATGACATTCAACATCAAACAGTTAGCAAATAATATTTCACTTAATAAAGTAAATGCAATATTTAATAAGCTAATAAATAATGTAGAAGAAATTAATAATATGAAGAAATTATAAGATGAACAAAAACTTAATAGCTTGATAATATTGGAATGATAGCTTTAGGTACAATGTTTATAATAAGGAAATGTAAAATAGATAAACAAATATTAATATAGTCTTCGGATCACCACCAACAACAGCCACTTAAGCATGGCCCCCCGCAAAATGTTCATAAATGAACATACTTTTCAATCAGCCCTCGGAATGCGCCACCACATGTGCAACACTCAAGTGACGCAAAAGGGTCATAGAATTACCACACGGGTCGAGATCCCGGTTCTCAGCAATAAAAAGATCAAATAAACATAAGCGAGCCTGCATGTATGTGGGAGCAGATAAGATCATAGAGAGCAAGGAGTAAAATATATGTAGAGCAGATAAGAGCATAGAGCACAAGGGTAAGAAGGAGTAAAAGATATGTGTCAAATAGTTGTTACATAAGATAAGATCAGACTAGACAATGAGTAAAAGAGAACCAAACATAATACAAGACAACATTCGACTCGATCTAAATAAATACATAAGACAAGACAATAAGTAAGAAGAAGTCAGGAATATATTAACACTATATCTTACTCTGTTTATTAGTACATAAGAATCCTTTAAAACCGCATACAATTCAATAAACGATGTCAGTTCATAATCAAAACTCGAGAGTGTTTTACTTAGGGATTGGCCTGCGTACAAAAGTATTGAGATCTAATACAGCAACTAACATTGCGGAAAGACTTGATACTTTGTATGCATTGTGTGTGCAATACCGTTGAGATCTACAACAGCAAGTAACATTGCGGAAAGACTCAATAGCTTTGCATACACCAATGCTTTGCAAATAGCATTTACCCACTCGTCCTCTCGCTGTGCCTGTTTAATTCGGTATTTCAATGAATCTTGCAATAAAAAACAGTGGACTCTACTTAACGCGTCAACGTGACTCATCTTTGTTCCTGATCTGTGTTCGATCTCGTATTGAAAATCTTGAAGAAATATAGCCCATCTTGCAACTCTTGTCGGAACGTCTTTCTTTTTAATCGTCATAGCGAACGCGTTGCAGTCTGTCACTATTTTAAATTTCCTTCCTAGCAAGTAAACTCTCCATTTCTTTAATGCCTGAACAATCGCAAGAACTTCAAGTTCATAAGAAGAGTACTTCTCTTCCGCTGCTGTTGTTTTGCGACTCATGTATTCAACTGGATGATAGGATTGGTCGACGGAATCTTTCTGCATCAGCACTGAACCATATCCGTACATGCTCGCGTCACAATGAATTTCTGTTCTGCTCTTTTCATCAAAGAGTCGAAGGATTGTTGAACTAGATAATCGTGACTTTAGATCATAAAATGATGCTAATTCCTCTTTACCCATTTTAAAAATTGCATTCGCCTTCAAAAGATTTGTTAACGGTCTAGCTATTGAGCCAAAATCTGTAACAAATTTTCGAAAATAGGAAGTCAATCCCAAATAGCGCTGCACTTCTTTTCTGTTACGTGGAACAGGAAAATTGTCGACTGCTGAGGTCTTTTCTTTTGATGGTGTAATTGTTCCGTTTTGTATTACGTAACCTAGAAAATTTACCCCTCTCTTCAAAAATTGGCATTTCTCCCACTTTATTTTTAGGCCTGAGATTCCAGCTAAATTTAGGACTTCTGTTAGCTTGTCTATGCCCTCTGATTCATCTTTTGACGGTATAATGATATCATCCATATATAATATCAGTGTACCCTTTTCTATAAGTTGTCTTAACACTGCGAATATATATCTCATGAAGACTGCCGGGGAATTCGAGATTCCAAACGGGACAAAGCAAAATTCGTACTGGCCCTTTTGTGTGACAAAAGATGTGTACTTTCTAGATTCTTCACTTACTGGGACGTGAAAGAATCCATTACGTAAATCCAACGTTGTAAATACATTCGCTCCTTGAAGTCTATGTAAAACGTCATCTATCGTGGCCATGGGGAAATTGTCTCTGATAATTTTCTCATTTAACTTGCGATAATCGCAACAAAGCCTCTTGGTACCGTCTTTCTTTGACACAAGCACGATTGGAGAAGCAAGCTCCGAAACACTCGGACGAATTATACCTTCTTGAAGCCAATCCTGCACCTGCTTGTCAACTATATCTTGTTCTCCTAATGGTAGTCGCCTTGGTCTCTGATAAATCGGAACTTCATCAGTCAGAATAATCTTCATCTCCACTGGGCTAGTCTCTGGCTTTACCCTCTTATAGGATTTCAGCGCATTCTGAACAGTCAGTTTTAAATCCTCATCGAGATGCTGTATGTCAAGTTCTGTTTCCTCTTCGATATTCATAGTCAAAAGTTGACTGAAATTATCCTGCAGTTCTTGAATTTTGGTTTCTGAGTGTAAAATATTACAGTCTACCTCTTCGTCTTTTCTTTCAGTATCATTTTGATGTTTCTCACATTTCGAAAAGTTCCTCATAGCGTGAAATGTAACACCACTAGAGCTGAGAGTCACATTAACAAAATCAAGAACATCATTTCCTATAATTCCGTCAAACAGGGTATATTCTTCACGAACTACGTGAAAACACATTTCGATTGGCATGGAGTCCAACTCAGTGTTTATTTTAAAAGAACCCAATGTTTTCATTTGTTTTCCACCAATTCCAATTAGCACTTTAAAATCTTGTGTCAGTGGTGTAAGATTTAGTTTTTTGTAAACTCTATCGCTAATTGTGCATATGTCACTACCTGTATCAAATAGAGCTGTTATAACACATTCGCCTATCTTAACATTCTTGAATGCCCTATTCAAAGTGTTTTGCGACAACTGCTGTAAATTTGAGGCCTCCTTTTTAACCTCTACTTGCCCACCTTTTGCTTCGCATTGATTCGCTTTATGGCCGAATCCGTTGCATTTAAAACATTTAATATTTTGATTGCAATTTTTAGCCATATGATTTTTCCCTCCGCATTTAAAACAGTGTATGTCGCCCTTGCCTTTCTTGTTATCATCTTTTTTGTAATCCGTTTCTTCTGACTTTACTTTCGCTTTCGATTCTTTTGGCAACGCTATCTTTTCATATACTTTCAGCTTTTCGCGCAAGTCTCGCAAGTTAATCGCTTGATACAAAATATTTTTATTTAATCTTGAATCTGGAATGCCTTCGATAATATAATCGATAACGCTTTCATCATCGATTTTACTTTTATTTGCATGACCTACCATTGTGTAATAGTATTCGATTAGACTTTCATTTGATTTTTTCTTTCTATTCTCAAGCAGTTCATGAACTTGTTTCGATGAAAGCTTGACGCAAAATTCACCTTTAAGTCCCTGTTTTAATGATTCCCAATCATTTAAACCGTCTTGACTATTTATAAACAGTTTCGCAGCTCCTTTTAGTAACTGCCTGCTGTAAATAAATTTTTGTAAATCGTTCCAATTGACTGTGACTGCATTGTTTTCAAACTCTCTTAACCAATCGTCAATATCTGAACTGCTGCTGCCATCAAATGTAGTCAGGGAGTCTTTTATGTCTTTTAAAGTAAATGTCGGGGTGTTGCTAGGATTCGCCATATTTTGTTGTGAATCTGTATGAGCTTCCTCAGAGTTATCTTCGTCTACTTCTTCTGTTCTCGTGTCTTCGTATATTGAATTGTCGTTATTACTATTTATCGTTAATCTGAAATATTCCAATAATCTTTCTTGCAATTGAGACTTGACACCACTCGTGGGTAAACCCAATTCTGCTAATTTTGCTTTGAGCTCTGGTACTTTCAGTTGTGCGATCTCATCATACTGCATTGTAAAGTAAAAATCGTATTTTAGTGTTAATTAATTTGATTACATTGACTCTCTTAAATACAAGTATTCAAACAATGTTATCTTTTACCGCTGCTTAACTCACTCAATACCTTCCTTTAACGCTTTTCTGTAACGTCTTTGCTTCTGTTTAATCTGCCAACTCCTGATAACGCTTCTCTGTAAGCGTCGTGCCTCTGCAAACTCTGACAGCCTCTGTAACACTTCTCTGTAAGCGTCGTCGTTGCTGTTAACTCTGACAGTCCCTGTTAACGCCGTAAGCACTTCTCTGTAAGCGCTGTTGCCTCTGTTAAAGCTTCTCTGTAAGCGCTGTGTCTCTGCAAACTCTGACAGCCTCTGTAACGCTTCTCTGTAAGCGCCTGCTTTGTCTTCCTTTGTCAAGGTCTTCTTCTCTCGTCTTTGATGCGCGCGTCGTTTTCTAGTCTATGCTGCGCCACTCGCTTTTTGTCGTCTTTGCTATGTCGCTCGATTTTGCTTCCTTCTGCCACTGTACACGGTGCTCTTCTTTCGTATGTTGCTGCTTCACATTGGTTGCACTGCTCTTACGCTCTGATCGCCTGACTATGCTTGCTCAACGGATGGTGCCGTTGTGTCGCTTGCTTGACGGATAATGCCGTTTTTCGTTTGCTGCGTTGTAGCTTTGTGCACGTTTCTCAGAATGCTGGCATGCTTATGTGCAAAAGACAATTTGATGATTGAATTTTCACTACGCATGAACATAAACTGTTTTCGCTGCACAAATGTAAAAAGTCACTGCACGCCAAATGAGCTTTTCCACTGCCGGTGTATAGCGTCTTTTCACAAAAAATCCCGGTTGAGCCCCCAAGTTGTAGTTTGTGAGCCGTGGGTATAATTATTGAAACACACATTTATTGATTAAGTGTATAAAGTTTCTTTAAAAATAAGGTTCAAATTAATTATTTAGTTCTTTCATTCACATTTCGATTGTTTCATTTTACATTTCATATCTTAAATTCACATTTCAATAATTTCACAAGTTCTCTGGATTTCTCTTTTAGCAGATGAGCGCACACAACTTAACTCTTTCACGACTCACAATCTACTCTAGGTTTTTCGATAAAACTGATTTATTCTGTCTATCTGATATCGATATATTGGATTGTGCCTTTGTCAGGGTTACAACTAATTTAAGGGTTACAAACTATCAAACTATCATTCCTACATTGATGTTTTTTTGCCATTCAAATGTAAAAATACTACAAAGTATTTAAGTGTGACATCGTAAAGCATAAAAATACATGTAGTTACCAGATGTTTTCAAAAAGCTAAAATTATTTTTAAAGTAGCTAAAATTCCCGTTACCCGCTGTTTTACAATTTATCCCGCATTTGCCTGTTGCAACCCACTAAATCTGTTGGGAAAATAGCTAAATTGGCAACACTGGTTGCGAGCGAAGCGAGCAGGGGGTTGGTGAGCGAAGCGAGCAGGGGGCGTAGCCCCCTAGTGTGTTATCACTGCGGACGGCAGTCCGCGCTAGTGACGAAAGCAGCACGAAGGGTGCGAAAGGCGACTAGCATATATACACAGGAAGAATGGAAAATTTGCTATGACTGTCCGATCGGGTCGAATTATATACCGATCGAAAGGTATCAATCTAACTTAAAAATGTGCATACTAAGACTTTTGAAAACTCACCTGGTTTGTGAGATAAACAGGTGTAAGTGGGAGGGTCACATTTTAAATGATTGGAGCTAATGGGGCCGCTGGAGCTTTTTGGTCAACATTTTTAATTTTTTAATATTTCTCATAAAAATACGCGTCGAATGACACCTCAATCATCAAAATCCGACTACTGGTTCAAAAGATAATTAATTTTGAAATTTTTAGTCGCTTTCCGAAAATGAGATGAAAAGTCAGTTTGTCTGTTTGTTTGTTTGTCTGTTTGTCTGTTTGTCTGTTTGTTTGTTTGTTTGTTTGGATCAAATCGTTAATTTAGCTAAAATGTTTGAATGAGGACTTGTTCCTGTTCAAAAATATAGAAACGTTTGTTCTACGACTTTTTCGAAAAATAGCTAGTTTAGCGGGAAATCGCTAAAAACCGCTAAAACTAAAAACCCCTATAGGGTCCAAACCATAGAAGCTACAGATATGATCTATACGTCGTTGGAAAGGTACTTTGAAGGGCTTTTTAGCATATGTTCAAACTTTTTTTCTAAAGTACACAGGTAAAAAGCTACAGGTGAAAAAAGGTAATTTTTTCCACATTTTGGCGGTTTTCGAGAAAACGCCGCTAGCGATTTTTTTTAATTTTGAATATGTTTGAGCTTTTAATATTTCGCGTTTTTTGATACATCATGCATAAATTTTTGTTGATTGGTTTGGAAGATATAACCTATTAACTGAATATATACGTTTTACTTTGAATTAAAATAGAACAGCAGCGGCAATTTTATTTGACTAACAGTCCAGTAACAATGAAATCTATTATTAGACAGTCGTTCTTAAAGATCGCCAGTGGCGCAAAGTGTAGAGCGCCCGATTTTTGCATGAATTCTCAGCTCGGGTTCCGGGTTCGAATTCAGGCACGGACGAAACTTTTTTATTTTTTAATTTTAAATGCAATTAATTTGTTAGTAGATGATTATCATGCATAAATTTTTATTGATTGGTTTGGAAGATATAACCTATTAACTGAATATATACGTTTTACTTTGAATTAAAATAGAACAGCAGCGGCAATTTTATTTGACTAACAGTCCAGTAACAATGAAATCTATTATTAGACAGTCGTTCTTAAAGATCGCCAGTGGCGCAAAGTGTAGAGCGCCCGATTTTTGCATGAATTCTCAGCTCGGGTTCCGGGTTCGAATTCAGGCACGGACGAAACTTTTTTATTTTTTAATTTTAAATGCAATTAATTTGTTAGTAGATGATTATCATGCATAAATTTTTATTGATTGGTTTGGAAGATATAACCTATTAACTGAATATATACGTTTTACTTTGAATTAAAATAGAACAGCAGCGGCAATTTTATTTGACTAACAGTCCAGTAACAATGAAATCTATTATTAGACAGTCGTTCTTAAAGATCGTCAGTGGCGCAAAGTGTAGAGCGCCCGATTTTTGCATGAATTCTCAGCTCGGGTTCCGGGTTCGAATTCAGGCACGGACGAAACTTTTTTATTTTTTTAGTTTTAAATGCAATTAATTTGTTAGTATATGATCCACTAATGTTTTTTTTATTGTTTTTCAATTTAAAAAAGGTGTTGGCAGAAATCTTAGCTGCAAAATAAAGAATCGCTGTAGTCGATTTGTCTGTGTGCATATTGAAAATCTTCTAGCAAAGTAACAATGCCAGAAGCGTATGTAAATAAAATATTTATGTGAAGCGATAATAACCAGTGCTGCCAGACAGTTCAGTTTTGTCTTACAACAATGTGGGCTTTAATTTATTCATATGAATTAAACTATAAAGGAAACCAGTGTTGCCAGACAGTTTGCTTTTGCTTGTACAAACAATAAACACCGATTGACAAAGTTACACTGTCAAAAAATATATCAATTGTCAAAATTTCCAATGTCTTATTAAAAAACTTCTGATATCTTATAAAAAAACCTCTTTACGAGGTAAAAGTCTAGTGACGAAAACATTTTCATGCCCCAAAATTTCTGATATCCAATTTTGTGACGAAAAATATTAAATTTTACACATGAATTATTAAACAAAAATTTTTGTCACTGGGCACATTGCGCTTAATTTTTCATACCTAATAAATAGTATTTTTTAGCGCAGTGCCAGTGACAAAAATTTTTGTTTAATAATTCATGTGTAAAATTTAATATTTTTCGTCACAAAATTGGATATCAGAAATTTTGGGGCATGAAAATGTTTTCGTCACTAGACTTTTACCTCGTAAAGAGGTTTTTTTATAAGTACAAATATCACAACGAGTTAGGACATGTTGGTATAGATAAATTGGTTTACTAATATTAGAGCAAAAGCTAAAGTACACATCGAAAATTGTCTCAAATGTATTGCATACTCAGCAAAGCACGGGAAGGAGGAAGGATTTTTGCACAATATTCCAAAAGAAGAAGAGCCATTTCAAGTAATACATATCGATCATTTTGGACTAGTAGACCAAAGTCGATCAAATAAACATGTATTAGTGATAATAGATGCTTTTACGAAATTTGTCAGACTTTATACGACAAAGGCAACAAACACAAAGGAAACAATAACTGCACTCAAAGACTATTTTCGAGCATACAGTAGACCCAGGTGTTTGATCTCAGACAGAGGAAGTTGCTTTACCTCAAAAGAATTTGAAGATTTCCTAGAAAAAAACGAAGTGAAGCACATAAAAGTGGCAGCCATTTGAGAGTTTCCAGTGCCCCGATCGGTCAAGTAAGTGCGTAGATTTGTAGGAACCACCGGGTGGTATCATAAATTTATTAGAAATTATGCCGAGATTGCTGCCCCTATTTCCGACACTCTCAAGCAGCGTCGCACCTTTGTTTGGTCTGACGCAGCACAGAAGGCGTTCGAACACTTAAAGGAACAGCTTTGTACGGCTCCTGTGTTACATAGCCCTGATTTTTCTCTCCCATTTGAAATCCATTGCGATGCTAGCCATACAGGAGTTGGAGGCGTTTTAATGGAAATGACGTTCCAATCGCATTCATGTCTCGCAAGTTGAATCATTGTCAGAGGAATTATTCTGTTACAGAAAAAGAATGTTTAGCAGCCATTATGTGCGTGAAAGAGTTTCGAGCAATTTTCCATACATATTGATCATGCGTCCTTAAAATGGCTTATGTCCCAATCGGACTTAAGTTCTAGGTTGGCTCGATGGGCTCTTAAACTGCAAGGGCTTTCTTTTAAGATTTTTCACCGCAAAGGCAGCCAAAATATTGTCCCGGACGCTCTATCTCGTGTTCACACTGAGGACTTGTCAGGAATTAGCGTAGATACGTTGATAGACCTGCAGTCTGAGCAATTCAAGTCAGCAGAGTATCAGGATCTGAAGGACAAAATTATAGCAAATCAAACACAGCTACCAGACATTAAAGTCATCGATAATTTCATTTAACGTCGCGCAGAACACGCAACTGGTGATCAAATTGCAGACGACCTGTGTTGGAAGCTGTGGATTCCAAAAGATCTTGTTGTAGAAGTGTTCAAACAAAATTGCAAAAGTAAAGTACACCTTAATCGTCCGTTTCGACAGCCACTAGGACCAGTGAAAGAAACGCAGCGAGTGTTTCAGAAGCTTTTTGTTGATTTCTTGGGTCCATATCCTCGGAGCAAATCAGGAAATATTGGAATCTTTGTTGTATTAGATCATCTCTCAAAGTATCCATATTTTAAGCCCGTAAAGAAATTTACAACGGATGCCATAATTCGATTCATGGAAGAAGAGATATTCCATTGCTTTGGTGTACCCGAGAAAATCGTGTCCGACAACGTAGTAGAATTTAAGTCTCACCAATTTAATACCTTGCTGCAGAACTATAATGTTCAACACTTTTATACAGCCGTGCACGCACCTCAGGCAAATGCGTCTGTGCAAGTGAACCGATCTGTTATTGCTGCCATCAAAGCTTATATTATACCAGACCAAACTAATTGGGATGAGCACCTTAGCCACATAAGCTGTGCATTACGATCAAGTATGCATTCATCCATCAACAACAGTCCCTATTGTGTTGCATTTGGACAGCACATGATAACGAACGGTAACACGTATCCACTCTTGCAAAACCTACAGCTATTAAAAGACCGTACAGTTAGTTTTGATCGTGAAGACTCATTTGATTTAATTAGGAAAACTGCTCAGAATGTTATTCAACGGCAGCATGAACGAAACGAAAAACGGTATAATATTAGGAGTCGTGAAGTTAATTTTAAAGTTGGTCAAGAGGTCTATAGACGAAATTTTCAGCAAAACAACTTTGCAAAAGGCTTTAACGCAAAATTAGCACCAACATTCGTAGAATCCCGAATCAAACGTAAGCTCGGTAATAGCTATTATGAGCTAGAGGATGCCCAAGGTAGATATATCGGAAAGTATCATGCGAAGGACATCAGCAATGAATCCTTTCATATATAGCACGTCCTCTAAGCGAGTTCCACCCTTTGGTAGTTCAACACCAAAGTGTCATTTTGGCAAAGCTTTAGATACGTCACAAATAGCATAACCTAAATGTATTATATTTATTAACTTTACGTCTATATATATTATTATTAAATTTTTGTAGTTTATTCTATGTATTTAGCCGTTCTTATATGTATTTTAATGTTAAATGTACTTTGTTTGTTATGTAGAATTGTTAGCGCCATCTAAGGGTGAGGTTCATATTGGGCACAAAACAAACAAAAGATAAATGTACCCAACAATGAATTTCAAAGATTTTACAGACCCTTGTGAATGCCAAGGATAGGAGAAAAGAGATTTCCGGAAAATTAGATTTCTTCTATTCATTTCTTCTCCTCGTGGTCGTCAATGAGACAAGTTGTGCGTGAATAAGCTCCGCTAATTTATTTCGAAAAACAAAAATTAATAAAGTGCATAATAGTTAAAGTTATCAAGTGATTGCAGATTGCAAATATCTTTTCATGTGAGTAGCATTTATTTTCTCTCAGTGAGCAGTTAACGTTATTAAATAAATCGAGTAATGGTAACGTAAATTTTCTAAGTTTTCGATTTTGATTTTCTTCTAATTTCAAAATCAGAGTCGGCACTTAGGCTTGAATATAAAGCCCTTTTTCTTGGCTTAATGTAGCCACACATATAAAAGTTTTTACATGAGCTTTTAAACTCAGCAACGAAACAGCTGATCGTCATTGTGGATTGACTCTTGTGAGGCGATGCAAGCTCACAAATAAGAGTGGAAATATTTTGAAAATCTGTGCAGATGCGGCCAACGGAGTATATACATTTGGATTAAACTCGTTGTGCTCGGCGATCTGGCCCTGATTATGTGTGCTGCTGTGCCATTTTCTCTGGGAACAACATACCTCAACTCAACCTATGGATGACGTCGCGTGGTCAATATGTTTATGTTTGTGATTGTCTTTTAGTGTAAAGCGATTGTTTCTTTTTGACCAATTTTTGGGCCTTCAGCCGCTACATGTTGTAACGCATGATTTGATAATTGTAAATTCGTGTATTTTTGAGCCAAACTGTTGAATTGAAGTTGAGTGTGTTTATTTTCAAGGCGGTATTATGTATATCAAAGAGAATAAAATAAGACAAATACCCCTGCAATTAATGTGTTCAAATCAATGTAATCAAAGGGCATGAAGATGCATT
The DNA here is from genome assembly GCA_963924055.1 of Drosophila limbata. Lineage (NCBI taxonomy): Eukaryota > Metazoa > Arthropoda > Insecta > Diptera > Drosophilidae > Drosophila > Drosophila limbata. The sequence goes on from CAWUOW010000386.1 coordinate 265,203, forward strand.
ATTTGCGAGTACCATAATCATGGTTCAGCATTTATGTTAAATAAATAAAATTTTGTTGATGGATTTATATATTTTCTATATTAAGCATAAAAGCTTAAAGCTTATATGCGCTGTAGCAGTGAGCTTTTTGTCAGGCCACGCAAGCTCAGCTTAAATTCCACAGCTTTGCAGCAACACACACACACCCACTCATATACTAGCTGAGAAAGATCTTTCTACGCGGGAAACATGCTGTAAGTGAGCTTTTGATCTCTTTAAAACTCTAATGCTGCTGCTGTAAACTTTTGCGCGCAAAGCTTTTTGAAAAATCTAATAGTTTTTAGATTAAAATAAACTTTGCTGAAAGTGCAACAATTAAAAAAGAGACGCTGCTTTCGTGTAATATAGATCGAGTGTATTATGTGTTGGCTTCAGTGCACAAACGACGATTGATTCTAGCTTAGTCTAAGCAAGAGCGTGGGCCACAGTTCGGCCGCGCGCAATGTTAATTCGCCGTCGGCAAAGTGCCGATCGGCTAGTGAGGTGAATTAAACTAAGAGTATAAACTAAGAGCAACTTCAACTTAAAATACAACTTCATAATTCTCTCTTAAACTATCTAAGCTACGAACTTCATAATTGATACTTTTGACTGTTCTACTTCAACATTCCGGCCCCGTTGACGAGCTCCGATCTTCAACAATTTGGAAGGCGCGCCAACTTGTGTATTGGCCTTTTAATGACGCCGGCCGCCGTTTTGATTTCGGCCACCCGCACCTTGCCGTCCTCTCCAGCTATTGCGCGTGTTACGCGACCTGTGATCCACCGCTGCGGAGGGCTGTTGTCGTCGTGCACCAGCACGACCGCTCCTTCGGCCAGGTTGGCCTCGCCTTTGCTCCACTGAACTCGCTGCTGCAGGCTGAGCAGGTAGTCCCTGGACCACTTGCGCCAGAAGAGCAGTTTGAGCTCCGACAACTGACGCCACCGCTTCAAAAATGCGGGTACGGGCTTGCTGCTGCACTCTCCTTACGTGGATCCGTGCGGCAGCTCCAGCAAAGGCTGCCCGATGAGCAAGTGCCCTGGAGTGATGACCTCCCCGTCGTTCGGATCGCTGGTGTCCGCCACGAGAGGCCTGGAATTGAGCAGCGCCTCGACGTCTACCAGATGCGTGCTCAATTCGTCCGGCGTTAGATTGGCGTTGCCTGCCCCTCGCAGAAGCCTGTGTTTGGCAGCCTTTACTACTGCTTCCCACAGCCCGCCGAAGTGCGGTGCCCTCGGAGGGATAAACTTCCACTGCACCGCTCTCTCCGCTGCGTACTCCGTCAGCCTCGCCTTGCTCTCCAGAAACGCCGCCTGCAGCTCCTTCAGCACGTTGCTGGCTCCCACGAAGTTCCTGGCGTTGTCGCTGAACATCGTCTCCGGCAGTCCTCGTCTTCCAATGAACCTTTTAAAAACATTAAGAAAGGCGTCAGTGGACAAATCGGTCACCAGTTCTAAATGAACCGCCTTGGAGGCAAAACAAACAAAAACGGCAACGTACGTTTTAGCTGGTGGTCTACCTCTAATCCTGTAGCTGACGTAGAACGGTCCACAGAAATCTACACCACAAACTCTAAAGGACCGACCTTCTCGAAGGCGGTCTGCTGGCAAATTTCCCATTATTTGCCCCAACAATTTTGGTTTGTATCGAAAGCAGTGTACGCAATTTCGAACAATTTCAGTGCAAGTGCTTCGAGCATTGACCACCCAAACTTGCTGCCTCAACAGTCCAACAAGTACTTTTGCACCCGCATGATAGTGCCTCAGGTGCAAGTGCCTAACGAATTGTCTGACGAATTCAGACTTCTTGGGCAATAACAAGGGAAACTTAGCGTCGTGCGAAATAGGCCCATGAAGCAAACGCCCACCCACTCGAATCAATTCAAATTTTACGCCATTTTCCTCACACTCGTGGATAAATGGATTCAATGACTGCAGCATTGGTGCTAGTACTGCCGACCTTTTCAACAATTTCAACTCACTGCTATATGTTGTGCTCTGTACAACTGCGACCAGTTTTAAAAAAGCAATTTGTCTTTCTGATGCAGAAACAATATGAGATTTCTGTCTAAGCTGCTTGAAACAAAATCGAAGTACATACGCCATTATGCGGATCAGCTCAGAAAACCTAGACTGTTGATTAATTAATTGCACAATACAATTAGACTCCGACTCAGCCAATCCTAGTGTTAAAACGAGCGCACCTTTCTTATCTTCTGACGCTTTAACTTCTGATGCAATTTCGAACTGGTGGAGCTGAGGCCATCGATCTTCTGATTCCATCAAAAAACTTGGCCCGTTGAACCACAAGGAACTTACAATTTCATTAATATCGGTTCCCCTTGAAACCAAGTCTGCGGGATTAGAGTCTGTAGGAACGTGACGCCACACTACTCCATTGGACAATTCCTGAGCCTCGGCAACTCGATTTGCCACGAAAGTACCCAATGTACACGAGTCACGCTCCAACCAATACAAAGTGACCTGCGAGTCTGACCAAAAATTCACACTGTCTATTGTGAACTTCGTCATTGTACTCGACACTTGTTGCCACAGCTTGGCCAGCAAAAGTGCTGCACAAAGCTCTAGCCGGGGTATTGTTTTCACATTGAGCGGAGCTACCCTAGACTTAGCTGTGAGCAAAGAAACGCCAACATCTTTGTTGTTACATGTTCGGATGTAGATGCAACAACCATAGGCATGACTGGAGGCGTCAGCAAAGCCATGGACTTGGACCTGCTCGTAAAAATTCAAACACACATACCGAGGGATCGAGATTTTGTGCAAGTCCCGCAGGGTAGTGATAAACTTGTTCCATGCAGTGTGTAGACTCATAGGAATAGCTTCATCCCAATCTACCTTCAGCCTCCATAATTCCTGCAACAACATTTTTCCTTAGTGACAATGGGACATAATATGCCAAGAGGATCAAACAAACGAGAGGCTATGGACAATATGTTACGCTTTGTTGGTTTTATGGAGGCAAAACTATTCACGTCAAGATGATATTTGAACACATCCTCTTGAGGTGCCCAACGCATTCCAATCGTTTTAACAGAGCTTTGCTCATCAATTTTTATCGAAATTTCCTCACTGGCGTCACTTTCACCAGCCTGATTATGACGATTAGAAGCCCACTTGGCCAGTGGAAATCCTCCTGAGTGCAATATCTCAGTTACTTGGCTGCAGATGGCGTCCAGTTCTGTTAAACTGTCTGCACCTGCCAGCATGTCGTCGACATAGAAGCAATTTTTAATCACTTCCGAGCCAATGGGATGTGATTGTGAGTGAATATTTGCCAATTCAAACAAACAACGAACAGCCAAAAAGGGTGCTGACGCTGTACCATATGAAACAGTATTCAACCTGTATGCCTGTATATTTTGCGAAGTATTTTCTCTCCACAGCACAAGTTGAAAGTCTCTGTCTTCCTCAGAAACATTTATCTGCCTATACATTTTTGAAATGTCGGCAGTTACGGCATACTTGTTCAACCGAAAGATGACCAGCGTTGAATACAACTCCCTCTGAATAGTAGGCCCCACCATTAGTGTTTCATTGAGTGAAACTGCTGTTGAAGACTTGCTTGATGCGTCAAAAACAACACGAAGTTTGGTTGAGGTACTCTCACGTCTCAGAACGCATTGATGAGGAATATAGTAATGCTGTTCGAGAGGAGCAGACTTCAGAATGGACATATGTCCCAAATCCAAATACTCTTTCATGAAGTCATGATACATATTTCTAAGGGTTTCAACCCTTGATAATTTGCGCTCAAGTTGCAAAAATCGCCTTTCAGCAGTTTGAAAGGACAATGTTTTTTGCATTATGGGAAGATCGGAGTGTAACTTTACCAACGCACAATAATCCATAAAACATTTCCGCTCCCAACAGCACGTCTACCTTAGCTGGCTTATAAAACTCTGGATCTGCCAACTTGATGTTTTTTGGTATTGTCCAGTTTAATGTGGAAATAGATTGACCAGGCTGAGATGTAGAAATCGACTTGAGTACCCAGCACTCAGCAGCAAAAGTGTGGGAATTCAAACGAGATTGAAATGATGCGCAAACCTTGTTTTTGCTATCTGTAGTTGCACCACCAACCATTGCGATAGCGAGGGAAGTAGGCTCCCGCTTGAGCCGTAATCTTTGTGCCATGCTTTCAGACATCAAATTTATTTGTGAGCCACTGTCGAGCAGAACTCGTGCTGGCTGCAATTGTCCGAATCTATCTTTGATGTTCACAATAGCGGTAGCGAGAACGACTTGATCTGTATTAAGCACGTGACCCACATATGCCCCTGAAGTCGGACTTGAAGTGCCACTGCCTCACCTTGTACAGGTGCATTATACCTGTGGAGCAAGGAATGGTGAGGCTTCGAACAGACTCGACACTTCGACGCCTTACAATTTGAAACTATGTGTCCCACGGTCAAACAATTAAGACACAACTTTTGAGTTTTGACATACTCAAACCGTTGCATGACGGAAATGGCACTAAACGACGGACAAGAATATATATTGTGGTCAGCAGACTTGCAATAAGTACATGCAGACGACGACTTATGACCTCCAGTAGCACAAGCAAAAGAAGAATTCTGTTGCGGCTTTCTAAGGTCATTACGTGACTTTGTCTTATCGCGAGTGGACTCTTCTGCTGACAAATACTGGTACCTTCTATTTAATTGTTTAGCGCAATCTTCCCAGGATGGCAGCTTGTCATAATCAAGCTGCTCCTCAAATTTAGATTTGGTCACATGGTCCACCTTTGCCATAACCATATGAATGATCATTGTATTAGAAATATCCTTTTCATCACCCAACGACGACAACGAGGCATATATAGCAGACACTGTATCTATCATTGATCTCAAACTCGACGCCGATGGTTTGGTCATGCTTGGTATATCAAACAATTGGGCAACCGTATCAAAAAATATAAGTCATTTATTGTCGTATACAGACTTGAGACTGGCGAGAGCCTTAAGGTAATTACAATCTGTTAGCGGATACGGCTTCACTACCCCTAACGCCTCATCTGACAAACAAGACACTAAATGATTGAATTTTTCAACATTTGTCAATGAGGCATCATCGTCCACTAGACTTTCGAAGAGACACATAAAGTTCCTGAACTCCGAATGTTTACCACTGAATTTAGGTAAACGCATTTTCGGCCTGTGGAACAGGTTGCGGCTTAGCTGCATTCATATACAAGGCCTTTGTTATCACACACAAATCCTCAAAACGGCTCTCTACTTTCATTAGCTGGATTTAAACTGTCCAGCTCAGCCTGTAAATTCATAGCTTTTTCGATATATCCCTCTAATAGCTCTAAGCGACAAGCTAACTCCGTTTTGTCAGATGAAATGGTTTTCAACTTAACTGCTGTTTGCATTCGAGCAATATCAGCACTGACTTTATCGAATTTCTGTAAACACAATGTTAACTTTGCACTATATTTAGATCCTGTTGGCTTTTCGCCTAATTGATTATCTGGATCTACCATAATTAAGCGGAGGAAAAAGCTAATAAAACAAAAATAAAAATAAAAAACTTTTTAAAACGCACAAACTTTTCGACAAACTTTTTAAGCTACCCTCGCACAAACACTGCAAGTATGTAACGAAAACGACAAGCTTGCCTACTGAACACACATACGCACGTAATGCGTTATGTGTACAAGCAAACGAAAAAGGTCCAAGCGACCGAAAGTAAGCAAGCCAAACGTTTACTGCAGCCACTTGTGGGCAGCAGCGTTAGAATATGCGGGGTGCGGGGGAAAGAGAGCAATTGAGAGAATTTTTCGCGAGCGCACACACAAGCAAACGAATGTAATTACAGCTTCTCAAGCCAAGCTTGAACTGCAAGCAAAACGAAATGAAAAGAACAAACGAAATTGGCGCGAGCGCACGCACAAACAAACCAATGTATTGGACCGAAGCAAGCAAAGGGCGAGTTAGGTGAACGAACGCCCAAACGAACAGATGTCGATGCCCAAAACTGTGAACAAGCGTTGTGTGTATGTGCAAGTGCAAATATATGTCTGTATGTTTTTTTTTTTTTTTTTTTTTTTATCATGGACGTAGATGTACGCAGTACACCTAGTGGCCCTACGAACAGGAGGTGGAAATTCCCTAAAACCACCTCCTTCACACCTCACTCCCCGCGGAACTACCATCGAGTATCACTTCGCGGGGACGGGTTGCCTTTCCTAGGCATCGCTCCTCTCACGCCGCTCCCTTTCGCATCTTCTTAGGTCCCTCTGGATGCCTATAATGACCTGACACGTTGAACACCAGGCTTCCTCCGTCGCCAACATGAAAGCCATAAGTCTCTCTGGTGGTGGCTGCGTCATGCGACACTGTCCTGAAACCGGATATGACTCGCAGGGCACAGAGCCTGTACGGTGCTGAGAGCTTCCTCCGGAGACACTTGTTGCTTTCCACCGCCTTTGCCCAGATCGGCGCTGCGTACAGAAGGATGGACGCAACCACTCTTGCCAGGAGCAATCGCCTTCCAACCTTCGGTCCACCAATGTTCGGCAGCATCCTCGAAAGAGCTCCCTGCATTCTTGACGCCTTCTGAACCACGTAATCCACATCCAGTACGACACCAAGGTACTTGATGGATTCCATCGACCTAATGGTATTGTTTCCCACTTGAACGCTCATAAACTCCACCTTTTTCCGGCTCGTAATGAGCACTGCCTCCGTCTTGTGGCCTGCCAAGTCGAGTCCCGCCTCTTGCATCCACTCCGCGATAGCGCCGATTGCAGCATTTGCGGTCACCTCCACTTGTCCAACCTCCTTGGCCACCACGACCAGTGCCAGATCGTCGGCAAAGCCAATTAGGTTGCATCCTTCGGGCAATTGCAGTCTGAGTACATCATCGTACATGATGTTCCACAGAAGGGGGCCTAGGACCGACCCCTGAGGAACGCCTGCTGTCACCCTGTAGTGCTTTGGGCCATCATCTGTCTGTGTACTCCAGCATTCTATCTGACAGATAATTGGATATTATCCGTAGAAGGTATGCTGGTACTCCGATCCTTCTGAGTGCACCTCTGATACGCAAACAGCTCGCAGAGTTGAAAGCATTGCGGATATCCAGAGTCACCACCGCGCAGTACTGCTTGTCTCCCCATCTCCACCTGGCTCCCTCGATCGCCCTGGCTGCGATGTTGACCACGGCCTGTATCGCGTCCACCGTCGACCTTGCCTTACGGAATCCGTATTGGGCCTCAGACATTGCGCCTTTCTCTTCGACTACCTCCGCGAGTCTATTGTAGAGTATGCGCTCTAATATCTTGCCGACAGTGTCTAACAGACAGATTGGCCGATATCCCGAGGGCTCATCAGCTGGCTTATTCCCCTTTGGCAGGAGGATAAGACGTTGCCTCTTCCATCGCCGTGGAAACGCTCCTTCCTGTAGGCAATTGTTAAAGATGTTAACAAAAACCTCAGGTCGGGTGGATACGGCGAGCTTCAGGGCCTTATTCGGGATGCCGTCCGGACCTGGTGCTTTCCTCTCCCTGATTCGCTTAGTTGCCGACTTGACCTCATCAACAGAGATCGGCTGCCATGGCTCAAGCCGGGGTGCGAAGCTGACGTCTTGTACTGCATGCTGGGGGAACAATGTCTCCACAATGCTGCGAAGCAAGATGGGACATGTCACTCTCAGCGAGTCCTGGCCCCAGATCGTCTTGGTGACGACCTTGTACGCGGTCCCCCAAGGGTTTACGTCTGCCTCCTCGCAAATCTGTCTGAAGCAGCTAGACTTACTTGCCTTGATCGCATGTTTCAAGGCTCGCTTCGCTGCCCTCAGGTCCTCCAACCGATCCTCAAAGTCCGGGCGTCTCCTCGCCCTCTGACTGCACCTTCTAGCTCGCATACAGGCCTTTCTGAGCTGGGCTATTTGTTCGTTCCACCAGTAGCAGGGAGAGCCGCGCCGACTTGGCTTCCTCCGAGGCATAGACGAGTCACATGCCGCGTCCAGACATTCTGACAACTGCCGTGCCATTTCATCTACCGATGTTCCCGCCGGGCTCCATTCGGAGACGTTAAAAACGTGCGAGAAGGTGTCCGCATCGAGGAATCTGTCCTTCCATTTTGGCCCACTTTTATTGGGTCGCTGCTGGTTCTGCCTTTCTCCACCAATCTCGAAATGAATCGCTTGATGGTCACTAAAGGTAAACTCGTCGCTGATTCTCCACTTGGTTCTCCTACACAGCGAGCTGCTAAGGAATGTGAGGTCTTTGATAGAACCTCGGCCAGCCCTGCAGAAAGTCAGCTGTCTTCCGTCGTTTGCCAATCCGACGTCAAGCGACGAGAAATGCTCCAGCACAGCGGTACCTCTTGCTGTTGTCTCCTTACTGCCCCATTCAACAGCCCATGCGTTAAAGTCGCCAGCTATTACAAAGGGAGCTCTCCCACGTGAGTCGTCAGTGATGTCGGCCAGCATCCTCTCAAAACGTCCTAGGTCCCAGCTCGGCGGAGCATAGCAGCTGTAGAAGGTGACCCCTCTAAGCTTCGCTCTGACAAATCCATCACTTGAGGCGTTGACCTTCTTGGGTGGAGTGTCCACGGCCCAGATGGCTGCCTTTTTACACCTGCTGGATACCCATCCGCTACCCGGAATCGACTTATATGGCTCGCATATGAGCACGACGTTCGGGCTCCTTTCCCTCACGGCTTGCAACAGTAGGGACTGTGCAGCCTCGCAGTGGTTGAGGTTCAGTTGGGTGCACCTCATGCTGACAGCTTTGAGAGCGCGCTCCTAAACAGGGGGCATCTACCACTGCCAGCGATGTGCTTCCAATCTGAGCCCTTGTCCTTGCAAAACATGCACTTTGGCTCCTCCTTGCAGTCCTTCGCGAGATGTCCATCCTTGCCACATCTTCGACACATCTTGGACCTGTCCACTTCGCTCCTGCAATGCCTTGCCAGATGGCCGAACTCGAGGCAGCGATAACATTTAGTTATGTTAACCCGCTCTCTCAGTCTGCACCTGACCCACCCTACCTTAAGCAGGCCAACTGATAGCGCTTTTCGAGCACTTTCTGCTGGCATCCTGATTGAGGCAGTTTGGGTTCCGCCATAACCTTTGCGCAGGTTAATGTCGTCGAGCGCAGTATCCGTGATCTCCATCTGGTTCCGCAGCGCGTTCATGATGTCCTCCTCGGTCGTGATCTCGTCCAAGTCCTTGCACTCGATCGTGACTCGGTGAGACAAAGAACGAATCTCCGCGGTTTCTCCAAGAGTTTCGCCAATGAGGGTCTTAAACGCGCTCGTGTCCTCTCCAGATATGTTGAGTTGCAGCAGCAACTCACCTTGCTGGGTTCTCCTGATCCGGGATACCGCTTCTGATAAACCATGCAACTTCTCATCTTGTTTGACCTTTCTGAGTAGATCAGCGTAGGTCACCTCACCCACCGTCTTGATGACCAAGGCGTCGGGCCGCACCTTAGTGCTGAGCGCTCCCTTGGGCTTTCGAGGCTTTCGTTTTGAAGTAACCTTGCTCCATTCGGTACCTCTAGTTGCGGTCGGGGTCTCCTGGCCTCCATTGGATGGATGGATCGTCGCTGGCATAGCGACCGCCGTGTTTTTTGCCCTCTTTGTCTGAGGTGTCCTTACTCCGGTACCTTGCTTCCTCTTCGTCTCGACAGCTGTTCGGAACAGTGGCGAGGTCTGGCAGGACTGGTGTGTCCTGATAGCCGCCTTTGCTCCGTCATCGTGCAGCTGGATGGCCACCAGCTCATAAAGCACTCTGATGCTCTCGATTGAGTCGCGCATCGGTTGATGGATGCTTCGTCTCTTACCGTCGTCCATCATCTTCACCAAGTTTGCGATCTCGCGTCCAAGATCGCGAAGCGCAGCGCTACTCTGCGTCTCCGGTGGTTTGGTCGAGCAAGCACGTGTAGCGGTGATCACTGGCTGTTGAGCCGGTGGTGATCTCGCCACTTGCTACTTTTAGCAAACGCGTCATCCGTCTCCATCTCCATCTCCTTCTCTAACATCTGGGGGGTTTTTGAAAAATTGTCCATGCTGTTGGGTCCCAACTAAAAGCCGTTATCCTTGTTCGTTGCACAGTCGCGTTATGATCCCATGGTTGTCTATGCAAGCAGGGAGGCCATGCAAGGGTTGACTCTCGCCTTTATGGGGTAGAGAGTTCAGTGCCAGATCCGCGCTAGTCAGGAGTAACTCAACTGAGCCTGTGAGGCCAACCAAATGGCGACAAACAAGGAGCGTTCTTACAGATTTGCCAATTTTGAACGGGACGGAGGCAGCAGCAGCATTAGCCCAGCAGCCATTTCGGCTAGATTTCACTCCGCGTACTAAAGTGCTAGAATACTGCTGCCGTCAGCTTTCGCCTTCTCGTATTAGCCAGGCGCAACACGGGTGTGTTGCAACTGCCCAGGGGATACCTGGCGTTAAGCCGGAGGTTACGAGTTGCTTTAACTACTCTGGAGAGGAATCGATCTGGCCATTACCAAGTTAATGACGATCAGAGTCTTTGCACCTGCAAGAGGCGCCTCTCCGAGCAGGAACATCCCCGTTGTCAACATTAGTCGCCTCGTACGAAAAGCTGTGACGTGCTGTGGTGGAATTCTCTTACCCGCCAACGACACGGGTGTGTCTGTATGTATTTACATATATTTGTACGTAGCCTTTAAACAAAGAGAAACCGCGACACTTTGCATTTGCACAAACACACAAACAACCAAATATGCAATAGATAGACCACTTTTTTGTTTGTTTATATTTATTAAAGGTAAATGTTGCCGTTTTGTTTATTGTATTTGTAATAAAGTTATGTGCAAAATTATATTATGTTGTGTTTTCAATAATTATGATGACACACATATACATATATGTGTTGATGCAAATTGATTTAAATTAATAAATATTGTACATAACTTTATTATTTAATGCGAAATAAGTATATTACAAATCAAGGGGGGTGAGTGCTAAAGTTTGAGCTGTTTTATACTTGTAATGAACGTACGTACATATAATATGTATGTGTGTATGTATATCAAACAATTTAATTTTTTGTCGACTTTAGCGACACCACAAAATGACACAAGCTCAATTTTTGGCACAGAATACCTGAAGGCATTCAAGAGAATCCATGGAAACAGATCGGCTCATGTTTTGGTCCAGTGAAAAATTCCAAGCAAAAATGACAGCGTCGAAGATGGCGACAATCGAGAGTGGAAAAATGCAGCGGCAAACGTCCAAATAAAGATGTCGAGTTGTTTAATTAATTAAAACACTCGCGAAGCACAAAGCCAACACCGCGAAGAATCCTTCGTTACTCGTTACAACTATTAATGAAAAAACTCGTATTATTAATACAGATAATAATCGGGAAAACAAGAGACTAGAATGGAAATGATTTTATCCACTTACAACCATAAGACTAAACATATGAGATTGATACAGAATTCAGACAAGCACCTTTGACACGTTCAAAATCCAAAAGTCCTTTTCGAAAAACTGGCAGAATAGAACAATTAGATGACAAACACTATAATGAAAATAATAGAGGACAGAATATTGTCCACTACAGAGGTAAATTCAAAAAGAAAACTAATGACAGTAAATATTTACAGGCAACAGATACTTCCCACTCATCGGACTCACAATAATCATGATGACAATTATGACTACATTGACAACAGCAGGAATGATAGAAATTAACCCAATCGAAAATAACCAAGGATTTATTTTATTCGAATCAGGAACAATACAGATCCCCATAATACTTATAAACCATTGCCCCACAATTAAAAGTACACAAATCGAGGAAACATTTAATAACATGTTAAAAGAAAGTTCACAATTCAAAAATGTCCCACAAATTAATTATTTAATTCGATAACTAAACAGTGAAATGAACGGCATTCGATTGACAAAACGAAACAATCGAGGACTATTCAATTTTGTAGGTTCAACACAAAAATATCTTTTTGGCACTTTAGACGAAGACGACAGACAACAAATTGAACAACAAATTAATACACTAGCTCAAAATACCATACAAGTCAGCAATCTAAATAATATCATTGACAGTCTCAATGACGGCATAAAAATGATCAATAACAAAACTAACGCTATACGAACAGAGCAAAAAATTAACCTTTTAATATTTAACATTGAACATTTCACTATATATTCAGAAGAAGACATCGAAATGGGTTCACAACTCACACGACTGGGAACTTTCAACCCTAAGTTACTTAAACATGACCAACTTGGCAACATTCATTATAAAAATCTCATGGACATGAAATATTCTTAATGTCTCATATTCCCACTAACACAATTGAAAAATCGACTTTCTTAATCACACCATACCCTGACAATAATGGACAAATTATCAGTGAAAATTCTGCAGGCAAATTTTATTTACACAAATTTTATTTACGAAAAATATTATTAAATACCATTGTATTGTCAATATTATACAGCATGAGACACTAACTTGCATTTTCCAAAAGTATCGTAAGGAATATAACATTCAATATATCAAACCAAATTACATGGAATCTGACACGATAAAAGCTTGATCAAAACTGTAATAGCCAAGAAATTTACATTGAAAATAATGAAATAAGAAAAGTATTTCATTGTTCTGCAGAACTTAAACAAGTTTTAAAATCAAATAATCTTCAACAATACACAAATTTAATATTCACTGAACACAATGTATCTAAAATCTTATAAAAAAAACCTCTTTACGAGGTAAAACTCTAGTGACGAAAACATTTTCATGCCCCGAAATTTCTGATATCCAATTTTGTGACGAAAAATATTACATTTTACACATGAATTATAAAAAAAAAATTTGTCACTGGACACATTGCGCTACAGTTTTCATAACTAATAAATACCAGTATATAACTAGTAGTACTTTTTTGCGCAGTGCCAGTGACAAAAATTTTTTTTTAATAATTCATGTGTAAAATGTAATATTTTTCGTCACAAAATTGGATATCAGAAATTTTGGGGCATGAAAATGTTTTCGTCACTAGAGTTTTACCTCGTAAAGAGGTTTTTTTATAAGTTCTCTATTATCATTATTTTTAACATTTGATTGTTGGTTACTTACTTCTAATTCTTTTTCATTTTCTTCAACATCTTCATTTTCTTCATAATTCACATCATCATTATCATTTCCATTCAATTGCTGTGCATTTTCTTCTTGATTGTTTATTGTCCTAAGCCATGGCTTTAAATTATCTGCTGCCCAAACACCTTCGTATTGTTTTTGTGTATGTTGAAAACCATATACGTCAGATATTAAATATCTATCGTTTTCTAAAATTTTGTTTACCTTATACGGACCTTTATACTTCGGTATCAACTTACTTGATGCTCCTACCGTTGAATCAAAGTTTTTTATCATAACATAATCTCCTGCTTTATAAACGTTTGCATTTTGTCGTTTTGCATCCGAATATTTCTTATTGTAGTCTTGTAATTGTCTTTGTGTCTCTTCAGCTTTACTTCGTATATCCTCTACATTTCTTTCTCTACATTTTTGTTCGTTTTCTATAAAATTTTCTTTTAAATTATCAACCATCTTTCCCTTTTGTCGAACTCCAAACAGCATCATACTTGGATGTTCGCTAATACTTCGGTGTTCCGTGTTATTAACTTACTCATCATTGGGCCTAGATCCTTGTTTGTTCCTTCAACCTGACCGTTTGCTTGCGGGAAACCTGTCGCGACTTTGATATGACCAATATTATTTTCTTGTAGAAAATCTTCGAACATTTCAGATGTAAAGCACGTTCCTCTATCGGAAACAATTGTCGTTGGTCGGCTATATGATCTAAAATAGTCCTTTAATGCATCTATTGCTTCCTTCGACTTTGTTGTTTTAGTGGGATACAGTCTTACGAATTTTGTACACGCATCTACTATGACCAATATGTGTTTCTTTACTGAATCCTTACTATTTATTGGGCCATAGTGATCTATATGAACCACCTCTTGTTTGATATTCTTTGCTGAGAAAGCAATACATTTCAAACAATATTTAATGTGTTCCGTTGTTTTTCTTCTCATATTTGGGAACCAGTATGATTTCCCAATAACATCTATAACCTTGTCCGTACCTAAATGACCCATTTCATTGTGGTATTTAAATAGGACGTGATCCTCCATTACTTCCGGAACATAAAATAATAAATTGTCTTTTACCTTTCTGTATATAATGCCATTTCTCATTTCATATAATTGGTGTTCGCCCTCATTTAGTATTTCTTTTATGTCATTAATCTTCTTGTCTTTATTCTGGCAGATAACTAAGTTATCCTCAAATGTATTATCTTCTATAACTAAAATTGAATTACATCGACTTAGAGCATCTACATGCTGCATTCTTTTTCCCGATCTATGCTCTAGCTTGTAGTCATAATCCTGCAATTCTAATGCCCATCTAGCTATCCTTGGATTAAGATCCTTTTTGTTCAATGTTAACATAAATGAATTGCAATCTGTTACAATTTTAAATGGAACACCTTGTAAATATATTCGAAATCTTTTTAAAGCATAAACAACCGCCAGTGTTTCTAGTTCAAAGCTGTGGTAGATCGATTCCGTCTCTGTAGTTCTTTTTGATAAATAGAACACTGGATGGAAGAATCCATCACTTTTCCTTTGTAGCAATATAGCTCCAAACCCTATCGAGCTTGCGTCGCAATGCAATTCTGTTTCATCTTTGGGATTGTATAATGCTAACGTTGGTGTCTCCATTAACTTTTCTTTTAGTTTATTAAAGGCTTTCAATTGCTCTTGGCCAAAATGAAACTGTTTATCTTTCTTGTTGAGGTCATGAGGCGGTTTTGCAATTAATGAAAAATCTTTTATGAATCTACGAAAATAGGAACACATCCCTAGAAAACTTCTGACATCGTGTACTTTCTTAGGTACTGGAAAATTATTAATTGCCTTGATTCCGTCTTCATTTGCTTTAATCCCTTTTCCCGAGATTACATATCCTAAATACATTACTTCGCTTTGTAAAAATCTACATTTTTCGACTCGTAATTCTAATTTGTTCTCTACTAACCATTTGAACGCATTTTCTAAAATTTTCATATGTTCTTCATATCTTTCCGTCGCAATCATGGTATCGTCAAGGTACACTATATCTTGACCCTTTTTTACCATATCGCCAAATATTTTATTAATAAATCGTTGAAATGTAAATGGTGCATTTGTCAGCCCAAATGGCATTCTTAAATATTCAAATTGTCCTTAAGGTGTTGTGAACGATGTATACTTTACTGAATCTGGACATGATTGTAGCTATTCTTCAAATCTAATTTATTAAATATTTTCTTATTTACCAATGTATACAATAGGTCATCAATTAGTGGTATTGGATATTTGGATTTTGTTGTAATTTTATTCAATCGTCTATAATCTACACATAGTCTTAAGCCGCCCGTTTTCTTTTTGACTAAAACTATTGGTGAAGCGTATTCGGACTCACTTGGTGGTATAACATTGTTTGCTAAAGCCTCATCAATAATTTCCTGTACGCTAGCTTTTTCTTGATAAGATAACCTTCTAGGAGCATAATTAAATACTTTGTTGTCTTCTTATATTAGTTGCATTTCACATTTAATCGTTGGTTCTTCGGGACGTTTAGGTTTTAAATAACATTTCTCAAACAATTTAGTTAGTTCCGTTCTTTGTTTAAAAGTTACATTTTGTCCTATATCATATTCTACTTTATCATGTGTATTGTATTCGATATTAAGAAGTTGGTTTTCAAAATTGTCTTCATTTTGAGCTGCTGGAACATCTTTACAATTTATGTTTTTAACATTTTCCATCTCTTGAATTTCTTTGTTCTGTACATTGGTTTGAATATTTGCAGTTTTATTCTTAAATAGTTCGTTTGAAACATTTATTAAGTTAGTTCGCTCTTCGTTTAAAAATTATTTCTACGACCAGTTTTGCTTTACTTTGCTTTAAGAAATCTCTACCTAGCACAACTGGATATCCCATAGATTTATCGTCAGCCACCATCAAATTAACTGGAACGTTTTTACTTGCAAACAAAATTAAACACTTCATTTCATTATAAATTTTTAATTCACTTCCATTAATTCCAATGTAATTATATTTATCTCTTACTTCATCGAGATTTACTTTATTTGGTATAAATGACTTCTTAATGAAGCTGATGACTTTAGGTTAGAATCTGCTAGAAAATTTATTTCTAAATAGCTTTCATAATCATTTCCATTGCGTGTGATCGGGGTCTTCTTATATAGCTGACAATCTTTGGCCACATGTCCCATTCCTTCGCATGCAAAACAAGCTCCATCTTCGCGTTTCGGCTTGCGACATTCGTTGGCCATGTGTTCGATGCTGTTACAATTGTAGCACTTTTCCTTGCTGTTTGGAGTTTACGTCGAACATCTATTTTGGTTTCTCTATCCTGAAACATATTACCCACCTCTATGAGCAATTTGTCAACGGGTTCTGCCTGCACAGAGTACATTTTCATCGACCTTGCAGGTATCACTTACACCTTTTAGTATTAGCAACCAATTTTTAAATTGATCATTACCGTCGAACATTAGAATAAGCTCTTTGAGTGTCTCAATCCGTATTTTTGTTTCGAGAACATTTTCTTTCTTTTCATTTGATCGCACTTTCAAATTCTCCAACTCCATCTGAAGCTGTGGAATTTTCTGTTCTTTTTTGAAAATTTCAAATCGATGAAGTATCAAATCTTATAAAAAAAACCTCTTTACGAGGTAAAAGTCTAGTGACGAAAACATTTTCATGCCCCAAAATTTCTGATATCCAATTTTGTGACGAAAAATATTAAATTTTACACATGAATTATTAAACAAAAATGTTTGCCACTGGCACTGCGCTAAAAAATACTATTTATTAGGTATGAAAAATTAAGCCCAGTGACAAAAATTTTTGTTTAATAATTCATGTGTAAAATTTAATATTTTTCGTCACAAAATTGGATATCAGAAATTTTGGGGCATGAAAATGTTTTCGTCACTAGACTTTTACCTCGTAAAGAGGTTTTTTTTATAAGATATCAGAAGTTTTTTAATAAGACATTGGAAATTTTGACAATTGATATATTTTTTGACAGTGTAACTTTGTCAATCGGTGTTTATTGTTTGTACAAGCAAAAGCAAACTGTCTGGCAACACTGGTTTCCTTCATAGTTTAATTCATATGAATAAATTAAAGCCCACATTGTTGTAAGACAAAACTGAACTGTCTGGCAGCACTGGTTATTATCGCTTCTCATAAATATTTTATTTACATACGCTTCTGGCATTGTTACTTTGCTAGAAGATTTTCAATATGCACACAGACAGATCGACTACAGCGATTCTTTATTTTGCAGCTAAGATTTCTGCCAACACCTTTTTTAAATTGAAAAACAATAAAAAAAACATTAGTGGATCATATACTAACAAATTAATTGCATTTAAAAATAAAAAAAAAAAAAAAGTTTCGTCCGTGCCTGAAGTCGAACCCGGAACCCGAGCTGAGAATTCATGCAAAAATCGGGCGCTCTACACTTTGCGCCACTGGCGATCTTTAAGAACGACTGTCTAATAATAGATTTCATTGTTATTTATTTATTTATTTATTTAGAAGCAAACATTGCTGCCTCGAATTGTAATTATAAGAAAATTAAAAAGTAATTATAAGAATAAATATAAAAGAAAGCCTAAGCAAAAATTACAATTTAGTTCTAATAACGACACCGACACGGTGGGGGAATTTTATTTGCCAGTCCGGCGAGCTATGCCCCTATTCACAGCCAAGGTCTATCAGTGGCGTTATTAGAAACCTAATTCTAGATAGGGGTATAGAGATAAAGAAAGAAAAGTTTTAAATACGTCTTAATGTATAACTAAAAACTAAAGATAGAGTAAGGATGAAAAATGCAACCCGATGGGGGAAGTTTGTTAGCCGGTCCGGCAAGCTATGCCCCTGTTCACAGCTGAGTTGGTTGCAAGTTTCATAGGAAAGAGAAAAAGATAGGAGGAGCAAAAAAAAAAATAGTATAAGGTCGGAAATTTAAGGCTTGATAGAAAAATAGAAAAAAATATAAGATGCAAAAAATAGCAGAGAGTCAGAAATTTAAAGGATCGATAGAATAAAGAAAAATATGAATAGATAGAAAAGTATAAATAAGTCTTAAATTATAACTTAAAACTAGAAATAGGGAGAGGATGAAAAATGCAACCCGATGGGGGAAGTTTGTTAGCCGGTCCGGCAAGCTATGCCCCTGTTCACAGCTGAGATGGTTGCAAGTTTCATAGGAATGGAAGAATGCAAGATTCACAGAAAGATTATGGAAAAGAATAAGAAGATAGAAATTGAGGTACAGGATAAACAGTTAGAGTTGGCCAGGAGTAGACCTAAGTTGAGAGAGAATAGAAAGCTTTATAGAAGACAGACAGTGTTCAGAGGAGAACACATGGAACAGGGAATTATAATAGGTGCATAAAACACGAAGAGGATTGTGCAGAGCATAATCAGTGGTGCAAATAGGGAGAGATAATGGAAGAAAGTTTCTAGTAGGTCTATAAGGAACAGAGAAATTAAGACGACTTAAAAGAAAAGAAGAATCTATATCGCCGTTAATTAGATTATGTACAAAAGCTACACTAAGAATTTTTCTACGATCGGATAGAGAAGGAAGGTTTATAAGTAAAAGTCTACTGGAATAGGATGGTAGGCGAAGATTAGGGTCCCAATTTAAACTACGTAGAGCAAAGAGAAGAAATTGCTTTTGGATTGACTCAATACGGACCTCATTGTTCTTATATTGAGGGGACCATATACATGAGCAATATTCCAAAATAGGACGTACAAGGGATACATAAAGGAGTTTGGTAGTGAAAGGATCGTTAAATTCCTTCGACCAACGCTTTATGAATCCAAGCACACCCTTAGCAACATTAATGATAGAGGAAATATGTACATTAAAGCTAAGTTTAGAGTCAAACAGAACACCCAGATCTTTTACGGTGAATATACGTTGTAATTCAACATTATCAATTGTATAAGTACCAAGAAAGGGTTTAAATCGACTAAAAGACATGAACATACACTTAGAATAATTTAGAGGAAGATGATTAGCCAAGCACCAAAGTTGCATAGAGTTTAGATCATTTTGAAGAAGATTGTTGGAGTAGATTAATTTAGTTTATTGTCAAATTATGAATTTTGTAGCCTAAGTTAAGTTAAGAGAGAAATTTGAATTTGTATAGATTTAAGTTGAAGTTGCTCTTAGCTTGTACGTTGCAATTCACCTTATTAGCCGATCGGCACTTTGCCGACGGCGAATTCACATTGCGTGCGGCCGAACTGTGGTCCACGCTCTTGCTTAGGCTAAGCTAAAATCAATCGTCGTTTGTGCACTGAAGCCAACACACTATAAACTCGAAATATTACACGAAAGCCGCGTCTCGTTTTAATTGTTGCAAGTTATTTAAATCTAAAAATTATTAGAATTTTCATTGGCGCCCGAGCAGGGACTTCGGTTTTTTCGTGATTTGTTTGATTCGCGGTGTTGGCTTTGTGCTTCGCGAGTGTTTTAATTCAACAAAAACAACTCAACATCTTTTTGGACGCTTGCCGCTGCATTTTTTGTACCTTCGATTGTCGCCGTTGGAGAAAATATGAGCCGATCGGTTTCCATGGATTCTCTTGAAAGCCTTCAGGTATTCTGTGCCAAACATTGAGCTTGTGTCATTTGTGGTGTCGCTAAAGTCGACCAAAATTAAATTGTTTGATATACATACATACATACATATTATATGTACGTACGTTCATTACATGTATAAAACAGCTCAAACTTTGGCACTCACCCCCCTTGTTTGTAATATACCTATTTCGCATTAAATAATAAAGTTGTGTTCAATATTTATTAATTTAAATCATATATGTATATGTGTGTCATCATAATTGTTGAAAACACAACATAATATAATTTTGCACATAACTTTATTACAAATACAATAAACAAAACGGCAACATTTACCTTTTAATATAAACAAACAAAAAAGTGGTCTATCTATTGCATATTTCATATTTGGTTGTTTGTGCAAATGCAAAGTGTCGCGGTTTCTCTTTGTTTAAAGGCTACGTACAAATATATGTAAATACATACAGACATATATTTGCAATTGCACATACACACAACGCTTGTTCACAGTTTTGGGCATCAACATCTGTTCGTTTGGGCGTTCGTTCACCTAACTTCGCTCTTTGCTTGCTTCGGTCCAATACATTGGTTTGTTTGTGCGTGCGCTCGCGCCAATTTCGTTTGTTCTTTTCATTTCGTTCTGCTTGCAGTTCAAGCTTGGCTTGAGCAGCTGTAATTACATTCGCTTGCTTGTGTGTGCGCTCGCGCCAAATTCTCTCACTTGCTCTCTTTCCCCCGCACCCCGCATATTCTAACGCTGCTGCCCACAAGTGGCTGCAGTAAACGTTTGGCTTGCTTACTTTCGGTCGCTTGGATCTTTTTCGTTTGCTTGTACACATAACGCATTACGTGCGTATGTGTGTTCAGTAGGCGAGCTTGTCGTTTTTGTTACATACTTGCAGTGTTTGTGCGAGGGTAGCTTAAAAAGTTTGTCAAAAAGTTTGTGCGTTTTAAAAAAGTTCTTTATTTTTATTTTTGTTTATTAGCTTTTTCCTCCGCTTAATTATGGTAGATCCAGATAATCAATTAGGCGAAAAGCCAACAGGATCTAAATATAGTGCAAAGTTAACAGTGTGTTTACAGAAATTCGATAAAGTCAGTGCTGATATTGCTCGAATGCAAACAGCAGTTAGGTTAAAAACTATTTCATCTGACAAAACTGAGTTAGCTTGTCGCTTAGAGCTATTAGAAGGATATATCGAAAAAGCTATGAACTTACAGGCTGAGCTGGACAGTTTAAATCCAGCTAATGAAAGTAGAGGGCCGTTAGAGGATTTGTGTGTGATAACAAAGGCCTTGTATATGAATGCAGCTAAACCGCAACCTGTTCCACAGGCACAACACGACTGCTCAATGAACTTGAGCCAGCGATCGCAGCTGCCGAAAATGCGTTTACCTAAATTCAGTGGTAAACATTCGGAGTTCAGGAATTTTATGTGCCTCTTCGAAAGTCTAGTGGATGATGATGCCTCATTGACAAATGTTGAAAAATTCAATCATTTAGTGTCTTGTTTGTCAGATGAAGCGTTAGGTGTAGTGAAGCCGTATCAGCTAACAGATTGTAATTACCCTAAGGCTCTCGCCAGTCTCAAGTCTGTATACGACAATAAATGCCTTATATTTTTTGATACGGTTGCCCAATTGTTCGATATACCAAGCATGACCAAACCATCGGCGTCGAGTTTGAGATCAATGATAGATACAGTGTCTGCTATATATGCCTCGTTGTCGTCGTTGGGTGATGAAAAGGATATTTCTAATGCAATGATCATTCATATGGTCATGGCAAAGGTGGACCATGTGACCAAATCTAAATTTGAGGAGCAGCTTGATTATGACAAGCTGCCATCCTGGGAAGATTGCGCTAAGCAATTAAATAGAAGGTACCAATATTTGTCAGCAGAAGAGTCCACTCGCGATAAGACAAAGTCACGTAATGACGTTAGAAAGCCGCAACAGAAATCTTCTTTTGCTTGTGCTACTGGAGGTCATAAGTCGTCGTCTGCATGTACTTATTGCAAGTCTGCTGACCACAATATATATTCTTGTCCGTCGTTTAGTGCCATTTCTGTCATGCAACGGTTTGAGTATGTCAAAACTCAAAAGTTGTGTCTTAATTGTTTGACCGTGGGACACATAGTTTCGAACTGCAAGGCGTCGAAGTGTCGAGTCTGTTCGAAGCCTCACCATTCCTTGCTCCACAGGTATAATGCACCTGTACAGGGTGAGGCAGTGGCACTTCAAGCCTCGACTTCAGGGGCATATGTGGGTCACGTGCTTAATGCAGATCAAGTCGTTCTCGCTACCGCTATTGTGAACATTAAAGATAGATTCGGACAATTGCAGCCAGCACGAGTTCTGCTCGACAGTGGCTCACAAATAAATTTGATGTCTGAAAGCATGGCACAAAGATTACGGCTCAAGCGGGAGCCTACTTCCCTCGCTATCGCAATGGTTGGTGGTGCAACTACAGATAGCAAAAACAATGTTTGCGCATCATTTCAATCTCGTTTGAACTCCCACACTTTTTCCGCTGAGTGCTGGGTACTCAAGTCGATTTCTACATCTCAGCCTGGTCAATCTATTTCCACATTAAACTGGAAAATACCAAAAAACATCAAGTTGGCAGATCCAGAGTTTTATAAGCCAGCTAAGGTAGACGTGCTGTTGGGAGCGGAAATGTTTTATGGATTATTGTGCGTTGGGCAAATAAAGTTACACTCCGATCTTCCCATAATGCAAAAAACATTGCTCGGCTGGATTGTTGCAGGCAAATGTTCTGGTCAAGTGCCTCGGCAACAGTTTAGTGGGAGTTCGGTAGCTCAAGTTTTCAATTGTTCTCTCGACTCATTAGTCAACCGTTTCTGGGAATTGGACCACTGTCCAATCGAGTCGAAGGCTGTTTGCCAAACAGCTGAACAGCAGGCCTGTGAACTACATTTTCAGAAAACTGTAAGACGGCTATCTTCTGGTCGTTTTCAAGTGAATCTTCCCTTTAAGACCGATCCCAAAGTTCTTGGCCTGTCCTTTCAAACTGCTGAAAGGCGATTTTTGCAACTTGAGCGCAAATTATCAAGGGATGAAACCCTTAGAAATATGTATCATGACTTCATGAAAGAGTATTTGGATTTGGGACATATGTCCATTCTGAAGTCTGCTCCTCTCGAACAGCATTACTATATTCCTCATCAATGCGTTCTGAGACCTGAGAGTACCTCAACCAAACTTCGTGTTGTTTTTGACGCATCAAGCAAGTCGTCAACAGCAGTTTCACTCAATGAAACACTAATGGTGGGGCCTACTATTCAGAGGGAGTTGTATTCAACGCTGGTCAACTTTCGGTTGAACAAGTATGCCGTAACTGCCGACATTTCAAAAATGTATAGGCAGATAAATGTTTCTGAGGAAGACAGAGACTTTCAACTTGTGCTGTGGAGAGAAAATACTTCGCAAAATATACAGGCATACAGGTTGAATACTGTTACATATGGTACAGCGTCAGCACCCTTTTTGGCTGTTCGTTGTTTGTTTGAATTGGCAAATATTCACTCACAATCACATCCCATTGGCTCGGAAGTGATTAAAACGTGCTTCTATGTCGACGACATGCTGGCAGGTGCAGACAGTTTAACAGAACTGGACACCATCTGCAGCCAAGTAACTGAGATACTGCACTCAGGAGGATTTCCACTGGCCAAGTGGGCTTCTAATCGTCACAATCAGTCTGGTGAAAGTGACGCCAGTGAGGAAATCTCGATAAAAATTGATGAGCAAAGCTCTGTTAAAACGCTTGGAATGCGTTGGGCACCTCAAGAGGATGTGTTCAAATATCATCTTGACGTGGATAGTTTTGCCTCCTTAAAACCAACAAAGCGTAACATCTTGTCCATAGCCTCTCGTTTGTTTGATCCTCTTGGCTTATTATGTCCCATTGTCACTAAGGCAAAAATTTTGTTACAGGAATTATGGAGGCTGAAGGTAGATTGGGATGAAGCTATTCCTATGAGTCTTCACACTGCATGGAACAAGTTTATCACTACCCTGCGGGACTTGCATAAAATCTCGATCCCTCGGTATGTGTGTTTGAATTTTTACCAGCAGGTCCAAGTCCATGGCTTTGCTGACGCCTCCAGTCATGCCTATGGTTGTTGCATCTACATCCGAACATGTAACAACAAAGATGTTGGCGTCTCTTTGCTCACAGCTAAGTCTAGGGTAGCTCCGCTCAATGTGAAAACAATACCCCGGCTAGAGCTTTGTGCAGCACTTTTGCTGGCCAAGCTGTGGCAACAAGTGTCGAGTACAATGACGAAGTTCACAATAGACAGTGTGAATTTTTGGTCAGACTCGCAGGTCACTTTGTATTGGTTGGAGCGTGACTCGTGTACATTGGGTACTTTCGTGGCAAATCGAGTTGCCGAGGCTCAGGAATTGTCCAATGGAGTAGTGTGGCGTCACGTTCCTACAGACTCTAATCCCGCAGACTTGGTTTCAAGGGGAACCGATATTAATGAAATTGTAAGTTCCTTGTGGTTCAACGGGCCAAGTTTTTTGATGGACTCAGAAGATCGATGGCCTCAGCTCCACCAGTTCGAAATTGCATCAGAAGTTAAAGCGTCAGAAGATAAGAAAAGTGCGCTCGTGTTAACACTAGGATTGGCTGAATCGGAGTCCAATTGTATTGTGCAATTAATTAATCAACAGTCTAGGTTTTCTAAGCTGATCCGTATAATGGCGTATGTACTTCGATTTTGTTTCAAGCAGCTTAGACAGGAATCTCACATTGTATCTGCATCAGAAAGACAAATTGCGTTTTTAAAGCTGGTCGCAGTTGTACAGAGCACAACATATAGCAGTGAGTTCAAATTGTTGAAAAAGTCGGCAGTACTAGCACCAATACTGCAGTCATTGAATCCATTCATCCACGAGTGTGAGGAAAATGGCGTAAAATTTGAATTGATTCGAGTAGGTGGGCGTTTGCTACATGGGCCTATTTCGTACGACGCTAAGTTTCCCTTGTTATTGCCCAAGAAGTCTGAATTCGTCAGACAATTCGTTAGGCAATTGCACCTGAGGCACTATCATGCTGGTGCAAAAGTACTTGTTGGACTGTTGAGGCAGCAAGTTTGGGTGGTCAATGCTCGAAGCATTTGCACTGAAGTTGTTCGAAATTGCGTACACTGTTTTCGATACAAACCAAAATTGTTGGGGCAAATAATGGGAAATTTGCCAGCAGACCGCCTTCGAGAAGGTCGGCCCTTTAGAGTTTGTGGTGTAGATTTCTGTGGACCGTTCTACGTCAGCTACAGGATTAGAGGTAGACCACCAGTTAAAACGTACGTTGCCGTTTTTGTTTGTTTTGCCTCAAAGGCGGTTCATTTAGAATTGGTGACCGATTTGTCCACTGACGCCTTTCTTAATGTTTTTAAAAGGTTCATTGGAAGACGAGGACTGCCGGAGACGATGTTCAGCGACAATGCCACGAACTTCGTGGGAGCGAGCAACGTGCTGAAGGAGCTGCAGGAGGCGTTTCTGGAGAGCAAGGCGAGGCTGACGGAGTACGCAGCGGAGAGAGCGGTGCAATGGAAGTTTATTCCTCCGAGGGCACCGCACTTCGGCGGGCTGTGGGAAGCAGCAGTAAAGGCTGCCAAACACAGGCTTCTGCGAGGGGCAGGCAACGCCAATCTAACGCCGGACGAGTTGAGCACGCATCTGGTGGACGTCGAGGCGTTGCTCAATTCCAGGCCTCTCGTGGCGGACACCAGCGATCCGAACGACGGGGAGGTCATCACTCCAGGGCACTTGCTCATCGGGCAGCCTTTGCTGGAGCTGCCGCACGGATCCACGCAAGGAGAGTGCAGCAGCAAGCCCGTACCCGCGTACTTGAAGCGGTGGCGACAGTTGTCGGAGCTCAAACTGCTCTTCTGGCGCAAGTGGTCCAGGGACTACCTGCTCAGCCTGCAGCAGCGAGTTCAGTGGAGCAAAGGCGAGGCCAACCTGGTCGAAGGAGCGGTCGTGCTGGTGCACGACGACAACAGCCCTCCACAGAGGTGGATCACAGGTCGCGTAACACGCGCAATAGCTGGAGAGGACGGCAAGGTGCGGGTGGCCGAAATCAAAACGGCGGCCGGCGTCATTAAAAGGCCAATCCATAAGTTGGCGCGCATCCCAATTTGTTGAAGACCGGAGCTCGTCAACGGGGCCGGAATGTTGGAGTAGATTAATTTAGTTTATTGTCAAATTATGAATTTTGTAGCCTAAGTTAAGTTAAGAGAGAAATTTGAATTTGTATAGATTTAAGTTGAAGTTGCTCTTAGCTTGTACGTTGCAATTCACCTTATTAGCCGATCGGCACTTTGCCGACGGCGAATTCACATTGCGTGCGGCCGAACTGTGGTCCACGCTCTTGCTTAGGCTAAGCTAAAATCAATCGTCGTTTGTGCACTGAAGCCAACACACTATAAACTCGAAATATTACACGAAAGCCGCGTCTCGTTTTAATTGTTGCAAGTTATTTAAATCTAAAAATTATTAGAATTTTCAAAGATCTTGTTGAGGAGGATCACTAAAAGACAGAATAAGCTTTACATCATCCGCATACATTAGTATGCGAGAGTGTGATAAAATAGACGGAAGGTCATTAATAAACAGGGTAAAGAACAAGGGCCCAAGGTGGCTACCTTGAGGAACACCAGAAGTTACAAAGACAGGTTTAGATTTAGTAGATCTGAGAATGACTTTCTGCGTTCTACTCTTTAAATAAGAAGATATCCAGAAAATTAAGGAAGAAGGGAAACCAATGCAACCAAGTTTAAAAAGGAGAAGATCATGATTCACAGAGTCAAATGCTTTACTGAAATCAGTATAAATGACATCAGTTTGCATTTTCCTCTGGAATGCATCATTAATTAGGCATGAAAATTCCAGCAAGTTGGTCGTAGTAGACCGACACTTGATAAATCCATGTTGAAAGGGTGAGATGACAGATTTACAGAGATGTTGCAAATTTGCTGAGATGATTTTCTCAAAAAGCTTTGGAATAGCCGACAATTTTGCAATACCTCTGTAATTAGAAACATCAGACTTACCACCTTTTTTATGCAAGGGTATAATAAAAGATTCTTTCCAAAGAGATGGAAATACCCCGGTGGAAATTGAAAGATTAAAGAGTTTAAGTAAAGGATAAAGTAAAGAAGTACTGCATTCTCTCAATACACAACTTGGGATATTATCAGGTCCAGGGGAGTAGGAAAATTTAATAGACCTAATAGCTGATAATAAGGAAGATTCGGAGATGTGGGGAGCAAAAATAATCGAAGATGAACTAATGTTATAGGGATATGAAGAATTAGTGGAAAGAACAGGGGAATAGGTGGATTGGAAAAATTTGGCAAATAAATCAGCAACAGCTGAGTCATTGCATGCCATTTCAGAGCCAAAGAAGAAAGAAGAAGGAAGACGTGTGGACTTACGTTTCGAATTAACAAAAGAATAAAATAATTTAGGGTTATACGCAAATTGACTTTTACAGCGAGCAATATAATTTGAATAGCATTGAGAGTTTAGAAGGAAGAAATTAGATTTAGCGATAGAATATTTAGAAAGATCAAGACTAGAACCAGACATCTTAAACTTTTTAAAACATTTAGATTTAATGTTTTTTAAGTTTGAGAGTCTGGGCGTAAACCAAGGAGGCTTAGCTGAAGAAGAAGATCGATAAGAATTAGGAATAGTTATGTCTAATAGGGAGTTAAGAATTAGATAGAAGGTGTTTAGAGCGTTATCAATGTCTACTGCATTGTCAACCAAAGACCAATCAGTTGAAGAAATCAGTTGATTAAGCAAAATATAGTTACCTTTGCGAAAACAACGATGGGGCTCAGAGACTATAGGTGCTGGTGTATTAAAAGGTTTAGGTATAAAGAGAGAAATTTCTAATGTGGGATGGTAAGGATCTTCAGGCATAGATAAGGGCATCGACCTGGAGATGGAAGCATTTAGACAATCGTTAATAAAAACAAGATCTAGGGTTCTATTTAGACTGTTAGTAACAGCATTTATTTGAAAAAGAGGAAAGTCAAATAAGTGATCTAAGAAGTCGTGTTGAGAGGATGGAGTAAGGTAGTTAGCGCTGCTGAATAATGACCATTCGATGGAGGGCAAGTTAAAATCACCCAACACAACGACAGCATCATTGTCACGCGCTTGGGAAAATACTTCGTTAATACAGTTTACATGTTGCATATAAACTTGTATGTCAGAAGCAGGAGGAATATAAGAACATGTTACATAAAGCGAGGATGAAGGAAAAGTTACCTTAACAGCAACTATTTCAACATCAGAAGAAGAGTTAAAGATTACGACTTCAGATTGTATAGAAGAACTAATAGCAATTAAGACACCACCACCACGTCGATTTGATCGATCTTTTCTATACATTACAAAATTGGTTGACAAAATTTCGCTATCAGAGATAGTTGAATTTAACCAAGTTTCAGATAGAGCTATAATGTTAGCCTCGAAGGAAATACTACTCAGGTACAAATGTTGGAGCTTTGACAGAAGGCCTCTAACATTTTGGTACTGAATAGTAAGAGAATTTAGTTTTTTGAAAAGGTATTAGTGGAAATGTTATTTGGGAGAGTTACAGGTGATAGGTGCGTTCGCTTTTTTGGCTTAAACTCATGAACAATCATAAGAGGCGGCCAAAAATTTGAATCACATATTATAGGAAAGTCGTCATTAGGAACATTGATTTTAAAAGAAGAAATTTCACGGGCTACAGAGAAGTTAAATTTAGAAACTGAAACCTTCGCAGAAGATTTGCTGGCTATATAGGAAGCTATAGCTTCACAGGTTGTGTCAGCAGAAAGCCTAGACACAAAAACGACCCTACGGGGTGCTACTACTGACAGAGTAGATTGAGTAGGAGGAGATGGAGGTACAACGGTAACTACTGTGGGTGCGGGAGCCGTGGTGCGGGAGGATCTCCTTTTACGATCAGATTGCTTTTCTGTTATTCCAGGAGCTGTATTCATATCAGCAACTGGAAGAGCAGGTGCATCAGGTGGCAACGATGGAGTCGAAGAAAGATTATAATACCTACTTGGGGAAGGGGATAACGAAATAGTAGATGAAACATCTAATGTAGGAATAGGTAAATTGGTATTGAGAGAGTGCAGATTTGAAGAATTAGAAGGAACAGATAAAAAGTATTCATTAGTACAAGGATTTGATGATGACTCAAATTTAAATTGACTAAGCAATTCCGAACCTGAGTCAAAATCACTAGCAAGGAGTTTAGCTGCTTTACTTAATTTTAAGAATTGAATGCGGACGGAATTGTACATTTTAGTAAAATCAAACTGAATCCCAAAGCACTCAGGGCAAGCCCATCTTAGGCCGCCTTCATGCTTTTTAGGAGCAGAATTGATTTTATCGCATTCGCGTCCTGTTAGGCCAGCACATTTTGCATGCATAATATTCTCACACAACCAACAATTAACATATTGAAGATGAGTGGAATCAGCCAACTGCTTAAATGAGCAAGCCTTATTACAGCAAGACATAATGTTTACTGGGTTTAATGAGAAACCGTTAAAGAAAGAGTGAAAAAGTTGAAAGCACTCAATTTGAGTTGAAATGAAACTTGGATTTGTAAACAAACACCGCTTAAAGAGGAAAAGAAGGAGAAAGAATTTTTTTTTGAGCTCAGAGCACGATAGCGAATGCACAGACAAAGCACCGAAAGCGAAAATAGATGAAAGCACAACAACAAAAGCAGCACAGACGCCGCTTACGAAAATATAAATGTAAATAAAAACTTACAAAGCACCAGCTGATTACGTTTTGCACAACCGAAATGAGCACAGATAAGTGAAGATAAATAGTATACACTTTTAGGAATTTAATAGAAGGTAAGTATAGAGAAAATACGTTTTAAATGCAGAGCGCAAAGTGAACACAGCCGAATCAAAGTAATCGTTATATCGATTGTGAAAGGTAGAATAAAATGAAATGTAAAAAATCGTGTTAATGTTGCGTTATCAACTGCAAATCCCCCTCATACTCATTGTACTAAATCAATTCCTAAATAAGGGACAGCAGATAGTAAATTAGTAATTACTGTAGCTCCTCAGAAAGATATTTGACCTCATGGTAAAACATACCCTATAAAAGCAGTTACTGGACTGTTAGTCAAATGTAATTGCCGCTGCTGTTCTATTTCAATTCAAAGTAAAACGTATATATTCAGTTAATAGGTTATATCTTCCAAACCAATCGACAAAAATTTATGCATGATGTATCAAAAAACGCGAAATATTAAAAGCTCAAACATATTCAAAATTAAAAAAAATCGCTAGCGGCGTTTTCTCGAAAACCGCCAAAATGTGGAAAAAATTACCTTTTTTCACCTGTAGCTTTTTACCTGTGTACTTTAGAAAAAAAGTTTGAACATATGCTAAAAAGCCCTTCAAAGTACCTTTCCAACGACTTATAGATCATATCTGTAGCTTCTATGGCTTGGACCCTATAGGGGTTTTTAGTTTAAGCGGGTTTTAGCGATTTCCCGCTAAACTAGCTATTTTTCGAAAAAGTCGTAGAACAAACGTTTCTAGATTTTTGAGCGGGAACAAGTCCTCATTCAAACTTTTAAGCTAAATCTACGATTTGATCCAAACAAACAAACAAACAGACAAACAGACAAACTGACTTTTCATCTCATTTTTGGAAGGCGACTAAAAATTTCAAAATTAATTTTCTTTTGAACCAATGGTTGGATTCCGATGATCGAGGTGTCATTCGACGCGTATTTTTAATTAGAATAGTAAAAAATTAAAATAAAAAATTAAAAGGCTCCAACGGCCCCATTTGCTCCAATCATTTAAATTTTGCCCCTCCCACTTACGCCTGTTTATCTCACGAACCAGGTGAGTTTCCAAAAGTCTTAGTATGCAAAATTGTAAGTTTAATTGATACCTTTCGATCGGTATATAACTCGACCTGATCGGACAGTCATAGCAAATTTTCCATTCTTCCTGTGTATATATGCTAGTCGCCTTCGCACCCTTCGTGCTGCTTTCGACACTAGCGCGGACTGCCGTCCGCAGTGATCATAACCGTTGTCTTGCTCTTCATTTATTTTTTGATTCTCCTTTTTATTGTTGTAGCTTTCAGCCTGCATTACATTGTTGTTGTTGTAGCTGTCTGCTTGCATTACTTTGTAGTTGTGGCCATCAGCCTGCGTCACATTGTTGTTGTCGCCATAAGCTTGGTCTACATTGTTGTTGTTATTGTAGCCATCAGCCTTCAATGCGTTGTAGTTGTAGCCGTCTGCTTGCTTTGCGTTGTTGCCAATTTTCATTTTAATTTCATCATCTTCGTCTTTGTATGTATTGGTAGCGTCATCGTCGTTGGCGCCGACTTACGATTTTTCGATCGCCCACACGCCGCCGCCTGTCTCGTTGCATATGACCAAATTTTCAGGGGATTCTTCGATTTGTGGCATGTTGTCGTTGTTTTCATTTCCCGCTGCATTTGGTTTAATCTCTTGAGTTATGTTCATTTTGCCGTTTAAATCTATCAAACCTTGTTTTAGTTGTTGTAAGGTAACACTTCGCAAGCGTTGCAACAAAATGTTCTTTGTGCCGCTTGTTTTTAGTTTATTTGCACTGCACAACAACTTTAGTTTTTTGAGTGGCAATTTATTAAGTTCAGCCGAGAACATTTACAATGTTTTAAGTCGCAAATATTATTTTGTCTGAATTTATTGTGGAATTTTAGTTATTTCTTGCGAATTCGACCACTTCTGATGTAGACTATTCTAGTACGATATTCAGACTGTCTTTATTTCACCATCTCAATCAGAACATATCGAACAATCGATATTTTTGAAAGAGATGCTTTCAGCATTTATCGCTTATGTAAAATACAATTGGTTATGTTAAATATAGTTATCGATATATGTATTTACAATGGTTCTAAATATGTTATTAATATAACTATATTTACAATTGTTCTTACTTTACTAATTAATAACTAATATTGCGTACTCCTATCTTATGTACTACTACAAATCCGTCATAAACACAAACGATCTTTTGCAAAGCTTCACTTTCCAAAAGCTTATCGAAAACACATTTCTTTTCAAAGCTTATCAAAGACGCACGCAAAGCTATGTAGATCTCAAACGTAAACTTTTAAAACCCAAATGTAAACTAACAGTATCCAATAAGTAAACAAATGTAAACAGACAGCCAGCTGCATGCAAAGGTATCAAGTTCTTGCCTCAAAGTTAATTGCTGGCTGAGAATCTCAAAGGTTCTGCACGCGGGCCAATCCCTAACTTAAACACTCGAGTTGAATTTAAGAAGTAACATCGTTTATTGAATTGAATGCGCTTTTTAAATATATATAGTGTTAATATATTCCTGACTTCTTCTTACTTATTATATTGTCTTATGTACTTATTTAGGTGGAGTCGACACTAGTGTTTAGATTATGTTTGGTTCTTTTACTCATTGTTTAGTCTGATCTTATCTTATGTATTTACTATCTGACACAAATCTTTTACTCCTTCTTACTCCTTGTGCTCTCTACTTATTTACTCTACATATCTTTTACTCCTTCTCACTGCTCGTGCTCTCGACTCCCGCATGCATGCAGACTCGCTTATGTTGCTTATATTTTGATCTTGTTATTGCTTAGCGCCGGGATTTCGACCCGTGTGGTAATTCTAATCAGTCGTGACCCCTTTGTGTCACTTGAGCGTTGCACATGTGGTGGCGCATTCCGAGGGATAATTGAAAAGTATGTTCATTTATGAACATTTTGCGGGGGGTTATGCTTAAGTTGTTGTTGTTGGTGGTGATCCGAACTCTATACTAATTTTTTGTTTATCTGCCTTTCATTTCCTTATTATAAACATTGTACCTAAAGCTATCAATCCAACAATTATTAGTGTTAAGGAGGTGTGTCCTAATACTTGGTGAAATTCATTGTTTCTTAACCTTATCAAGTTATCAAGTTTTTGTTCATCTTATAAATTCTTAATATTATTAATTTCTTCTACATTATTTAATAGCTTATTAAATATTGCTTTTACTTTATTAAGTGAAATATTATTTGCTAGCTTAATTAATGGTGCTGCTTGAAGTTGAATGTCATCCGCTGTTGTAATTACTTGAGATGCGGTCAGTTAGTGTTTGTCTTGACCGGCAGTGCATCCTTCTTATAGCTGCAAGATGTCTTGTGCTGTTATTTTTAGCTCTTGACTGTGTTGACTTCCGCAGGTCCATTCCAGAATTGGTTTGTTGACAACTTGAGTAACCAAGTGTTTCGGGATTGCAGCTAGGTTCATATGTGTTTCCATCTACACCTGGGTGAGTATCTTCTACTCGTCCAAGTGGCCATTTTGTCGGACTTGTGCTCTCGTTTTTCACTAGTACTGTCTGTCCGACTTCTAAATCTGATGACTCTTTTTGCCATTTTTATCGTTCTTGTAATCAAGTATTCGTCTTTCCATTTTTTCCAAAGGTGTGTTTTTATTATCGATAGTAATTTCCAACGATGCGTTAACCAAATTTTCTTCACGCTTTTAGTTTCTTTCTTCTCCAACATCGGTCTCCCGATTAGAAAATGATCTTGAGCCAGAATGTCCTCGCATTCTTTTCTGTAGTCAATCGGATATAACGGCCGAGAGTTCATTATAGCTTCAATTGGTGCAAGCCTGTCCTCGTACTTGAGTGTGCTGTCTCCAATTCCTCCGAAGTGAGGACTTGCCGGCGGGATAAATTGGCATTCTATCCTTTCCTTTTGCACCTCTTCTTCTCGATGTTTTGTTTGCTTGGACTGCTCCTCTGTGACATTGTCCAAAGTAGTTTTATCTCAGTTCTTTTGTTTTTACATATGCTGATATTCCTTTACCTCCGCTTCCTGTTCCGCTTGTTCCTGTTGCACGCTTTCATTTTGCTTGGAGTCCTTAAGTCGATCGATCGTTTTTAGCTGTTTTGGCTTGTTTTGTTCTGCTTCACCTAGCGTCCGTTCCAAATTAGCGCGCCCTTGTCTTCGCTTCTCCTGGGTTTGCTTCTCATTATTTTGCTCATCTTCGGATAGGATTGTCTTGGTTACCGCAACGCCTTGGTGATCTCCATCATCCGTATCATTTTCAGCCTGTCTAACGCTATCCTTCTCTTCGCTACTTTCTTGCTCGTCCATCTTCTGATTCTGCTTGCCATCTTTTTCCTGTTGTAGCTGCACTTGATCTGCTGAACTTTTTTGTACGGGATGGGGAACAGATTGCACATTGTCTTCCTTGCTCAATTTGTTCTTTGATTGTGTGTGTTGTTCAGTTTTCTCTTCTTTTGTCTCTCGCTCTTCAGGTGTCTCTAACTTTTGCTCTTTATTTTTATCAATTTCACCACGTGTTTGTGTCTCCGGATACTTTTTCATAAATTGAATATGTCGTATGCTTCGCTTTCTATCTTTCCGTAATATTTTTTCTGAGTTTAGAAAACGTTAAATCTCCCTTGTTTCTTGATAGAGCTCTTCAAAGCGAATTCGCATCGATGGCGTTGCTTGCCCATGGGATTTCAGTTCTTCGAAGATTTCCTGAGTTCTCCAAAAGGTTCCATCCATAAAATAATCTTCTGCCCAAAAGTATAAATTTTTTCTGTATAATCTTATCTTGTTTCTTGAACAATTCCCATTGCTCTTGAATTTTTGTTGCCCAATCCAAACTTGGGCATTTGTCCTCTTTTATTTCTTCGCCCCAGCTTTTCAATTGGGCGTATATGGCATATTGACAAGCCTCCAGAGCATTGAGCTCCTCTTGAGTATACGCCATTTTGAATTATTTTATTTTGTTTTATTTTATTTTTTTTTTTTTAATTTATTTTTAGCAACTCTTGTTGCCTGGTCTCTCGTGTCGCCGCACGTTACAATGTTGCGCTGCTGTGGATTCCGTTTTACCGCTTTCCAACGTAGCGCTGCCTTTTTATTAGTTCTACAGAACTATTTTTTTTTGCGCCGCTATTCTGGGTTGCCAACTTTGACCCGCGCAGATCTTTCCCTGCGTCGTCCAGTCGCTGATTCCCACGTCGCTATTTTCTTCAACGTCCAGATGCTGACACAATCTGGTTGCTTCGTTGATTTCGTTTATTTTTAGAAACTCCTGTTTCTATTTGTTTTTCCTCTGTGACTTTGCAAAGCCACACTTTGAGGGTTGTTTTTTTTTTTATCTCGTGTCGCCGCACTTTATAATGTTGCGCTGCTGGGTTTTTTGTTTACCACTTTCCAGCGTAGCGCTTCCGTTTTTTGTTGTTGCGCTGTTTATCTTGGGTTATCAACCCTGATCCGCGCAGCTCTTTACTGCGTCGTCCAGTCTAGTGATACCCACGTCGTTTTCTTTTTTGCTGATCAGCTCTGATCCCACGCAGCTCTTTTTCCTGCGTCTTCCAGTCGCTGATTCCCACCGTTAAAGAAAAATTTTTCTTTTATTGCGCCGTTTTTTCTTGGTTGCTAACTTCTGATTCCGAGCAGCTCTTTACTGCATCGTCCAGTATTGTTGCTCCCACGTCGCTTACTTTGTTGCGCCCTTTTTATTTGGGTTCCCAACACTGATCCCGCGCAGCTCTTTACTGCGTCGTCCAGTCGCTGTCCCCACGTCACTTACTTGTTTGTTGATCAGCTCTGATCCCGCGCAGCTCTTTTCCTCCGTCGTCCAGTCGCTGATCCTTTCCGTTGCAAAATTTCCTCAGCTCCGACACCGCGCTGCTCTTTTTATGCTTCGATGCTGATTCCCTGGCCGCTCTTTTTCCAGCGTCGCCTGTTGTTTGTACCTCCACCGCCGTTCGTCCAGTCCCACGCTGCAGTTAATCGTGGTAGCATGATATTATATTTTATTTTATTATCCCTAACTTTGCCACGATGCACGATAGGTGCGATCAATGGACTTGATCTGTGCGATGCCGATTAAAGTATCTGCTACAGTTGGCAGCCACTGAGCTAAATTGCTCGAAGGACCATATGCATGCAAAGGTATCAAGTTCTTGCCGCAATGTTAATTGCTGGCTGAGAATCTCAAAGGTTCTTCACGCGGAAAAATCGCTAACTAAAACACTTGAGTTGAATTTAAGAACTGACATCGTTTATTGAATTGTATGCGCTTTTTAAAGGATTTCTTATGTACTTATAAACAGAGTTAGATATAGTGTTAATATATTCCTGACTTCTTCTTACTTATTATATTGTCTTATGTACTTATTTAGATGGAGTCGACACTAGTGTTTAGATTATGTTTGGTTCTTTTACTCATTGTTTAGTCTGATCTTATCTTATGTATTTACTATCTGACACATATCTTTTACTCCTTCTTACTCCTTGTGCTCTCTACTTATTTACTCTACATATCTTTTACTCCTTCTCCCTCCTCGTGTTCTCGACTCCCGCATGCATGCAGACTCGCTTATGTTGCTTATATTTTGATCTTGTTATTGCTGAGCGCCGGGATTTCGATAAAAATATAATTTTTTATTTGATATGTAATTGTTGAACAGTTAATTATATATAGATAGTATTTTTTTCGAAAATAATCTTTGATTCAATTTTAACACGTTTAGACATCTATGAAAAGTTTGTCATTGGCTTTTCGTTTGGTCGTCATTCAAGTCATAAATATAATAAATAATTCGACTAGATTTTGAATAAAATCGTCAATATTCTAATAGTTTTAAATATAATATATATAATAGAGGTCTGCATGAATGAGATAAAACGAAGTTCGAAGCATTCATGTTCGAAAGGAATTGAAAGAAGTCAAATGAGAAGTCGAACGATTTTAATTGAGCTTGAAGCTTCGTGTCAGACTCAGTCACACAGCACTCAAAAATGTGACATGAAGTGAATGAGTGAGAAATCTACTTTGTTTTGAGATAATTCGAGTTAGTTTCGAATTTCGATTTACTTTTCAAATTTTTTTTTATACTCGTTACTTATTAAAAATAAGTAAAAGGGGATATTGTATTCGTTGCAATGTATGTAACAGGGAGAAGGAAGCATCTCCGACCCTATAAAGTATATATATTCTTGATCAGCATCAACAGCCAAGTCGATATAGCCATGTCCGTCTGTCCGTCCGTCCGCCTGTCCGTCTGTCCGTCCGTCCGTCTGTCCGTCTGTGTGAGCGCCTAGATCTCAGAGACTATAAGAGCTAGACCAACCAAATTTGGCACACAGATTTCTATAAACCACACGCACAGTTTTCAAAATATTAGGTTTTTTTAAACGGTGAACGTTAGCTATTATTATTACCTATCATCCTACTAAATCCCAACAAGATCGGACAAAGATAAAGGTGGTACTGGCTGATTAAAGCTTTTAAGCAAAAAAAGTGCCTTAAAGCATGCAATAAAAACAAAAGTTTAATTTATTTAGGTAAGTAACGGGTATCCTATAGTCGGGAGCTCGACAATAGCCTTTCCCACTTGTTTTTTGCATGCGTATTCTTTGCTGTTGTTTTTATGTGCGTAATAAATAAATAAATAAAAATTATAAAATCGAAATCTTATTCTTATTATTAATAAGAAGTTTATAATATAAGTTTGAATCCTAAAACATAATTTAATTGACGTTGTCTGTGTTTGGTGGCAATAAAACAAAGCTTTTCCGTTATAATGTTTCTTGCATCTGAATTCACTCGACCAGGAGCTGCGCTGCTAGCTGGAACATATAATATTTATATTCAGCTTGTTTTGTGCAATAAGGGAAAAATACTTTTCTGTTTATTCCTCCAGCCCAGACAATCAAAGTCATTATTCCAAAGTAAAAAAGGCAGTCATTAGACAATTAATATTACGAATTATTCGATTGAATCCGGCCATTTCAAATTCTTTTTATTCACATAGCACATTAATTCATTTGCCCTCATTTCGATAAGAAGCTGTCATTTTAGAACTCAATGTCACTCACACTCAAACGAATTCAATTCAAAGTGTGCCTCGCACTCACTCAATTTGATATCGTTCGAATTAATTTATTTGAACTCAAATTTTGAGTGAATTCATGCAGACCTCTAATATATAATATATAATATATAATATATAATATATAATATATAATATATAATATATAATATATAATATATAATATATAATATATAATATATAATATATAATATATAATATTAATATAAAATATATAATATATAATATATAATATATAATATATAATATATAATATATAATAACGAGTTCCAACTTAA
Organism: Drosophila limbata; assembly: GCA_963924055.1. Classification (NCBI taxonomy): domain Eukaryota; kingdom Metazoa; phylum Arthropoda; class Insecta; order Diptera; family Drosophilidae; genus Drosophila; species Drosophila limbata. The sequence goes on from CAWUOW010000386.1 coordinate 303,207, forward strand.
GTTTATTTAAAACATGTGGGCGCGGTTACACTCGAGTTTGCTCGACTGGAGGATACCCTGTGCCAGTCTCCATAAAATAGAATATTGGTTGGGACCATCTCATATACATATTCTGTCAGTGTGGTTCACATATCTTAAACAACAAAAAAGTTTTTCATACTGAGACTTGATTTTCGACTGATGGTTATAAAAAAAAAACCTCTTTACCAGGAAAAGTCTAGTGACGAAAAAATTTTAATGCCCCAAAATTTCTGATATCCAATTTTGTGACGAAAAATATTAAATTTTACTCATGAATTATTAAACAAAAATGTTTGTCACTGGCACTGCGTTAAGCGCAATATTTAATAATATTTTTCGTCACAAAATTGGATATCAGAAATTTTGGGGCATGAAAATGTTTTCGTCACTAGACTTTTAATTCGTAAAGAGGTTTTTATAAGATCACAAAACCACTCATAATACAACAGGTAGAACACCAGCAGACATTTTTATATACGCGGGAACCCCAGAGTATAACACTCAACTTAACAAAACAACTCAAATAGGTAAACTAAATGAAAACCGTACAGATTTTGAAATCGATACTAATTATAGACAATCACCTTTGGTACGTTCAAAATCAACTAATCCATTCAAAAAGACCGGTAATTTGAGACAATTAGACGAAAAACATTTCGAAGAGACAAACAGAGGGAGAAAAATAAAACACTACCAATCTAAATTTAAAAAGAAAAAGAAAATTAACAAGAGCTAATACGATAATTCCAGATCACCGCCTAATGACAATTCAAATCAGGAAGCTACAACATAAAATAATTCTTTTTATAATACAATTCTTACTAATATATTTCATCCAACAAACCAATGGCCAAAGCTTAGAAGTAAACCCATTCCAATCGAAAAACGGTTACCTTATATTTAAAACAGGAACTATTAACTTACAAATAAATTACGAACACCACTATTTAACTGTTAACCTTACAAAAATCGAAAATACATTCAATAATTTAATGAAACAAGCTGAAGCATTTGAAACATTATCCCAAATTCAATATTTAACAGAAAAATTGGAAAGAGAAATGAACGGCATAAGAACAGAAAAACGCAACAAAAGAGGCCTTATCAATTTAATGGGAACATTTTATAAATACATATTTGGTACATTAGATCAGGAAGATAAAGTAGAACTGGAATCCAAAATAAATAACTTATCAGAAAATAGCGTTCAAGCAAACGAACTAAATCAAGTAATAGATGTAGTGAATAGAGGAATAGAAGTTACAAATACTTTAACATCTGTCGCCGCATTTCGGCGGATTTTTTATATTTTTTATTTTTTTTATTATATTTATCCTAGTTTAAGTTAGTTGTTGAAATTTGTATGAAGTTTAGGGTTAATTAGGCTTAGGGCGAAGCGAGAGCGCAATAAAGCTTTCGTCATTCGCTCTGAGCGCGAATTCGCCTCGCTTCGCCACCGTAGGGTAAAGCTAGGCTTAAGAAAATGAAGTTCATTTGTCGAAATACAATTATAACGTACGCACGAAATCGCTGTCGCAGTCTTCATTTTAAAAGCCACCATTTTCCGTTTATTTAATACATAATTTTTAAATAAATTTTCATAAAAACTCTTATGAATTTTCATTGGCGCCCCCGGGTGGACAATTTTAAAGTGAATTTTTTTGATTTTTTTCGAGTGCCAAACAACAAAGTTCGAAGTGTTTATTTTTTTTCGAACAGTGCAGCAAAAATATATAAACAGACATCATTCTTCGCATTGTGTGGCCCGCGACGCGAAATAATTTATAATTTAAATTAATAATTTTAAATAAATCGCGCCGGTCGTGCAAATATTGTTGCTGCTACTTTGCATTGGACATCGCCCTATTCTTTGTGCTTGGATTCCCTTTTAACTTTGTGTTAAAAGACGATATTTTGTGGAAATGCCAAGGAAAGTTGCGTCGGCAATTAAAAGTCCGGAACAGCAGGTACTGTGCTAAAAATTGAAAGCCAAACAACCACAAATTGCATTGGTTGTGCTAATAAAGCCAACGCTTTCAATTCTTGGCACATATGTAAAGTAGTTGAGCATTTTAATATTTACTTATATTAATATATTGCATGCACTAAGTAACCGCTTTGGAGATTGTTTGTTGTCATTTTGTCAATAATTAGTATTGTGCGATTAGTGCTCTGAGCTTCTGTTAAATTAAAGCATTATTAATTGCTTATTAATTTCACTTCGCTCAGTCGTTCGTTCCCCCCTCTCATGCCTACACTTGCAGTCACTGGAAGTTGACCAGTTGACTGACACCAGCGCACATACATACATACACACACACGTACATAGCAGCAAAGCTGCAGTCCGCTATTTTCGTTTTCGTTTTACTTAGCGACAGCTGTGCGGTTGCTTGTGTGCATTTTAGTTGGCGCGCTTTGGGCAAGCATCACTCGCTCCCCTACATTGTTGGTCAGGCATATTCATTTTCAAAAGTCGTTTGTCAATTGATAGCGTTCGTTTAGTTTTTGCTTCTTTTAACGTTTAACGTATAAACGAGTGCTATAATAATTAAATTCAATCATATTTTAATATATTAAATATTATCGAATTTAAATATTGCCATGACAAACCCTAAGGAAAATCTTGAGGATGCGAAGAGTAAACGCAATCTATGCGTCAAGAGTTTACTCCGTTTGTTTGACCAAATTACCAAGGGTAAATTAAACCTTGAAGCTTGTAAGGGAGTTTCCAGCCGGGGTACAGACTCAGTCTGTCAGGGTCTGGAACTTACAAGAAATTTGTAAGTTTCGTTGGACGCAAAGGGGAAGAAGAGCGGGAAATGTTCGTCGGCGAGTAGATAATCTGTGAAGTATACAATAACTACGACCTCACGTCGGCCGAGTACGTCGGCACGTGGGACAGCTCTATGAGGCCAGTGAGCGGTACAGGGTATAATCCTTGGTGCTCTGCTGGCCAACCAAACTACAATGAACGCAACTACGGGTAACGGGGATTTTTGCCGGGATTGTGCCACGGCTGACGGGAATCGTGCCTCGTCCAAATATTACGGTTTAGTGAGGATGTTGCCGGGATTGTGCCACGGCTGACGGGAATTTTGCCTCGTCCAAATACTACGGGTTAGTTGGGATCTTGCCGGGATTGTGCCACGGCTGACGGGAATTTTGCCTCGTCCAAATACTACGGGTTAGTTATAACATTTACTACGACGAAAAGTCTCGTGTTTTCAATAGCTGATTCTCACGTTTATTAAAGGGTTATGTTTTTTGTTATTCTAGTTATACTACGCGGGCCCTGCTGCACTTTCCTATTCTCTTTCACACTTACGTTTTCTTCGCTGCTGACGCGCCAATTCGCGACGTCTGCTCCTCTTCGTTTCTCGATCGCAAGTCCCGAGCCACTCATCGCTAAGCCACGCGCTGGCGTCGGCCACGCAACTCACCACAGCTTTGCTCTCTCCACCTCGGAGCTTTCGCTCTCTCACAACGAGGTGAAGAGGCGCTGCGTTCGGCAGTGTTGGGTAACCGATCGCCAGCGCATGCAACCTTGCGATGGCGGCCGTTGCGCTTTGAATTTAAATTTAAATACTGACCAAACTAAACTTTAACTTAAATGCGCTCCGTGCGCCTGTTTTAATTCAAAGTCAAACTTAATACTACCTTAACATAATTATGCCGCTCCATTGCGGAATTAGATACTAACAAAATAACCAAAAATTATAACAATAACAAAACTTAATTCTAATAATATAATGTGGGCGGAGCGTCTCTAGCGCCGCCTCACACCCCCCCTTTCCTCAGCAGAGTCACCGTCACTGCGCCATCCGCAGTTATGGTGACGTTGAATTCCATGTCGCCCTCCACCAGACGGAAACGCGTTCGGCGATATGGCCTCTGGCGCCTGACTACTTCCTCCCGCAGCATCCTGACCACGGGCTCGGTGAGGAATGTGCCACCCGGGAAAACGCGCCAGTCGCGGGGGATTAGTGGCAGCAACGTGGCTTCCGTGTCTGTCAACTCCCCTAGCACCTCGTCGAGGTCCGGCTCCCAGCCGTCCAACATATCCTCCATGTCCCTGAGGAGCTCGCTCTCAGTGGGGGAAACCACAGCGGTTCCCGCATGTGTCACTGGGAGTACCAGAGGTGGCAAGTGATCACCCGCACCTAGCTGCCCGGCCTCCGGCGGCATTATCCCAGTCACTGGCAAATCCTCCTCGTCGACTGTGATTCGACACGCCAGCGCCGGGCTCATGGTGGCCTTCGGGGATGTGTTCCGCGCCTTCTTCTTACGGCCCCACTTGGGTCTCGACCTACCGGGACTGCTCGGCCGCTCTTGGGGTTGCGACGGTAGGACTGAGGTCACTTCGCGCTTGCTGCGCTTGAGCCGCGCGTTGTTTACCACCCCTGGCTTATACCGGATACTGATTCTTGGGAACGTGCTATCGGGGTCTACCTCCAACTCTCGCCGACCGAACTGCTTCCAAAATTGGCGGGCTCCTTCCTTGCTTTTCGCACTCGCCTCGGCAGTTGGTTCGGCCTTGCCCGAGTCCTCCGGGGCCGGTGGGGGATCCAGACGATCCACCCGGGCTGGGGATCGCGGTTTGTCGGCGTCTTTCCCTATCCCATCGTCTGTTGCCGTGACTTCCATGCTCAGCGAGGGAACCGGTTGTTCCCCTCGCGGCCCGGCCGCCATCTCCTCGTCTTCGATAATCCATCCGTCCGTGGCCGCGACTTCCGGTTCTGGCGAGGGAATCGGGTGCGCCGTGCGCTGTACGTCCGCCTCCTCCTTGTCCTCGACTAGCCGCTCGTCGGCGGAAACCACTTCCCCGGCCAGCGAGGTAACCGGGTGCTCCTCTCGCTGCCCGTCTGCCATCTCGTCATCCTCGATGAGCCACTCGTCGACGGCCACAACTGCCCTGGCCGGCGAGGGAACCGGGTGCTCCACTCGCCGCCCGTCAGCCATCTCGTCATCCTCGATGATCCACTCATCGGCGGCCACAACTACCCTGGCCGGCGAGGGAACCGGGTGCTCCTCTCGCTCGACCTCCTTAGGCGAGGGGACCAGGTGTCCCACCCGCGAGGCCTCCGACTCCGGTGCTACTCCGATTTCCGGCAACGCCTGGAAACGCGGGGGTGATGGCGGCTCCTCCACGTAGCTCGGAGAGTTGCGGGCCTGTGGCACCTGGATGAACATCGTCGAATACTCGACCGCCATGCACACCACCAACCCGTCGTAACGGTCGACAGAGCGGTGAGTCCCATGATATATGGTGTGCCTGTACCGTCTCGGCCGCTCATCTTGCCTCCGTCCGCCATAGTTCGGCCTTCCCTGACGGGGATCCCGTTGCCGCTGACCGCGATGCGGGCTCTGGCGAGGCTGTGTCTCGTCGCTGTCGCAGTCTTCGACGTAGGCCTCCGGTTGCGGCTCCTCCTCGTCGCTAATCACGATTATATCGTCTTGGTCCATCTGTAAACTTAGCTTATTTAATTTTACCCTATCGACTTCGCTTATTAGTACCAAATCTACCAGTGCAGCTCACAAACTACGACATGTTAGCTTATTCTAAATATCGACTACAAAAATAGGGGGTTATTCTGGTTGGCAATGTTCTTACTCCCCCCCGGGTATCGCCTCCCCGGGGTCCTCCAGTGGTGACTCTTCCGCCTCTTCGTAGCCGTCCTGGAAGAACGGCTTCAGCTGCATGACGTTGGCCACCCTTCTCCTGCGCTCCCCCTCTCGGGCGAGACGCACGATGTTGGGGGAGATAAACTTGACGACACGGTAGGGGCCGTCGAACTTGGGCGCTAGCTTCGCGGCGAAGCCCTCGGCGGCGTTGGAGAGCTGGTGTTGGCGTAGCAACACCATTGAGCCCAATGATGGCCGCCACTCCCGTCTCCGCAGATTATAGTGCCGGCCCTGGTCCTTTGACGCCTTCTGAAGGTTGCTGCGAACGATATAAAAAATTTCTTTTAGCCTACCTTCCTTCTCCTTTGGATCTAGAGCGCTAGTCGCCGACCCGGGAGTAACCTCGTCGTACAAAGCGGCGGGAAGACGTGGCTCTCGGCCCTGCATCAGGAATGCCGGGCTGAACCCCGTAGAATCTGCCACACTAGAGTTGACTGCAAGCGATATCTCGGGCAGCAGTTCGTCCCACGAACTCTGATGACCCTCGATAAACTGCGCTATCATAGTCTTCACGGTGCGATTTGTCCTCTCCGTCGGGTTCTCTTGGGGACAGTAGGGGGCAGTATGCTGGATCTCGACACCCAGGGAGTCCATAAACGCCTGGAAATTCCGACTAGTGAACTGCACCCCGTTATCGCAGACGAATTTCTTCGGCACCCCAAACCTACTCAGGATTCGTTCTCGGAAAGCCGTTTGTAGGTGAGCTGTGGTCGCTCTTCTGAGGGGCACCAGTTCCACCCACTTCGAAAACGCATCGTGGAACACTAACAACATGGTGTTACCGCGCTTTGAGCGGGGGAGGGGCCCTACGAAATCGGCACACAACACCGCCATTGGCTCCGAGACTTGTCTCGTCAGCATCTGACCGGCCGGTTTCCGCTGCTCGCACTTGAACTTCTGACAGACCTCACAGCATTTCACGTATCGGGCGGCGTCCCGGAACATACCTGGCCAGTAATATCGCTGCGCCAGGCGCGACACCGTCTTCCTCACGCCTTGGTGCCCGGCCGTGGGAGCATCGTGGCACTCCTGGAGGACTCGCTTTCTTTGGCCACTGGGAACGCAAAGTTTCCAGGGAATGAAATCCTCGTCATCCGCCCGGTAACCCAAGTTCCGATAAAGCTGTCCATTTTCTTCGACGTAGTCAGGGAACTTGGCTGGCTCCTCCGCGATCCTTGCTCGCATATCCACGATCCACTTGCAATCGGGCTCCGCCTCTACTGCTTGCTGGCAAACACCCAAGGGATGCCTTGAGAGCGCGTCTGCCACCACGTTGAGCTTGCCTTTCCGGTAATGAACGTCGAACTGGAATTGCTGCAGCTCCAACGCCCAACGCGCGATTCGCCCTGTGGGACTCTCTATTGAATTCAACCACTTGAGGGCCAGGTGATCCGTCACCACGTCGAAGCGATACCCCTCGAGGTAGCACTGCAGCTTTCTGATGGACCAGACGATTGCTAAACATTCCTTTTCGGTGGCGGAGTAGTTCATCTCGGCGTTGAGCAACTTCCGACTAGCGTATGCGATCACCCGCTCCTGCCCGTCGACGGTCTGGGTCAACACAGCCCCGAGGCCGTAATCGCTAGCGTCGGTTTGCAAGACGAACTTGGCCGAGAAATCGGGACACGCCAGAACAGGAGCAGTGGTCAACTTCGCCTTTAATTGACACAATGCTTCTTCTTGCTCCTCGCCCCACGACCACTTCCGGCCTTTCTTCAGCAACTCCGTCATCGGTTGAACCAGGGTAGCAAAGTTGGGTACGAACCGTCGGTACCAGGAAGCCATCCCGAGGCACTGACGCAACTCTTTGCAGCTAGAGGGCGCTTTGAGATTCCGGATCGCCTCCACTTTCTCCGGATCTGTGCAAATCCCTTCGCTGCTGATCACGTGGCCGAGATACACCAAACGTTTTCGAAAGAAGCTGCACTTCTTCTGGTTCAGCTTGAGGTTGGCTGCTCTCAATCGGCGGAACACCTCTTTCAGGTTGGCTACATGCTGCTCCTTGGTGGCTCCTATAACGACGATGTCGTCTAGGTAGGCGAACGCGTGGGGCTTCATCTCCGGCCCGATCACCGTGTCCAACGCTTGCTGAAACGTGGCGCAGGCGGAGTGCAAGCCAAAAGGCATCACCCGCCATTGATACAAACCGCGACCCGGTACTGTAAACGCCGTACACTCCCTACTATCGGCGGCCATCGGGATCTGCCAGTATCCCTGCTTCAAGTCCAAAGTGGATATGAAGCGAGCGTGGCGTAACCTCTCGAGAATGTGGTTAATCCGAGGGACAGGATAGGCATCCGGAATGGAATGCGCGTTGAGCTGCCGGTAGTCTATGCACATGCGCCAATCACCAGTCTTCTTCTTGACTAGAACTATCGGAGCGCTGTGCGGACTACGCGACGGCTCAATCGCACCTGCTTGGATCAGCTCGTTCACCTGCTCGTCGATAACCCTCTGCATTGCTGGGTTTTTAGGGTAGTACCTCTGCTTCAGAGGCTTGTCATCCCTCAATCGGATCCTATGCTCGGCGATGTGGGACACTCCCTGTAGCCCCTCGAAAAGAGCCAGTTCCGCCTTCAGGAACTCTTTCAGTTCCGGTTCCAGATCCTCCGGCCACTCCGCCTCCACTTCTGGGGGTTCATCCTCTCCGTCCTCCCTAGCTTCCACCACCGTTGGCTCCGCTGGGGACCCTGACCTTATGAATCTGGGGGCGCCTTTTACCCGCGACCCCATGTCCCTTTCTGTCGTCTCTCTACCATTCGCCTGCAAGTCTACTGCGGCAACAGCCTCGTTGTCAGCCATCGTAGCATCGATGCTAGAACTGGGCTGGACTGTCTGCGTCCTTGACGTCTCGTTCGTCCCCGCAGGTGCGGATGCCGGCTGAAGGTAGGACCACGGCGTCTTTCTCGCACGTCTTCTCCTACCACGCCGCGTAGGCCCTTCCCCTCCCACCGGCGGGATTCCCCTTGGTGACCCTTCGAGTCCAACGGCGGGTTCCTCCGGCTTAGCAATGGGGTCATCTATTGTTTCTAAAGTTAATTCTGCACTCCCGTAAGGGAGTTTCCAGCCGGGGTACAGACTCAGTCTGTCAGGGTCTGGAACTTACAAGAAATTTGTAAGTTTCGTTGGACGCAAAGGGGAAGAAGAGCGGGAAATGTTCGTCGGCGAGTAGATAATCTGTGAAGTATACAATAACTACGACCTCACGTCGGCCGAGTACGTCGGCACGTGGGACAGCTCTATGAGGCCAGTGAGCGGTACAGGGTATAATCCTTGGTGCTCTGCTGGCCAACCAAACTACAATGAACGCAACTACGGGTAACGGGGATTTTTGCCGGGATTGTGCCACGGCTGACGGGAATCGTGCCTCGTCCAAATATTACGGTTTAGTGAGGATGTTGCCGGGATTGTGCCACGGCTGACGGGAATTTTGCCTCGTCCAAATACTACGGGTTAGTTGGGATCTTGCCGGGATTGTGCCACGGCTGACGGGAATTTTGCCTCGTCCAAATACTACGGGTTAGTTATAACATTTACTACGACGAAAAGTCTCGTGTTTTCAATAGCTGATTCTCACGTTTATTAAAGGGTTATGTTTTTTGTTATTCTAGTTATACTACGCGGGCCCTGCTGCACTTTCCTATTCTCTTTCACACTTACGTTTTCTTCGCTGCTGACGCGCCAATTCGCGACGTCCGCTCCTCTTCGTTTTTCGATCGCAAGTCCCGAGCCACTCATCGCTAAGCCACGCGCTGGCGTCGGCCACGCAACTCACCACAGCTTTGCTCTCTCCACCTCGGAGCTTTCGCTCTCTCACAACGAGGTGAAGAGGCGCTGCGTTCGGCAGTGTTGGGTAACCGATCGCCAGCGCATGCAACCTTGCGATGGCGGCCGTTGCGCTTTGAATTTAAATTTAAATACTGACCAAACTAAACTTTAACTTAAATGCGCTCCGTGCGCCTGTTTTAATTCAAAGTCAAACTTAGTACTACCTTAACATAATTATGCCGCTCCATTGCGGAATTAGATACTAACAAAATAACCAAAAATTATAACAATAACAAAACTTAATTCTAATAATATAATGTGGGCGGAGCGTCTCTAGCGCCGCCTCACACCCCCCCCTTTCCTCAGCAGAGTCACCGTCACTGCGCCATCCGCAGTTATGGTGACGTTGAATTCCATGTCGCCCTCCACCAGACGGAAACGCGTTCGGCGATATGGCCTCTGGCGCCTGACTACTTCTTCCCGCAGCATCCTGACCACGGGCTCGGTGAGGAATGTGCCACCCGGGAAAACGCGCCAGTCGCGGGGGATTAGTGGCAGCAACGTGGCTTCCGTGTCTGTCAACTCCCCTAGCACCTCGTCGAGGTCCGGCTCCCAGCCGTCCAACATATCCTCCATGTCCCTGAGGAGCTCGCTCTCAGTGGGGGAAACCACAGCGGTTCCCGCATGTGTCACTGGGAGTACCAGAGGTGGCAAGTGATCACCCGCACCTAGCTGCCCGGCCTCCGGCGGCATTATCCCAGTCACTGGCAAATCCTCCTCGTCGACTGTGATTCGACACGCCAGCGCCGGGCTCATGGTGGCCTTCGGGGATGTGTTCCGCGCCTTCTTCTTACGGCCCCACTTGGGTCTCGACCTACCGGGACTGCTCGGCCGCTCTTGGGGTTGCGACGGTAGGACTGAGGTCACTTCGCGCTTGCTGCGCTTGAGCCGCGCGTTGTTTACCACCCCTGGCTTATACCGGATACTGATTCTTGGGAACGTGCTATCGGGGTCTACCTCCAACTCTCGCCGACCGAACTGCTTCCAAAATTGGCGGGCTCCTTCCTTGCTTTTCGCACTCGCCTCGGCAGTTGGTTCGGCCTTGCCCGAGTCCTCCGGGGCCGGTGGGGGATCCAGACGATCCACCCGGGCTGGGGATCGCGGTTTGTCGGCGTCTTTCCCTATCCCATCGTCTGTTGCCGTGACTTCCATGCCCAGCGAGGGAACCGGTTGTTCCCCTCGCGGCCCGGCCGCCATCTCCTCGTCTTCGATAATCCATCCGTCCGTGGCCGCGACTTCCGGTTCTGGCGAGGGAATCGGGTGCGCCGTGCGCTGTACGTCCGCCTCCTCCTTGTCCTCGACTAGCCGCTCGTCGGCGGAAACCACTTCCCCGGCCAGCGAGGTAACCGGGTGCTCCTCTCGCTGCCCGTCTGCCATCTCGTCATCCTCGATGAGCCACTCGTCGACGGCCACAACTGCCCTGGCCGGCGAGGGAACCGGGTGCTCCACTCGCCGCCCGTCAGCCATCTCGTCATCCTCGATGATCCACTCATCGGCGGCCACAACTACCCTGGCCGGCGAGGGAACCGGGTACTCCACTCGCCGCCCGTCTGTCATCTCGTCGTGCTCGATGATCCACTCATCGTCGGCCACGACTTCCATGCCCGGCGAGGGAACCGGGTGCTCCTCTCGCTGCCCGTCTGCCATCTCGTCATCCTCGATGATCCACTCATCGGCGGCCACGACTTCCATGGCCGGCGAGGGAACCGGGTGCTCCTCTCGCTCGACCTCCTTAGGCGAGGGGACCAGGTGTCCCACCCGCGAGGCCTCCGACTCCGGTGCTACTCCGATTTCCGGCAAAGCCTGGAAACGCGGGGGTGATGGCGGCTCCTCCACGTAGCTCGGAGAGTTGCGGGCCTGTGGCACCTGGATGAACATCGTCGAATACTCGACCGCCATGCACACCACCAACCCGTCGTAACGGTCGACAGAGCGGTGAGTCCCATGATATATGGTGTGCCTGTACCGTCTCGGCCGCTCATCTTGCCTCCGTCCGCCATAGTTCGGCCTTCCCTGACGGGGATCCCGTTGCCGCTGACCGCGATGCGGGCTCTGGCGAGGCTGTGTCTCGTCGCTGTCGCAGTCTTCGACGTAGGCCTCCGGTTGCGGCTCCTCCTCGTCGCTAATCACGATTATATCGTCTTGGTCCATCTGTAAACTTAGCTTATTTAATTTTACCCTATCGACTTCGCTTATTAGTACCAAATCTACCAGTGCAGCTCACAAACTACGACATGTTAGCTTATTCTAAATATCGACTACAAAAATAGGGGGTTATTCTGGTTGGCAATGTTCTTACTCCCCCCCGGGTATCGCCTCCCCGGGGTCCTCCAGTGGTGACTCTTCCGCCTCTTCGTAGCCGTCCTGGAAGAACGGCTTCAGCTGCATGACGTTGGCCACCCTTCTCCTGCGCTCCCCCTCTCGGGCGAGACGCACGATGTTGGGGGAGATAAACTTGACGACACGGTAGGGGCCGTCGAACTTGGGCGCTAGCTTCGCGGCGAAGCCCTCGGCGGCGTTGGAGAGCTGGTGTTGGCGTAGCAACACCATTGAGCCCAATGATGGCCGCCACTCCCGTCTCCGCAGATTATAGTGCCGGCCCTGGTCCTTTGACGCCTTCTGAAGGTTGCTGCGAACGATATAAAAAATTTCTTTTAGCCTACCTTCCTTCTCCTTTGGATCTAGAGCGCTAGTCGCCGACCCGGGAGTAACCTCGTCGTACAAAGCGGCGGGAAGACGTGGCTCTCGGCCCTGCATCAGGAATGCCGGGCTGAACCCCGTAGAATCTGCCACACTAGAGTTGACTGCAAGCGATATCTCGGGCAGCAGTTCGTCCCACGAACTCTGATGACCCTCGATAAACTGCGCTATCATAGTCTTCACGGTGCGATTTGTCCTCTCCGTCGGGTTCTCTTGGGGACAGTAGGGGGCAGTATGCTGGATCTCGACACCCAGGGAGTCCATAAACGCCTGGAAATTCCGACTAGTGAACTGCACCCCGTTATCGCAGACGAATTTCTTCGGCACCCCAAACCTACTCAGGATTCGTTCTCGGAAAGCCGTTTGTAGGTGAGCTGTGGTCGCTCTTCTGAGGGGCACCAGTTCCACCCACTTCGAAAACGCATCGTGGAACACTAACAACATGGTGTTACCGCGCTTTGAGCGGGGGAGGGGCCCTACGAAATCGGCACACAACACCGCCATTGGCTCCGAGACTTGTCTCGTCAGCATCTGACCGGCCGGTTTCCGCTGCTCGCACTTGAACTTCTGACAGACCTCACAGCATTTCACGTATCGGGCGGCGTCCCGGAACATACCTGGCCAGTAATATCGCTGCGCCAGGCGCGACACCGTCTTCCTCACGCCTTGGTGCCCGGCCGTGGGAGCATCGTGGCACTCCTGGAGGACTCGCTTTCTTTGGCCACTGGGAACGCAAAGTTTCCAGGGAATGAAATCCTCGTCATCCGCCCGGTAACCCAAGTTCCGATAAAGCTGTCCATTTTCTTCGACGTAGTCAGGGAACTTGGCTGGCTCCTCCGCGATCCTTGCTCGCATATCCACGATCCACTTGCAATCGGGCTCCGCCTCTACTGCTTGCTGGCAAACACCCAAGGGATGCCTTGAGAGCGCGTCTGCCACCACGTTGAGCTTGCCTTTCCGGTAATGAACGTCGAACTGGAATTGCTGCAGCTCCAACGCCCAACGCGCGATTCGCCCTGTGGGACTCTCTATTGAATTCAACCACTTGAGGGCCAGGTGATCCGTCACCACGTCGAAGCGATACCCCTCGAGGTAGCACTGCAGCTTTCTGATGGACCAGACGATTGCTAAACATTCCTTTTCGGTGGCGGAGTAGTTCATCTCGGCGTTGAGCAACTTCCGACTAGCGTATGCGATCACCCGCTCCTGCCCGTCGACGGTCTGGGTCAACACAGCCCCGAGGCCGTAATCGCTAGCGTCGGTTTGCAAGACGAACTTGGCCGAGAAATCGGGACACGCCAGAACAGGAGCAGTGGTCAACTTCGCCTTTAATTGACACAATGCTTCTTCTTGCTCCTCGCCCCACGACCACTTCCGGCCTTTCTTCAGCAACTCCGTCATCGGTTGAACCAGGGTAGCAAAGTTGGGTACGAACCGTCGGTACCAGGAAGCCATCCCGAGGCACTGACGCAACTCTTTGCAGCTAGAGGGCGCTTTGAGATTCCGGATCGCCTCCACTTTCTCCGGATCTGTGCAAATCCCTTCGCTGCTGATCACGTGGCCGAGATACACCAAACGTTTTCGAAAGAAGCTGCACTTCTTCTGGTTCAGCTTGAGGTTGGCCGCTCTCAATCGGCGGAACACCTCTTTCAGGTTGGCTACATGCTGCTCCTTGGTGGCTCCTATAACGACGATGTCGTCTAGGTAGGCGAACGCGTGGGGCTCCATCTCCGGCCCGATCACCGTGTCCAACGCCCGCTGAAACGTGGCGCAGGCGGAGTGCAAGCCAAAAGGCATCACCCGCCATTGATACAAACCGCGACCCGGTACTGTAAACGCCGTACACTCCCTACTATCGGCGGCCATCGGGATCTGCCAGTATCCCTGCTTCAAGTCCAAAGTGGATATGAAGCGAGCGTGGCGTAACCTCTCGAGAATGTGGTTAATCCGAGGGACAGGATAGGCATCCGGAATGGAATGCGCGTTGAGCTGCCGGTAGTCTATGCACATGCGCCAATCACCAGTCTTCTTCTTGACTAGAACTATCGGAGCGCTGTGCGGACTACGCGACGGCTCAATCGCACCTGCTTGGATCAGCTCGTTCACCTGCTCGTCGATAACCCTCTGCATTGCTGGGTTTTTAGGGTAGTACCTCTGCTTCAGAGGCTTGTCATCCCTCAATCGGATCCTATGCTCGGCGATGTGGGACACTCCCTGTAGCCCCTCGAAAAGAGCCAGTTCCGCCTTCAGGAACTCTTTCAGTTCCGGTTCCAGATCCTCCGGCCACTCCGCCTCCACTTCTGGGGGTTCATCCTCTCCGTCCTCCCTAGCTTCCACCACCGTTGGCTCCGCTGGGGACCCTGACCTTATGAATCTGGGGGCGCCTTTTACCCGCGACCCCATGTCCCTTTCTGTCGTCTCTCTACCATTCGCCTGCAAGTCTACTGCGGCAACAGCCTCGTTGTCAGCCATCGTAGCATCGATGCTAGAACTGGGCTGGACTGTCTGCGTCCCTGACGTCTCGTTCGTCCCCGCAGGTGCGGATGCCGGCTGAAGGTAGGACCACGGCGTCTTTCTCGCACGTCTTCTCCTACCACGCCGCGTAGGCCCTTCCCCTCCCACCGGCGGGATTCCCCTTGGTGACCCTTCGAGTCCAACGGCGGGTTCCTCCGGCTTAGCAATGGGGTCATCTATTGTTTCTAAAGTTAATTCTGCACTCCCGCACCGCACGGTCGTGCCCATCGCACACAGGAAGTCCATGCCGAGGAGAATGTGGTCCAGCAAGGACGGCATGATCACCATGGGAATCTTCACCACTTTTCCAGTCATGCCCACGTCAACCCTCAACGACCTCGCTACCTCTAACGCGGAGCCGTCGGCCAACCGAATCCGCGCTGGCACATCCTGGGCTTCCCCCTGTATCGCCCATCGGCGCACACAGTCCTCACTCATGAAGCTGCGAGTCGCTCCCGTGTCGATCGTGGCAAGCATGGCCTTCCCACCGATCACCACGGTCGCGACGATTCGGCCGCCTTCCACGACAAGGGGACACCTTATTGCCGGGTCGCGGGAGCACTGGCGTCGCCCTGACCCTGACCTAGGGGACGCCACGGGTCGTTTCCCGAGCTGGAGATGCCGCAGCAGCTCTGAGTGCTCCGCCCACGTTGCCCGCATTGCCTACAAAACTCCACCCGCGCATTCGGACACTCCCTCGCGAAATGCCCTTCCTGCGCGCAACGGTGACAAGCCCGACGAGGATTGAATCTGGGCCCACCGTTCTGGGTTATCATCTGATTTGTCGCATCATTTGGGGCCGGTAAGGCGAGAACACCGTTAACCGGTGCCGAGGCCACTTCCGGTGAGGAGCTGAACGGATTGCGAGGCCTTCCGCCAGGTGCAGGGTTAGGACTCGGCCATCTCCTGGCGCCCGCCGCCTTCTGTCCTTTTACGCTCTCATACTCCGCGGCCATCTGGGTCAGTTGGCTTAGGGTCGAGAAGTCTTGACGGCGTACATACAGTTTGTACTCTGGGGCGGCATTCTCGTATACTCGATGCAGTACACGAGTAGCACTGTACCCCGCGTGGTGCATCAATGCCCGGATTTCGATGAGGTAATCCTTGAACCCCTCGCCCTCGCGCTGTCGGCGGGATCTGATCTGATCCTCGAGGCGCTCGAAATACTGGGGCGGCAAAAAGAATTCCAGAAACCCGCTTTTGAAATCCGCCCACGTCACATCCCTCAGCCCACTGGTTAGGAACCAACGAGCCGCCCTACCCACAAATATTTCGCTGACTGCCCGAGGCATGCGGTCGAGAGCGATGCCATAAGTTATAGCTCGTTCCTCTAAAAGTTCCACGAACTCTAAGGGATCCGCCTGCCCGTCATATTTCATCCCCCACTTGCGCACCTGTTCCGCCACAACCCGAGGCGGCTTGGCCTCCGTTGACGAACCGACTGTGGGTTGGTCACGGGGATCCCCGGAACCCAAGAACACCTCGACGCCTGTTCCTCCAGCCTCGATCTTCCGATCTGACTTAAGCGCGAGCACGGCCATAGCTCCGGGCACGTCCACTCCGTCGGCCCTAGGCTGGGATGCCTCCCTGATCCGTGCGCTTCCGGGATCTGACTCGGATAGCCGTCGAGCCCGTGCCCCTAAGCCCGGCTCTCCACCTTCGGACGGTGGTTCCAATATTTTCGGGCGTTGTGCCTCGAGAGCGGCTAATCGAGCCCACGTCTCGGGAGTATGGTTGCCCGCTTGGATAAACGCACAGAGTCGTTTCCGAAGATCCTCTACGAGGCCTTCACTCCCCAGACCGAACTCCATAGCTATGGCCACCAACTCCTCCTTACGTCGCTGGTGAACCCAGCGCACGCCCACCCCAGGACTCTGAGACTCACCTGTTTCTCCCATGGCCACAGGCACTTATCCTTTTCCTTTTTTTTTCGTTGATATCTCGACCACACAAAAAAAAAAATCTTTTCACTCTTTGTTCGGTTTTTTTTTTCTGTTTTTCTTCCTTTTTTTTTTATTTTACCACTGTTCACTTTGTTTTTGCTCTTGTTATTAAATGCACATCTTTTTTTTCCTTCGAGCTCTCAAAACTTGCTGTTTTCCTACCTTTTATTTTTTCGTTCCAAAAAAAAAATTTTACAAACCAAAAAAAATATAAGTATATATTTTATGTTTATGTTTATTAACAAAAAAAAAGGAAATTTTCCCTTTCCCTTTTTTTTTTCCTTTTTTTTTTTTTTATATATATTTTTTTTTTCTTCTCTTACAGAAAAATCTGCACCGTAACAAAAATCACTTTCCGCCGTTCACTTCTCTTTCAGTTTCAGTTAACACACGCCAGTTCTAGCCTTTTTTTTTTTTCCTTCTTCACTGTTCACTACTGTTTCTCATCACTATTGCGCATCACTGACCCGTGGCCGCATTGCGCAGACGCTTTTTACCGTTTTCCTTGGCGCCTTGCGTTCGCCGGTTTTTGTGGCAGAGCGACAGCGCTGTCACTCGCGACGTCGACTGCGGTTCTCGCTCTCGCGGCAGAGCGTACATATAAACGTTAAGGCTCGCGACGGCGCGTGCTCAGCTCGCGACGGCGTCTCTGCTGCCGCTACTGACTGCGCAGCCTGCTTTACTACTGCGCTTGGCGTATGTATACGTGTGTGTGTGTCCCGTTGGTTTTCGGGCCCTTTTGCATTCTGCTTTTCGCATGCAAGTTTTTCTTTTTCTAGCATGTGCAAAGAGAAAAAAGCAGGGTATTGCAGGGCATATGCGACTACGACAATGACTACGATTATTATCTACCCTATGCCTACGAACATTTATTTGGGCATAATTGTGGGGCTTTATGCCACTTTTATGCCACACCCCTTCGAGCCTCCAGCGTCCCTGCTCGGGCGCCACTTGTAAGGGAGTTTCCAGCCGGGGTACAGACTCAGTCTGTCAGGGTCTGGAACTTACAAGAAATTTGTAAGTTTCGTTGGACGCAAAGGGGAAGAAGAGCGGGAAATGTTCGTCGGCGAGTAGATAATCTGTGAAGTATACAATAACTACGACCTCACGTCGGCCGAGTACGTCGGCACGTGGGACAGCTCTATGAGGCCAGTGAGCGGTACAGGGTATAATCCTTGGTGCTCTGCTGGCCAACCAAACTACAATGAACGCAACTACGGGTAACGGGGATTTTTGCCGGGATTGTGCCACGGCTGACGGGAATCGTGCCTCGTCCAAATATTACGGTTTAGTGAGGATGTTGCCGGGATTGTGCCACGGCTGACGGGAATTTTGCCTCGTCCAAATACTACGGGTTAGTTGGGATCTTGCCGGGATTGTGCCACGGCTGACGGGAATTTTGCCTCGTCCAAATACTACGGGTTAGTTATAACATTTACTACGACGAAAAGTCTCGTGTTTTCAATAGCTGATTCTCACGTTTATTAAAGGGTTATGTTTTTTGTTATTCTAGTTATACTACGCGGGCCCTGCTGCACTTTCCTATTCTCTTTCACACTTACGTTTTCTTCGCTGCTGACGCGCCAATTCGCGACGTCTGCTCCTCTTCGTTTCTCGATCGCAAGTCCCGAGCCACTCATCGCTAAGCCACGCGCTGGCGTCGGCCACGCAACTCACCACAGCTTTGCTCTCTCCACCTCGGAGCTTTCGCTCTCTCACAACGAGGTGAAGAGGCGCTGCGTTCGGCAGTGTTGGGTAACCGATCGCCAGCGCATGCAACCTTGCGATGGCGGCCGTTGCGCTTTGAATTTAAATTTAAATACTGACCAAACTAAACTTTAACTTAAATGCGCTCCGTGCGCCTGTTTTAATTCAAAGTCAAACTTAATACTACCTTAACATAATTATGCCGCTCCATTGCGGAATTAGATACTAACAAAATAACCAAAAATTATAATAATAACAAAACTTAATTCTAATAATATAATGTGGGCGGAGCGTCTCTAGCGCCGCCTCACAAGCTACAGAATTGGAATGTAGATTAGAAATGTTGGATTCTCACATAGAGACAGCGTTAAAATATCAGACTCGAGTAGAATCATTTGACCCAGACGATGAATATCGTGGCGAGTTGGAAGAGCTTTGCATCACAACAAAGGCTCGTTTAAAGTCTCTCATTAAGGGACTTACTCCTGCTACACAAGCAGTTGTTCCGGTTGCGACTCCACGCACACGTCTTCCTCATCTGGCACTTCCCAAGTTTAGTGGAAAATACTCAGAGTTCAAAAATTTTATTAGTCTGTTTGAAACCCTCGTCCATAATGATACGACAATTCCAGCTATTGAGAAATTTAATCATCTCATATCGTGTCTGTCCGGTGAAGCTCTAGGAACTGTAAGAGCATTCCATGTAGATGAGGAAAATTATCTGAAGGCATTGGACAGGCTAAAGACAGTGTATGACAATGAGTGTCTAATATTTAATGATAATATTAACGCTCTCTTTAGCCTTCCAAAAATAGCGCAGCCTTCTGCTGCTGCTTTAAGATCGAGAATAGACACTGTCTCAGCCATATATGGCTCACTTCTCTCGATAGGTGACGATAAAAAGATTTCAAACGCAATCATCGTTCACCTCGTTATGAACAGCGTTGACCCAATGACCAAAGATAAATGGGAAGACCAACGCGATTATGCAACTATTCCAATGTGGAGTGATTGCGAAGCAGTCTTGAATCGGAGATATCAGCATCTTATTGCTGGAACATCGTCGAAAAATTCGTCCGATAGATCTAAGTCAGAGCCAAAGACTGCTTCTAAAAACAATAATCGCAGTTTGTTCTCGTGTTCTGTGGCCAGTGCTAGAGACGACCAGGTGTCCCCAAAATGTTTATATTGTCGTTCCGAAGACCATTCAATATTGAATTGCTCCGCATATGCCGCACAATCAGTGCAACAGCGGTTTGAGTTTGCTAAGGCAGCTCCATTATGCATTAATTGTCTTCGGAAAGGACACACTGTTGCCAGATGCAAAGCGAACAAATGCAGAGTATGCAGTCGTTCGCATAACACCCTTTTGCATAGATATTCTGCCAGTTCTAGCACTAGAGCGTTACCACCACCCCTTGACTCCGCCCAGGATCAACCTTCGACATCACATGCTATGCATGCGAATGTGTCTGATAGTGTGATCCTAGCTACAGCAGTCGTTAAAGTTAAAACGAAAAGTGGCGATTTCGTTTTGGCCAGGGCTCTGCTTGATTCTGGGTCGCAAATTAATTGCGTAACAGACGAGCTAGCTCAGCGATTGCAGCTGCGTCGAGAAGAGGCTAGTATCAGCTTGCTTGGAATTGCTCAATGCAACACACAAGTTAAGAGCAAGATACATACTGTGGTGAAGTCGCGAGTCAATTGCAGTGAGTTCTCTCTAGATCTGTGGATCTTAAAGACCATTTCTGGATACCAGCCTGACCACACGGTCAATGTCAGTGGTTGGAAAATCCCTGAGAACCTGCAGTTGGCTGATCCATGTTTCCACAAGCCACAGAAGATCGACATGCTCATCGGAGCTGAGACGTTCTTTGAACTACTCTCTGTCGGTCAGATTAAACAAGGTCCGAATTGTCCGATTCTGCAAAAAACTCTGGTTGGTTGGATAGTCTCAGGGCGATATACGCCTACAGGTCCTAAGACGGCTCAGATAGTAAATCTGAGTTGTCAAGAAGATTGTTATACCTCGATAGACACCACATTGCAGAAATTCTGGTCATTGGAAGAGTTGCCTTCGGTAAAAAAGGTGCGTACAGTTGAGCACCAGTTATGTGAGAACCACTTTCTAGAGAATTTAAAAATATTGCCGTCAGGTCGATTTGAAGTACGACTACCATTTAAGTCGGATCCAAATCAGCTTGGTAACTCTTTCGAAGTTGCCAAGCGTCGTTTTTTGTCGCTTGAGAGACGCTTAGCTCGTGATCCCGAACTTAAGCGTATGTATTTGGAATTCATGGAAGAATATCTTTCACTTGGTCATATGTCTAAAATAGGCGACCAGATTCCAAGTACTCCTCACTATTTTATTCCGCATCAATGTGTTCTAAGACCACAAAGCACGTCGACGAAGTTACGCGTTGTTTTTGACGCATCTTGTCGTACTTCGTCTCAAGTTGCGTTGAATGACCTTTTGATGGTTGGACCGACCATTCAAGAAGAGCTGTATTCGACTCTGCTTCGATTTAGATTGCATAAGTATGCACTGACAGCTGACATCAAAAAGATGTACCGGCAAGTCATGGTGCATGAAGCAGATCGAGATTTCCAGCTAGTAGTGTGGAGAAAGAACCCATCTGACTCTTTGAGGTCCTTCAGGTTAAACACCGTAACTTATGGCACTGCGCCAGCTCCATTTTTGGCTATACGGTGTTTGACAAAGCTTAGTGACATGGTGGAATCGTCACACCCAAAAGCTGCTGACGTTATCAGGCACGACTTTTATGTCGATGACTTATTAACTGGTGCTGCTTGCGTAGAGAACCTTCAGATTATCAAGTCTGAGGTTTCGCAAATTTTGCAAGGCGCAGGTTTCGAGCTAACCAAATGGTTCTCGAATTCGCCTGAGTTCTCCGCAACAAATGCAGTTAAGCCGATAACGATCTCGGAGTCTGATACAACCAAAACATTGGGCGTGTTGTGGTTGCCAAATGAAGACGTATTTCAATTTAAGATTGACGATTCATTTATGGGTCTTAGAGCGACTAAACGGAACATTCTCTCGGTTTCATCGCGGTTATTTGATCCGCTTGGCCTGTTAAGCCCTCTGATTATCAAGGCAAAGATCCTGCTCCAAGAGCTCTGGCTTCAAAAGCTAGACTGGGATGAATCTATCCCACTGAGCTTGGACAATTCGTGGCAGCAGCTGAAATCAACTTTGATTCAGTTGCAAAGAATCAGAATACCACGATATGTTTTTACAGAGCCAACAATACCGATCGAGATTCATGGCTTCGCTGACGCTTCAATGCGAGCGTTTGGCGCATGCGTGTATATACGCAGTCATACTGCAGAAGGTTGTCATGTTTCTTTGCTGACATCTAAGTCCAAAGTAGCCCCCCTCAAGGCGAAGACTCTTCCTAGACTTGAGTTGTGCGCGGCTCACCTTCTCGCAGATCTCTGTCACCGAATCAGAAATCTTATAAGATTACCAATTGAACGGACTGTTCTTTGGTCTGATTCTGAAGTTACACTTCATTGGATTAAGACACATCCTTCGTCCTTGGCAACATTTGTGTCGAATCGTGTGGCTGAAATCCAAGAGTGGACAGAGAACGCTGAATGGCGCCATGTACCTACAAAGCAGAACCCAGCAGACAATTAGTCACATCGATTTGGTTTGATGGTCCTTCCTTTCTAAAGGAACCAAGAGATTCCTGGCCGGTTAACCAGCATCTGGTGACGGACGAGATGCGTACTTTGGAGGTACGCAAAACAGCTGTTGGACTGGCAGCTATGGTAGACCGCCCGGATCTTTTGGAAACCATCGATAGCTATTCATCGCATGCCAGGCTGCTTAGAGTTTTTGCTTATGTGTTCCGTTTCATTAAGAAATGTAAAAACAAAAATGAAGTTTTCGATAGGATACCTACGGCACTAGAAAGAAAAGAAGCTTTTGAGAAAATAGTTGAAGTCATCCAACAAGTTGAATTTAAAGATGACATAGATAGGGTTCGAAAGGGCACGCGTGTAGGTCATAGCCTACAGCGTCTCAATCCGTTTATACATGAGTATAACGGCTCTTGGTGCTCCTTTAAGATACTGCGAGTGGGGGGACGACTTGCAAATGCTCCTCTTTCATATGATGCTAAGTTTCCGATGCTCCTTCCTAAAAGCTCGCAATTTGCTAGAAGCTATATTAGATACCTGCATTTGACGAATTGTCATGCTGGCCCAAGAGCGCTCGTGAGTCTTCTTCGTGAGCGAATTTGGTTAGTCAACGCTCAAGAGGTCTGTCGTCAGACAGTGAGATCCTGCATCCCTTGCTTTAAATGCAAGCCTCGTCTGCTAACCCAAATAATGGGCAATTTGCCAGCAGACCGACTCCGAGCACTCCGCCCATTTTCGATTTGTGGCGTTGATTTTTGTGGCCCAGTTAGCACGACCTTTCGAATGCGTGGAAAGCCTACGTATAAATCGTACATCGCACTTTTTGTTTGCTTCGCCTCCAAAGCGGTTCACTTAGAACTAGTGTCCGATTTATCAACTAATACATTTCTTATGGCTTTTCAAAGGTTCGTCGGCCGTCGAGGAGTCCCACAGACCGTCCATTGCGACAACGCGACGAATTTCGTAGGAGCCAGTCGCCAATTTCGGGAGTTGCGGGCCCGAATCGAGGAGGAGGCGGACGCACTTCAAGAATACGCATCAAGAAGCGGATGCGTATTTGCGTTCATACCGCCCAGGGCTCCGCACTTCGGGGGTCTGTGGGAGGCAGTTGTGAAGTCTGCAAAGCACCTACTCCTACGGACGGTAGGCAGCCTGCTGTTGACGGCAGAAGAGCTGCAGACGACGCTGGTAGCAGTGGAGGCCGTGCTCAATTCACGGCCAATAGGAGCACTAAGCGACGACCCCAGCGACGGCGAGGCACTGACACCGGGCCACGCAATAGTGGGAGGCCCATTGACCGCGATGCCAGCAGGAGGGGCCCCGGACCAGCAGGGCCTGACCTGCTTAAGTCGATGGCGAGCTGTCTCGTCGCTCAGGCGACAGTTCTGGCGGCGATGGTCCAAGGAGTACATTCTGGGACTCCAAGCCAGGAGCAAGTGGCACCATCGCACGCCAGACGTCGTCGTTGGAGAGCTGGTGGTCGTCGCCGAGGACAATCTGCCGCCTCAGAATTGGCTGATCGGCAGAGTCACGGCGGTGCATCGGGGAGAGGACGGCGCCGTTCGCGTCGTTGACTTGAGGACGGCAACCGGAGGAGTGTTTAGGAGGCCCATTCATAAGCTGGCTCGGCTTCCAATTGGATGAAGCACTGTGCTTCATGGGCGCCGATGTCGCCGCATTTCGGCGGATTTTTTATATTTTTTATTTTTTTTATTATATTTATCCTAGTTTAAGTTAGTTGTTGAAATTTGTATGAAGTTTAGGGTTAATTAGGCTTAGGGCGAAGCGAGAGCGCAATAAAGCTTTCGTCATTCGCTCTGAGCGCGAATTCGCCTCGCTTCGCCACCGTAGGGTAAAGCTAGGCTTAAGAAAATGAAGTTCAGTTGTCGAAATACAATTATAACGTACGCACGAAATCGCTGTCGCAGTCTTCATTTTAAAAGCCACCATTTTCCGTTTATTTAATACATAATTTTTAAATAAATTTTCATAAAAACTCTTATGAATTTTCAACATCTATTAACGAAGGAGACAAAAAATTAGAAAAAATTACATTTAATCTACAAGAATTTACAGAATATATCGAAGACACAGAGCTAGGAATGCAGTTAACAAGATTAGGTATATTTAAAGCTAAATTACTAAAACACAGTCCACAATCACACTTAAACTCTGAAAAAATTTTAAATATAAAGACTTCTACATGGTTGAAAACAACTACAAACGAAATTTTGATAATTTCCCATATTCCTCGCGAAATCATCAATACACCAATTTTTGAAATTTTTCCATACCCAGCCGAAAACAGAAACATTTTAACTCAAGTTATACATGACTAATATTTCATACAAAATAATAAAGCATATACCGAAAAGGCCAAAGATATAGTAATGAACAAATGTATAACAGGAATTTTAAATCAAGACAAAACCGAATGTAGATATGCAAAAAAAAATATGTAGAGCCTTATATAATGTTAACTTGGAACTTACCTAAAACAATTCTAATTCAAAATTGTATAAACAGAGACATTACAATACATCAGCCTGTGACGAAAGCAGCACGAAGGGTGCGAAAGGCGACTAGCATATATACACAGGAAGAATAAAAATTTTTTTCAAATTATTACTTTAACAACTCTTATAATAATTTTAATCAGACTATTACTATATTTTAGCTATAAGTATAAAAGCATACCACGCAAAATAATTGTTAACTATAAGAAACAAACAGAAATAACCCCACTATCAAATAATGTTCAATTAAATCCAATATCAAATGAAACTGCAAATATTGTACACGAATCCGAACCGACACTATATCCCAATATTACCGCCTGAGGACAGGCTATTTTTTTTATGGATGGGAAAGTAACATATGTAATGCACATAGCCACCTAAATATTCTTGCACATATTCCCCCTATCAAGTAATCACTGCGGACGGCAGTCCGCGCTAGTGACGAAAGCAGCACGAAGGGTGCGAAGGCGACTAGCATATACACACAGGAAGAATGGAAAATTTGCTATGACTGTCGGATCAGGTCGAGTTATATACCGATCGAAAGGTACCATTTTAACTTACATTTGTGCATACTAAGACTTTTGGAAACTCACCTGGTTCGTGAGATAAACAGGTGTAAGTGGGAGGGGCAAAATTTAAATGATTGGAGCAAATGGGGCCGTTGGAGCCTTTTTATTTTTTATCTTAATTTTTTACTATTCTAATTAAAAATACTCGTCGAATGACACCTCGATCATCGAAATCCAGCAATTGGTTCAAAAGAAAATTTATTTTGAAATTTTTAGTCGCCTTCCAAAAATGAGATGAAAAGTCAGTTTGTCTGTTTGTTTGTTTGTTTGTTTGTTTGTTTGTTTGTTTGTTTGTTTGGATCAAATCGTAGATTTAGCTTAAAAGTTTGAATGAGGACTTGTTCCCGCTCAAAAATCTAGAAATGTTTGTTCTACGACTTTTTCGAAAAATCGCTAGTTTAGCGGGAAATTGCTAAAACCCGCTAAAACTAAAAACCCCCATAGTGTCCAAACTATGAAAGCTACAGATATGATCTATATGTCGTTGGAAAGGTACTTTGAAGGGCTCTTAAGCATATGTTCAAATTTGTTTTCTAAAGTACACAGGTAAAAAGCTACAGGTGAAATAAGGTAATTTTTTCCACATTTTGGCGGTTTTCGAGAAAACGCCGCTAGCGATTTTTTTTAATTTTAAATATGTTTGAGCTTTTAGAATTTCGCGATTTTTGATACATCATGCATACATTTTTGTTGATTGGTTTGGAAGACATAACCTATTAACTGAATATATACGTTTTACTTTGAATTGGAAAAGGACAGCAGCAACAAAGTGTCATAGCAGCCAGAGTTTGGGAGTGCTGATAAATTTTGCGCTTGGCATGTTGGCATGTGTGTTAGTAAACCAGTGTTGCCAGACAGTTTGTTTTTGCTTGTACAAACAATAAACACCGATTGATAAAGTTACACTGTAAAAAAATATTTCAATTGTCAAAACTTCCTATGTCTTATTAAAAAATTTCTGATATCTTATAAAAAAACCTCTTTACGAGGTAAAACTCTAGTGACGAAAACATTTTCACTGGCACTGCGCAAAAAAGTACTACTAGTTACATACTGGTAAGCAAGGAGGTCAAGTACCTAGGAGTCACTTTCGACAGTAAACTTAACTTCGGCCCCCATGTACAAAATGCGATGGCAAAGTGCACTCGAGCACTTTATGCTTGTCGCAGCATAGCCGAGAAATCATGGGGCACATCACCGAAGATTATTAGATGGCTATACCTAATGGTAATCAGGCCAATGCACTATGGGTAATTTCACGAGTTTGTGAGGCCAAAATGAATATCTAGTAAACTACTCAAGATATTTTATTGCGTATTTTTTCTAGTGTTATGTGTCCTCTTAGAAGTATTCGGGAAAAGTGGGCGTGTCACCACCCCCACCCCCAATTCTTTTTATTTTTTTATTTTTATCGGTAACAAGTAAGTTTATGATTTCTATTGCAAATAACAAGTTTTGACCTTATATATTATTAGCAATGTAAAGAATACGTACTTGATAGACATACAAAGTTGTTAGCCCTCTTAAATGGCAGTGAGCATCAAATTAAAAAAAAAAATTTGGGGCAGGGGTGTTGACACGCCTACTTTTCCAGAATACTTCTAAGAGAATACATAACACTAGAAAAAAAAACAGCATCAAAATATCTTGAGTACTTTACGAGTTATTAATTAATGCCAACAAGAACAGGTCAAATTCCCCATACAGCAAACGAACAAATCGGCCATTGAAATTGTGAGGTAACTTGCTAAAAAATTAAATTTCACCAAAAGTGGTTAAAAGTGTATTTTTAGACAACAATAATTTGAAAGAGAATTAAATACTCTACAGCACACAATATATTTCAGCGATGGACTCGGATGGACTCACTTCAAATATCTTTTCAAAAATTCTATTGAATAAAAAATTTTCGTTTGATAGGCTACTTAGACTTTTGCATTATTAAGGGGATACCACGATCAATTTCTACATTTGACAGTCACAAACACATAGTACAAACCACACTGATTGGAACTCATTTCAAAAATTGTCCAAATGTTGATTAGTTTTTCACTTGTTGGCACATTCAAATTGTTAACAAAACTGTACAATTTGTAAAGTGCGTGCTTTGCAAATACAACCCTGTGTTAAACAGCTGATTTCTTCGAAGTGGCGCCATCTATTGAGATTTCTGGTATGCAACATTGAAGAACCATCTTTTGTTAACGATTTGCACTGAAAAATAATTCAAATTGGCGACTTTCAGAAAATGGGTTTTGGCCTCACAAACTCGTGAAATTACCCATAGTGCAATGCTCACATACGGAGCGATAGCCTGGGGTGACAGAGCTCAACTCATCACCGTCAAGAAGCAGATGTCAAGACTGCAACGGATGGCCTGCGTTTGTATGACTGGGGCTATGAGCACCTGTCCGACAACGGCCATAGAAGTTCTAATGGAGCTCACGCCACTCCATGTATTCATTGAACTGCAACAAAGAGCGACTCTGCTAAGGATAGCACGAGAGGGGGTGGGAGGCATCCTTAGCCACAGAGACGCAGAATTACTATCAGGTGATCTCCCCTTACTGGTACAGCCAAGGGACGAGATGACTGCCGAGCTCACGTTCGAGCAGAATTTCAAAGTGAACCTGAGCAGTAAGAAGGATTGGACAACACTTGATGAAGTCCACCCTATGGGTCAACACACCATAAAATGGTACACCGATGGATCTCTTACAGACCAAGGCACAGTTGTAGGCCCTCGGATATCTTACCATGAATCTCTAGGAACATACACAAGCATCTTCCAGGCTGAGGTATGTGCAATAGGGAGGTGTGCTGACCTTAATCTCAAACGCAACTATCGGAATAGAGACATAGCCATTCTATCCGATAGTCAAGCAGCTCTCAATGCACTCAGCAAGGCGAAAATAACGTCTAAAGTAGTGCACGAGGTGCGAAAGAAGCTAAACCAACTGGGATCGCATAATAGGTTAACCCTAAGATGGATTCCAGGCCATGTGGATATAGCAGGGATCGAAGCAGCTGACACTCTAGCCAAAATGGGTGCATGCAAGCCCCTAAGAGGTCCTGAACCATTTTGTGGAATTGGAAGACACACAATACGGGAGTACGTACGTAAAGAGGAGAGACGACTTCAACAGTCGCATTGGACGGAGACCACAGGTCTGAGACAAGTCAAACACCTTCTAGGCAGCTACAACATAAAGCGGTTCAAGCGAATAATCGCATTGGGGAAGAATAGACTCAGAATAGTCACCGGTCTCCTGACCGGGCATTGTAAACTGAGAAGTCACCTATCTAAGTTAGGAATTGTAAGCAGTGGAGCCTGCCGGTTCTGCAATTGGGAGGAGGAATCCTCGATGCATATACTAGCAGAATGCACTGCTCTAGCTAGACGTAGATGTAGTTTTCTAGGAAAACCTGTCCTACCGACGGAGGACATAGCAGACCTCAACCCGGTAAAAATCCTCGACTTTCTGCGAGCACTAGGGTTGATGGATGAGCTATAGGCTCAGAAGGGGGTACAATAGATCCAAGAGGTCGCAGTGCAGATTCCCCCCTCATAATAATAATATATACTGGTATTTATTAGTTATGAAAAATTTAGCGCAATGTGTCCAGTGACAAAAATTTTTTTTTAATAAATCATGTGTAAAATGTAATATTTTTCGTCACAAAATTGAATATCAGAAATTTTGGGGCATGAAAATGTTTTCGTCACTAGAGTTTTACCTCGTTAAGAGGTTTTTTTATAAGATAAGATATCAATAACAATAACAAGCTAGTGAAAATAACAATTCAAGCGCTCCCACAATCGAAACAGTTAATATAAACATCCGCTAGAATTGTCATTCCCACCAAGGGTCAAATCGGCCGACGCAGCACAAATCCAGGCTGTTGCTTAGCACCCAAATATTGGTCTTCTCAAAAGACCGATCCCTAAGATTTCTCTGTTTATATTAGAGCTTATATTAAGCTCAATCCCAAAAAGCTCACAGCCGAGGTTTGTTAAGCGACGTCAAAACATTTAACAGTTAGTCTTGAATTATTCTCAAACTCCGATGTTCAACTCGCTTTAGGTTTTCTATTTAAATAAAGTTATATTTTTATACCCTGTGCCCATTGAAAATAGTCAAAAAGGGTATATTAGATTTGTGTGATGTATGTAACAGGCAGAAGGAAGCATCTCCGACCATATTAAGTATATATATTCTTGATCAGGATCAAAAGTAGAGTCGATTGAGCCATGTCCGGATGCCTGTCAGTCTGTCCGTCCGCCAGGCCGTCCGTCTGTTTGAACGCGTCGATCTCAGAAACTATATCAGCTAGAGACTTCAAATTTGGTATGTAGGTTGCCGGATACCGGACGCAGATCTAGTTGGTTTTTAAATTTGTATCGGAACACTATATCATATAGCTACCATAGGAACGATCAGTCGAAAATCAAGTCTCAGTATGAAAAACTTTTTTGTTGTTTGAGATATGTGAACCAAACTGACAGAATATGCATATGGGATGGTCGCATACATTCTGACCAAATTTGATTTTAATCGGATTACTATATCATATAGCTGCCATAGCAACCATCAGTCGAAACTCAAGCCTCAGTATGAAAAACTTTTTTGTTGTTTGA